>OY756968.1:1212500-1812500 GCA_963580455.1 Euonymus europaeus | reverse complement strand
TGCATTTAATTTCAGAATTTAATATCGGAAATGCACTATATTTGGAGTGTGTGTTTGAAATAAACCCCACAGATTTTCTTAAAAATCAGGATGTCATGTAAAGATATGAGAATGTTGTTCGATGGGAAATAGTTATAAACGATGATTATATTTTTTTTCCATCTCCTTCATTTCATTAGGGCCATGAAGATATAGAAAACTTATAACATTCATTTCATTGATTTTATTTAATCTTATGTCTCTATCTTATTCTTCTCCCGAAAATGTCCGTTAATAGATGCATAAGTGGGATATCATTTTATGACTTAGGTAATGTTTGCCTTTCTATTGAAATTTTTGGAAAAGGTCGAGGTTATAACTGTGCTCTCGCGTGATGTATAGGTGGCACAAAATGTATCTTTTGTGAGGATGGCAAGATGAAGCTAGAATCGGGCTTGGTTGATTGTAGGGTGTGCAAGGGTGCAGGTTTCATTCTCCTTTATATTAATTCTTCTATAACAATTTTAATCACCAAGATTGCTTGAGAAAACTGCAACTTAAATTCACAGAGTTATTTGTAGGCTGTAGCATTTGTTTAATGTCTGTATTATTTATCTCATATATAAGCGATATATTTTAAATTTTGGTGGACCACTCAGTTTTTAGTTCTCATAAGCAATTGGTGACAATTTCACAGTCAGTATTGCTTTCGTTTGCAATGTAAATTCCAATAAAACAATTTCCTTTCCATGTTAACTCCAAATATTTCCCTTTGGAAGCAAGAACCATAGAAATTTTTTACTACTCAATTCTCTATACTGAGATGATTACCATATATGTTTGTAGGATTGGTATTCTGCAAGAAGTGTGGAGGATCTGGATACTCTAGGCGCCTATGAATGGTAGTGCTGCTCTGCCTATGACTTATTTACCAAAGCTGTAATTATTTTTCGTCCTGGTTGTCCCCACTGTAAAGGGAGCTTCCTTTTCCTTCTCTTTTTTTTTCTCTTTATTCCATGTTACTATTATGAGCTAGTAACGCAAGTGTAAATTCTTATGTACTTTCTTTTTCCCCGGTTTAAGGTTCTTAATTATCTGAGGTCATCTCCTGTTGATCAAATATAATTCGTGACCACATGCAAGTGACCAAGTAACATTGTTATGATAAGTGCTGAAATGTAATCTCATACATTGACTTGTGTGAAAGGTATAGTTGACATGATATAAAATTTGTAGACGGGCATGGAAAGTGGTCTGATTTTCAGTTTCAGATGTATAGAGAAACCCTTGGTCTTGTAGTAAAGTTGTTTCCTGGTGTTGAGGTTGCTTAACTTGGCTTTCATTTGATTTTGTTTTTCAAATTGTTATTTTGCTACTCCCCTATCTGAATTTTGTTGAGATTACTATGTGATATTTGGCTTTGGTGCAAAGTAGTTTCTTGAAAGTGTTTTTTTTATAAAAAAAAAAAAAATTTGCACTCTAAACCGGAGGCTAACTACCAAGCAGTCATCATATGTCAGTCTAACTTGAACAATGCATAGGTGTTTGGTTTTTTTTTTGTAGCATTTGTAGCTGACCTGCAGAACATTATTGATTGTCCTTTCTAATTGGCATCATTTTGTTAACTCTTTCAGGATTTTTTATCGAGCCTCTCCTGAGTAAATAAGCTTTGCTTTCCATGGAAGGAGAATTTTGTCAGTTTTTATGCTTGAACCTTGCTCATTAGCCGCAGGACCAATTATATCTAGGTCTATACTTGATCCAAATTTTTGGCTATTCGAGCTTGGCTCAAGTTATTTTGGAGAGGCTCGAGTTCAACCTCAAGCTCAATTCGTGCTTGGTGAACTTGAGCTCAGCTCAAAAATGTGCATGCAAAGTTTGAGTTTGGCTCGAAAAAAATATGTATGCAAAGTTTGAGTTCAGCTTGAGCTTGTTTTGAGATATTAGTTCCTTATATGCTCGAGGTTTTTTATGTTGAGTTTTCCTCGTAAAAATTGTGATATTATTTTTACTTTCCGCATTTATTTTTCATATTTTGTTGACTAACATCCTTAGTGAAGTACACCGAACTTTCACAACTCAAAATAAAACCATGATCACTTGGATTAACATAATGAAAAATACTACAATGGAATAGCAAACAAAACAAAGCAACAAAAGTAAAACCTTCAACTGAGAAGTGCTGGCGAGCATTTAACATCATTCTGATAATGTATTGTCCAAAACCATCATAATCAGATTATTATTGTATTCTCGAATGGAACATTTTACCTTATCGAAGATGCTCTTTCCAATGGTAACAAGACAATCTTAGTCTGGTCTGAAGAAAATCCTTCCAGCAGTTTTGTCTTGACTAACTAAAACATAGAATATGCACAAACAAAATGATATCAGCCAATTCTATTTAAACTCACTCTGGTTTGATCTACGTCCCACACTCTTCCACTGACCTGCAACACAGAAAGTGATGGCTACCACCACATCCACCGCTGATATCCCATACGAGGTTGAGGAGTGTCGTGGAGTCCTTCGCGTGTACAGTGATGGCTCCATTGCTCGCTCCTCTAATCCTAGCTTTAATGTCCCTGTACATGATGATGGCTCTGTTGTGTGGAAGGATGCAGTGTTTGATTTCACACACGATCTTCAGCTCCGGCTATACAAACCAGCTTCGCCCTCTTCGACAAAACTCCCAATCTTCTTTTACATTCATGGTGGTGGTTTTTGTATCGGTTCTCGTACTTGGCCTAACTGTCAAAATTACTGCATCCGTCTCGCTTTAGAGCTTCAAGCTGTTGTTGTCTCCCCGGACTACCGGCTGGCGCCAGAGAATCGGTTACCGGCCGCCATTGAAGATGGATTCACGGCTGTCAAATGGCTCCAAGATCAAGCTGTATCAAAGGAGCCTGATACTTGGTTAACTGAGGTTGCAGATTTTGGGAAGGTGTTCATTTCTGGAGACTCTTCTGGTGGCAATATCGCTCATAACTTGGCCGTTCGGCTCGGTGTTGGTTCACCTGAGTTGGCTCCAGTTCTGGTGAAGGGTTATGTCCTCTTGGCACCCTTTTTCGGAGGGACGGTTCGGACTAGATTCGAGGCAGAGGGACCAAAAGAAGCCTTCCTGAACTTGGAGCTGATAGACAGGTTTGTACAAGATTCTAATACTGAACGTGCTCAGGGTATTGTTATCCTTCTAACCATTACTTGGTTCTTATTGACAAGTTTGTTCATAAAACAATGCAGGTTTTGGAGGCTCTCCATACCCATTGGAGACACTGCTGACCATCCACTTGTGAACCCTTTTGGGCCATCTAGTCAGAGACTTGAACCGGTGGAACTTGATCCGATTCTGGTTGTGGTTGGCGGAAGCGATCTACTGAAAGACCGAGCAGAGGACTACACGAAGAGATTGAAAAATTGGGGGAAGAAGGTCGAGTACATTGAGTTTGAAGGAAGGCAACATGGTTTCTTCACTATTGATCCTAAGAGTGAAGCTGCAAACGAGCTTATGCTTATCATCAAACGGTTCATTGATGAAAATTCCAACTAAGTTTTTGTTTGGAAGTATTGGATCTCCATGTTTCTTGTATGATCATTGCTAAGCAAAACAATAAAAATAAAATAAAATGGCATGGTCTTCCTCCCTCGAAGAAGAACTCCCTAATTATGTGGTATATATCGAAAAAAATCCCAAACAAACATAAAAAAATGTAGGAAAATGATAATTACCCATATTTTGGAAACTCATGATAGTTCATGTCTAGTTGTTCTATTAATTTCTTTATTTTAATTAATTATTTTACTGTCTTAATTAATATGCTAATAATTTATTTGATTTTATGATTTTATTTTAATTAATTATTAGCGCGTCTAACATTTATTGTTTAGGTTTAGGGTTTAGCGAATATTTTTCCTTTAAGGTTTAACACTAATTATTTAGGTTACAACATAAAAATTCGATATACATGAATCCGTTTCTATTAGGGTTTAACACTTATTGTTAGACATGAATTACCATGAGCTTAAAAAATATGAGCAATTTATCATTACCAAAAAATGTAATATGTAATCTTGATATACTTTCATAATTTTAAATTGTTAGATTTTTTAAAAATCCACTTCATCAATTCCAAAGTTGCACATTTTTGCTAAGTTAACAAATTCTGACGAGCAATTGACTGAAAATTGGATCAAAGTGGTCTATTTGTCTACATTTGAAACATTCAAAGATGCAATTAGAATTGTTTTTCTTTCAATAACCTAATTACAAACACCTCTATATTCAAGTGATCTATCCGTACTTTAGTTAAGGGAGATTTGAAAGCCATGTAAATAAAATCTAAATACATAAAAAATAAAATGTAAATAAATTCCATGGGCTGCTATTTTGGGCTGGGCCGGACTAACTCATTGTAGATTTGGATAAGAAGGACAAACTAAACTAACTTGTTTATTTGGGCCGGCTCTCTTTTTCCTTGGCTAGCTAGGGGCTCTATCGAAATTTGCCATACAAGAAGGTGAAAGTTTCAGAGCTTTTGTCAGCCATCGAATGGGTTCCATCGACACACCGACGAGTGCAGAGAACGGGGCCACCACACACTCCGGCGCCAAGCGCGGTGAAGATGAAACCCTAACGCTAGCGGCTGGGGACGCAGCGCCCCCGGCGGCTGTGGGATTGGAGGCTTCGTTTAGGAAGAGGAAGACATCAGGAATGCTTCCTCTGGAAGTTGGTACTCGCGTGACGTGCCTTTGGAGGGATGGTAAGTACCATCCGGTCAAGGTCATCGAGCGCCGGAAGTCGATCTACGGTGAAGCCGATGATGATTATGAATATTACGTTCACTACAACGAATGTAAGTTCAGATCTCTCTTTTTCATTCTCTAATTGCGTAATCTAGTTCTAGGGTTTTTAGTTTTTTGGTAGTTATCAATATCGAGGAATTCTAGCTTGAGCCGAAGTATACAAACAAGGGTTGGTTTAGGCATTCGAAGGGGCACTTCGATTCACTATGGGTTCAGTTGTATAAACATGTCGTCTAATAAACAGTGACATGGATATTGCATAGTAGTTGAGGTACAGAAATATTTTATCTAATTTTGTTTGGGTGGGAATGAGGTAACTTTTGCTTATTTTTCTGGGATAATAAAGAATGTAAAATACGCTTCTGGGGGACAGCATCTAGATATGGGCTGGAAGTCTGGGAGAAACATTAACGCGGATTGCTAGTGCAAAGGAGAGTTGTTATGGAAACTTCAATTGTATTAAAGTTGATGGTGATAAGGGAAAGTTTGTGGACGATTACATGATGTGCAGGGGCCTTCAAGCTTCAGATAATACTGAGATTTTTTCCCCTCTCAACAATGGTGCTGCCACTTACTGACTTGTACACATGTATGCCATATTATTAAACAAATACATCAATAACAGTGACAAATTTATACGTGCTAAGTTAAATTGAGCTTTGGAAAAGTTGATGTTCCACTGGTTTCGTAATTTTTTGTTCATTGATTTTGTGGTATGTGCTTTACTGATTTGGTGTGCAGTGTTACTTTTAACTATTTGTAGCAATGGTGATGTATTTTACGTATTTTATGAGACCATTTGGTGCAAATTACTATCATTTTCTTCTTTTTCCCTATTTTTACCAGTTAACAGAAGGCTAGATGAGTGGGTGAAGCTTGAACAACTTGACCTTGATTCGATAGAGACTGCTGATGATGAGAAGGTGGAGGATAAGGTATGGATTTTTGTTAATAGGACCCTTATACAGTCATGCTTTAGGAATCCATTGTAATCATCATTGTTGATCCTCTCCCTTTTCAATGATGCGTGTGAGTTATTTTGAAATCATTTTTTGTTTGGTCGGGTTCATTCAATGAGAACCATTTTCTTTCTCTTTTGACCTCCCTTTTTGGCTTATGTATATAATACTCGAAAATATACTAAGTGGAAGAAATTCACTCACGAAGTCACAAGTTTTTCAGGTGACCGGCCTAAAAATGACTCGCCACCAGAAACGAAAGATTGATGAGACTCATGTGGAGGTATGTACATACTAAATTATGTTCAGTGTGCACTCACATGATTGTTATTTTAGTGTTCCCCTAGAGAGAAAATTCGTAAAGTAGGGCAAGGAGATTTCATATTTTTGAAGGTTCACATAGAAATGATACTCCTGCCATGCTTGTATTGAAATTTAACTGAGTTTGAACAAACTGTCCTTTTGCTGTCTTTCTTTTTTGCATAGACTATGAGGGTTGATGTTGCAGATGTTTGCTCTATAGCACCTCCTGAACTCCACCAGTCATACATACTTAGGCAGAATCATAGAAATGATATTTTTTTGCTCACACTCTCACACGCAAAGCATAATCAGCTTCTACCTATTTTCTTTAGGAAATTTACAAAATGAAATGTTATACCTTATTAACTTTTTTGGGGTCCCTTTTATCGACTTTGCCTAATGGTTCTACTAACTTTCTAAGACACGTTGATGCCATTTGATTTATGCATTGCATTGTATAGGGTCATGAGGAGCTTGATGCTGCCAGCCTTCGTGAACATGAAGAATTCACGAAAGTGAAAAATATAGCAACTATAGAACTCGGAAGATATGAAATCGAGACATGGTATTTCTCCCCTTTTCCTTCAGAGTACAATGACTCTTCAAAGCTGTACTTTTGTGAGTTTTGTCTCAACTTTATGAAGCGGAAAGAACAGCTACAAAGGCACATGGTGAGTTTGCCTCAAGCTTTACCATTCGTTTTGCCTGTAGTGTTGAAATTATGGTAATGTGGCTTCTCATGAAGGGAATTGAGTTCTTAAACCCCTTTCAGAAACTTTACTGATCTTATCTTGGGTTTTCTTATGCTTCCCCTCCCCAGTTATATCTTTCTATCTTGACTCTCTTTTTATATAGAGGGTTATTCATTTTTTCTTTTTTGTGTAGAGGAAGTGTGATCTTAAGCACCCCCCTGGTGATGAGATATACCGAAGTGGAACACTGTCAATGTTTGAGGTACATAATCAGACCGGTTTCGCTTTGCCAAGTACATGGTTTTTATGAGTTTTCTGCGCCTGTTTTCTTTCGTTTTGATTGTCATGGTTATGAAGAACTATATTTGATATCCTTTTAAGCGATTAACTAGTTGTTACTTTTTAACTCATTGTTTACTTTTATTGTTATCTTTCGAGAAAGGAAAAAACATATTCTTTTAACAACGGACACAAAATTTATGAGAAAATGGATGATTTTGTATAAAGCTAATTTCTTGTAGCCTTGAGTTACTTTGAAAAAGTCGAATACTTATGTGAAATGCCTGCCACATCACATGTGGAAAATACATATTGCTTTCTAGTTTCTTCTTCCCGTTACTTTGATATTTTTTCCCAGAATTTATTTGTTTTTGTGTTCATTAAAAAAAGAAAGAATTTACTGGTTTTGTTGTATTTGCAAGATTTGAAGGCTATTGGTATGCAGTTTTTTATCACTTTTTTTTTTTGCATCTTATTGTATCCAAAGCCTGTTAGTGATTTAGCTGTTCTTTGATTGCATCTTTGAGACAGGTTGATGGTAAGAAGAACAAGGTCTACGCACAGAATCTATGCTACTTGGCAAAGTTGTTTCTTGATCACAAGACCCTTTATTATGATGTTGACCTCTTTCTCTTTTACATTTTGTGTGAATGCGATGACCGGGGATGCCACATGGTTGGGTATTTTTCTAAGGTATTATCAGTGCACTTTTTAATTTTTATTTTGATGTTGTATGGAACATAAACCTATGCTTAACATGTATATCTTAACCATTATTTTACCTTTTAGGTTTGTGGTGAGATTCTTGAACTATGTGTACACAGTAGCTGGTGTGTTGGGATGCTGTAACTAAGATTTTAACTGTCTTGTCTTTTTTGATTTTTTTGTACAAAAAAGGTTTAGCTCTGTATGTCTTTCGTTTAATAAGAACTTTCTCCATCTCAATTTTTTTAACTGTACTCATACCCCCTTCCCTCTTTTTTTGAAGTATGTTTCAAGAAACTCAAAACCAGATGATCCTTGTACTTTCCCCCCTAAAAATTTGTTTTGGTTGTTGGATTTGATGAATGAGCTTATAATTCTCTCAGGCATACATTATTGTTTCGTAGTATATGAAAGTAATAGATTTTCAACTAAATTACTTTTCAAAATTTCCTTTTTTATTAGGGTACATTCAGCGCAAAGTATAAGTTCTTAACGTTTGAGCTTTAAGTGTTATACATAAATATGGTATGATATATTTGGAAATCTTTTTTTATTGTAGCTTTTTGTGCATGATGGTGCAGGAAAAGCATTCAGAAGAATCCTACAATTTGGCCTGTATTCTCACGCTTCCGCCTTATCAGAGGAAAGGCTATGGAAAATTTTTGATTGCATTCTGTAAGTTCTCTGGTGTGTGTATGTTCTTTGCTTCGTTGCCTTATATTTCTGCCTGAATTATTTTGAATTCAAGTGGATGCTGTATATTAGAATTCTCTCTCTCTCTCTCTCTCTCGGTTAGTTCTGATTTTCCATTGACAGTTACATCAAGTGCTCAAAATTGTGAAAATCTAGATATTGTCACGTACTGTGTTTGGATTTATGTTACTTTGCACATGATGATCATAAATCACAAAGGCCATAGGAAACAATGTGTGAATTTATACCATACAATTCAAGAAGATTGTGTTTTTCCTCATAATGTTCATTGCCATGTTAGAGGGATGCATACCGGTACTGTAGGTACATCTTTCCAGTTTGGTTTGTGTTGATAATAGTAAAAGACCAATGCCAGAATTTGTCCTGTCTATCCAAATTCCAAATATTCATGTGTTATTTTGAGTAACAACTTACGCTACTGACCTGTTACTCCAATAGTATTTCTCTTTGTATCATTTTGTGCAAATGAATTTTGCTAATGTTTCCATACCTGTACAGCGTATGAACTTTCCAAGAAGGAAGGAAAAGTTGGTACACCTGAAAGACCACTTTCTGATTTAGGATTGTTGAGCTACAGAGGATATTGGACGAGGGTTCTTTTAGACATCTTGAAAAAACACAAGGGCAACATTTCTATCAAGGTGACCACGATTCTTACCTTTCATAAATCTGAGTCGAGGAGATATTTTAAAATTATTTCAGTGATTTGCGGGTTATTGCTAGTATTCGAAGTTTAATCTTGGAGGAAATTCTGTGTTCATAGCCATGGAAGAAAACAAAATATTGATTAGAAGTAATATTTTCTCCCACCATCATTTTTTCCAGGAGCTGAGTGATATGACAGCAATCAGGGCTGAGGATATTTTGACAACTCTTCAGACCCTTGAATTGATCCAGTACAGGAAAGGACAGCATGTCATCTGTGCGGATCCAAAGGTTTTGGATCGTCATTTAAAGGCTGCTGGTCGCGGTGGTCCGGAGGTCGATGGTGGCAAGTTAATATGGACTCCATACAAAGACCAGGGTTGATGATGCAAGTTCCTCCCAATTAAATGCTCATCGTCTCCTTGGCTTGTACAAATATGGATTCTAGGTTATGAAACTATAATTTACTAAAACATGTTGGCTCCATAATTGGTTCTGTATGCATAGAAATGTATCAATGTATAAATGTCTAGGCGAACACAGATTTGTTTTATTGTTTTCTGCTTTAGTCTTTTTCTTTCTCTTTTTCGAGAAGGTTTAAACTTTAAACCCATAATTTCTCTCTAATAATAATAATAGTCTTGGCTAGTTGGCTTTCTCTTCAATCAGATTTTTGAGTCCCGCATTCACTCCTGTGGTTTGGTCCATTTTTAAATACACTCTTTTCGATTTGAAAGGTTCTAATGACACCCCTTAAATGATGTTTTGGTGTTGTCATTGGTCCCTCCAGTCACGGACTGTCAATTGACTAACGGAGTTCAGGTGCTTACCTTCCTTGCGAACCTAACAAGATTCCATTGACCGCCATGACAAGGCTCTAATTCTGTCGCCCAAATAATGAACACCGTACACGACGCTATCAAGCACGAATTCCGGTTCCCCAAGCACGAATCACTCGCCAGATGCTTTGATGAAGAACTCAAGGAGTCGGGATTGTTGTATGTGGAAGTTGAGGGAGAGATTGAAGGCTATGCAATGTATTCATGACCTCCTTCATTGTTGCTTCCATAGCCAAGCTTGCAGGTTCTGTACTTTCTTTCTTCTTTTGACATATGGGTGCTCTTTTTCATAATTTAATTGTTTGTAATGCTGGTTCAGTGAAAGAGAGCTGTAGGAGGCAAAGGCATGTCATTTTTAAATCGTTCTTTGTTTTGTTTTTTTACTAAAACCGTGACGTTTTATGATTCGTAAGTTTTTTTAAACACAAGCACGTGAACTCCGTTAATCAAATAACGTTCAATACACGGACGGACGGACGGACTTATGATAGTGACAAAACAGAGTTTAGGGGTGTTAATAAAACATTTTAAATTGGAGGGGGTGTACTTAGAAATTAACTAATCCACAGAGGGTGTCCATGTCTTTTAGCCTTTTATCTATCTATTTTGATACGATGGCACTCAACTGTTCTTTGCTGCTCAATCTGATCAGACAACCGGTCCTTGAATCTAAACACAAAGCCGGTCAGGTTTGGTAAGCAGATGCAGTTGGCATGCTTCTTCTTCTGGCCCGTTGCTAGTAATTATTAATATTATTAAATATTCATTCATTCAGGCTTAATTTTCTACTTATCTTTTTCTTCGGATTTCCTCGCGAAGAAAGGAAAAGAGAAAGAAACGAAAATATCCTGTCCTGCTCTTCTCTTCTCACTCTACTTTTGTATTTGAAGGTGTGTTTAAGCCTGATATTAGGTTCTCCAAAAAGTGAATTGTTGTCAGTGGTCGATAATTGGGAAGAGAATGTTTAACGGAATGATGGATCCCGAGATGATCAGACTCGCGCAGGAGCAGATGAGTCGAATGTCCCCGGACGAATTAGCTAGGATCCAACAACAGGTAACCTCCTCTTCGTATTTAATTTTCAATTCTATGATATGGGTTGTGATTTGAATCATATGACCTCTACAATCTACATCGTTGGTTTTGACTCCTTAAATATTTTATGTGCTTTTGTGTGGTTCTAATACACGTTGAAGGACGAAATTGTAGTCAGAGCATGCAGGATTCCATGTAGAATTTATTTTATTTTTTATTTATTTTTGGGGGGGTGGAGTGTAAATTTTAGCAAGATTTCTTGTAGTATGTTTGTTTCTGTACATATTTTGATGATATGGGTTATTAAGGTATGCTATGGAAGACTGTTTAGCTTAATCTTGTTGGAACGTTTAGACATTTTTGTTGCTTCAGTAGAACATCATTATGTGAATTCATACACTGGCTAATTCAAGGAATTTATTGCTTGAATTATAGTAATGAACCACTGGAATAGCATGAAATAGGATTTATAGTCACGGAATTTGAAAATTTGAGGAAATGTCAGGATGTGGCAAAGCTTGTGTGTTAGTCTATTGTGAAATGGATTCTTGTTTAACAGTGTTCAATGGGCATTGAGTTTTCCTTTGTTATATAGATTATCAGTTTCAAAGTAGTTATATTGTTCCTATCATGTTCCTGATATTGCTGGTATTACAGATGATGTCCAATCCCGACTTGATGAGAATGGCCTCAGAAGGCATGAAGAATATGGGACCAGAAGACTTGAAAAATGCTGCAGAACAGCTAAAGTATGCCCGCCCGGAAGAGATGGCCGAGATTGGTGAAAAAATGGCTAATGCGTCACCTGAAGAAATTGCTACTATGCGTGCGTGTGTTGATGCCCAGATGGCATATGAAATAAATGGGGCTGAGATGTTGAAGAAACAGGTAACTTCAGTGATGCAGGGCCCACCACCCCTCTGCTATGGGCCTTAGCCCCTCCAGCCATTGGCCTAGCCCATGCATCAGGCTTGCAGGCCATCACCCCCAACCCATCACGCGTTCTTCCGGGCGCGCAGGTTGTTCATGCCAGGATTCGAACCCCTGACATGCTTTAAACGGCCAGAGGCCATCAACCATTGACCTCTAGCCGTCTAAAGCATGTCAGGGGTTCGAATCCTAGCATGAACAACCTGCGTGCCCGGAAGGACGCGTGATGGATTGGGGGCGACGGCCTGATGCATGGGCTAGGCCCATGGCGGGAGGGGTTGACAGCCCCACCCATAGCCGAGGGGGCTGAGGCCCATAGTGGAGGGGTGGTGGGCCCTGCATCATTCAGACTTTCAAGTCTTGAAAAAACAACACTCGCCCATCAATCATTCAAAAAAAAGTAGAAATTTCTGGCATTGGCAACTCAAACAGGGTTGTTCCAAGATTCTTTTAATGATGTATTGGAATCTGTTGTGGTTTTTGTGATTTATGGATTTATTTGACGTGCTTCAGGGAAATGAACTACACAATCAGGGAAGATTCAAAGAGGCCTCAAACAAATATTTGCTTGTGAGTCCAGTTCTCAGTTTAATTACTATCTTCAAGAATCAATTACGGAATAGGTCTGCTTTAAGCATTGAGATTGATGAAATATTTGTTGGCCCTTTTCACTATCTTAGGCAAAAAGAAATCTGAAAGGCCTGCCATCCTCCAAAAGCAGAGCACTGTTATTAGCATGTTCCCTTAACTTGATGTCTTGTTACCTGAAAACGAGGCAATATGATCAGTGCATAAAAGAAGGCTCTGAGGTATGCACAAATATTTTTCTCATCCCTTGTCATCATAAATTTGCCCATGCATAATATCCCTTCTTATTTTCCAATCTAAGGGTGCCCAAATACAGAAACTTTTGTGTTTTATATTAACTGCAGGAAAGGAGATTAGATCATCAAATTTTGAAAGATATACCATGTTTTTGCTTATGCATCTGCATCCCCTTTTCCCCCCTAATTGAAGCAATGTATTCATTCTTTTTAGGTTTTGGCCTATGATGCAAAGAATGTCAAAGCTCTTTACCGAAAGGGTCAAGCATATAGAGAGCTAGGACAGTTGGAGGTGAGATTTCATCTGGGGAATTACAAATGGTTGCTGAACTGAATTTTAAAATATTATTAAAACGTGCAATTGTTAATTTTATTATGCTGTCTGAAGAATTTTCTAATATTTGCCAGGACGCTGTATTGGATTTAGGCAAGGCACATGAAATTTCCCCAGATGATGAAACTATTGCAGAGGTCTTAAGGTACATCTTTTCCAGAAATCTCTGATCATCCCTGGATGAGGCACATGGAAAAATATTATATTTGTGAGGGCTCTCTTTTTTGTTCTGACCCAACATGTTTTACCACGTAATTAGTAAAATCAGGGTAGCGGATAGGAATGAATGGCAGAAAATAATTCAAATAGTGGATTCTCATTGATTTCTGTCATGCATTCATGTAGCCAACATCAAATCATTTGTGATAACTGATAAGGCTTGGACGATGATCATGATGAGTATTAAAATCAGATTACTAGAAAATTTGTATCTTTAAACTGGCTTTACTGCTTCGATAATGGAACTTAAGAATTTTGAATTCACAAACCCAAACAATAGAAGCTCTTAGGTTGTTAGGGTAAGGATATCAAAGTGGGAAGTATGGAGAGAATATCATGGCTCTTTTATTCATAAGTAATTCAATGATAGTTACGGGTCATTTGTAATTGTCAAAAGTAAAAGAAAGCAAAGCCTAATTGCTCTGTAAACTCATTTGTTAGCTTATATGTCCTTCACACATGAAAAGAGGAAGAATACCCCTTTCTGATTGAACAAACTGGTTAAGTTATGTTATCATGATCAATGCCATTATGTTTAAGTTAATCAAGTCCAGTAACCTTGTGACTTTGTATTTGTATTGTCTGATTCATTATGTTAAATTTCAATGGTAACAGAAGAAAATACTATTGAACAATAATATGAAAGTTTGATCAATGATATCATTTGTCATTACAGGGATGTTGACGAAAGATTAGCCAAAGAAGGCAGACATCAAACACGTAAAGGTAGATTGTCTTTCCTTTGTTTAGCTTTTCTAGCAGAGTTGCTTTGAGACATTGTGTTAAAACCGAACAACTCCAGGAAACAACACTGCAGACCAAAACGAGGGGTCGCACCTCCACAGACAACAAGTCTTACAAAATCATAGCATAACCTTCCCACACCAGCACCAACCCTACAAAACCCCACAACAAAAGCAGAAATACTAAACTACCCTCCCACTTATAACAGAATGACAAAGTTAACCCCGCCCTTTTCTTACATGAACCATTGGGTCTTTAACACATTGTTAATTGTAATTGTTTTTTTTTTCTAAAGTGTCAAAATAAATATTTTCCCTTTTCTTTTTGTCCGATAGGATTAGTTATTGAAGAAATAACTGAAGAAGTTGAGACAGTCTCAACTGTAAACCAAAAAAATTCGTTAAGAGAAAATTCACAAGTGCAAGAGAGTATCGACTTAACTACAATTGAGCGTGGGGATAGCAATGGAGGCTTAACAACCAATTCTGACCCTTTTCAAGCTGTGAGAGACGATCCAGAAGCAATCAGGTTCAGTTGCTTCCATTATGGAATCATAATATGCATTTTTTTTTTGCATCTGCTGTAATGATATATTTTTGTTTTAGTCTGTCCAAAAGTTATTTTGCTGACTGTTTCATGTATGTGGAGTGGAGTGGAGTTAGTAGAATCCTCTTGTGCGATGGAGCTATTTTCCTTAATAGCTGGTCGTTTTATTGTTGCAGTTGTTGTTCTCGCTGTAAATGTCACTGTGTAACTCAGTGGGTGGGGGTGGGGGCTCATGATTTTATACAACTCGACTTTACGATGTTGATTGACTATAGGGAAACTATCAAAGTTTTTAACTTCTTTTGATTTTAATTTCAGCTTGTTAATCAGATTTCTAAGGCTCTGTTCAGATTTTGCAGGATGATATATGTTATTTGACTCTTGATTTTAACTATATAATTTGAAAATTAAACAACTCCTCTACCTGTCAGAATTCAATTTTTCAAAAAATGATTGAACCTTCTTGTTTTTTGGGGTTGGTGCTGTGGATTAAGTACTGCGTATTTATTGACATTGCAGCACAACTAGTTTTATTTCTGACAATTTTAAAAATGTTATGTACTCCAGAAATGTAATTTGTGTCTCTCCCTTGTTCCATTGCCCCCTCATTTTGTGTTCATTTATAGTTATTCTTTCCCTCCGTGGCTCCGTCTTAAGGCTGAAATGATTTGTCTTGTATGATGAGAGTTGCTCTCTTTTTCTTTTTTTTAATCATTGAGTAATGAATCCATCAAATTGTTGAATTTTAGCCTGAATTTTTTTTTCCCGTTTCCCGTGGGATCTTAGATCATTCCAGAATTTTGCTTCTGGTGCTGATCCTGAAACCCTGGCTGCCTTTAGTGGTGACAAAGCAGGAGACATATCTCCTGAAATGTTCAAGACTGCCTCAAATATGATAGGCAAGATGTCACCTGAAGAGCTTCAGAAAATGCTTCAGTTGACTTCCTCATTTCAAGGGCAAAATTCGTTTCCAGCAGGGGATTCGTCCAGGCCTGGATTGGTTCCTCCAAATATAACACCTGACATGCTTAAAGCAGCATCTAATATGATGAGTAAGATGCCATCTGAAGAGCTTCAGAAGATGTATGAAATGGCATCCTCTTTGAAAGGGAAAGATGTGGTTCCAACTCCAGCAACTTTAGACTCTAATGGGCTAACTTCAGATACTGCGTTAAGATCATCAGGAACTAGGGAAAATTTTGTAGTCAATGGGAATGATGCAGGTGAAACTAGTTCTTCGGGTACTTCTTTTTCAAATAGACGTGGCACCCCAGAGCCAAGCTTTCCATCGTCAAATTTTGATTTGCAAGAGCAGATGAGAAATCAAATGAAAGATCCAGCCATGCGACAGGTACCTTCTTTTTTTCCTTGGTGCCTTTTTTTCTCTCTGTCTCTTTTTTGGCGTGTTTAAGTGACCTCCGTAGTATCGGTATTTGGAATGATAGACGTCAAACTATGCATTTGTTTACAGGAAGGATTTTAAGAATGAAATACCCACATTTATATTGCTGGAAGGTTGTTTGTGTGACGTTCAGAAAGTGTTTCATGTTTGTTGTGCAAGCATCTAATCGTACCAGAATCAAAACCATATTGTTTGTCTTAAAGATCTAGATTTGTTGAATTATAATGCATCAGTATTTTCTTGCATTGCATTCATTGATGTTTTCTAGCTCTATCTACAGATGTTCACATCAATGATCAAGAATTTGAGCCCAGAAATGATGGCAAACATGAGTGAACAGTTTGGAATGAAACTGTCTAGGGAAGATGCGGCAAAAGCCCAACAAGCCATGTCATCATTATCCCCCGAGCACTTGGACAAAATGGTACTTTCTGCAACTGTGTTCTTATAATTTTACTTTGATTTCATTATTTATCTTGCATTTCAGATCATCAATTTTACCCCCATTAAAAAAAAGAACTTGTTTATTAATAATAATGGCCTCTTTCAATGCTGATGCTGGTGAAGTTTTGAGCTCGCGTAGTTTGACGTTCTTACGCCTGATTCTATTGCAGATGTGTTGGATGGATAGGATCCAAAGGGGAGTAGAAGGTACGAGGAAAGCGAAGAACTGGTTGTTGGGACGACCCGGCATGATTCTAGCTATATGCATGCTCATTTTAGCTATTATCCTTCGCCGGCTGGGTTTCATTTGAAATTAGAATCGGTACCCAGTTACCCACCTCTTGATTATTCATGATGCATATTCATCATTCTTTCAACTTGTCCACTTAGAAGCAGTAAAAAGCTTGGATGGTAGCTTGTAGGATTAAGTGGAGTTTAGATGGCAAGTGTGTCGAGTTTGTCTGTCATGACTTACAAAGAACTGTTTAATTTCTTTGGTGCTCTTTTGTAGCTTTTGGGACAAAGATAAGAGTCCAAATGGGATATATCTGAATTTAGATCCCAAATTTTTGTCTGATCCCACACTTTTTGTAATATCATAAGCTCAATGACACGTGACCATTCCTCAACTTAGTAGACTGATCTTATGTCAGATTCATCATTCATGTCGTGAATATGAGACTCCAGAGTTTACTGGTGTTGATATTAAGTTCTTTTTTTACTTATGTTATTTTAGTGTTGATATCATCTTGGAGTCCAGTCTTGGTGCATCGACAATTAGGGTGTACAGAGATAACCGTGTGAGTGAATCAGAAAAGGTTGGACGAAGGCCAGCCACAATGACTAATGAGTGTCGGTTTTCTGCCACCTTATCGGATGGAACTAGCAATCAATGGAACTTTACTGAAACTTTACTGGGAAAAATGTGTGAGTATGAAGGAGTTTCCCAACTTCCTATATATGTCCCAACTCCCAACTAGGTAATGATCGAATTCGTCTAGAAAAATCAAAGAGAAAATCTTTAGGAGAACAAATGCATAAATCCCTCCTCGGATGTTTTATGTTTTACAAGGGTAATGCAGCCATAGTCATACTTAAATTTTGGATAATCACAACCAGACATTGGTTAATGGGTTCGATGCTTGCTTGGTTTTGGCAGCATATTGACTATTATGGCTGATGAATGCAGAAATATTAGCCATGTTAATCCAAGATCCCTTGGCTTCTAAAGCCTCATCTGTATTACTTGTTTTCTTATTTTCAGAAAGTTTTGTTTGCTGTGTTTTTTCTTTTCAATACAGAAAATCTCAATTAACTGCGATGTGAAAGATGATTAATTTGCTCAAGGAAACTCTCGTTTCCAGGTATCGGATGCTACAGGTATGGTGCTTTGCACTCCTCTCGAAGCCAGTGGACATTTCTTAGATATTTAAAAAGGAGAAATCAGTGATGGAGATATTAAATTGCAGATACAAAAGCTATTCTTATTTTGGACTCGGATAATTGGATTCCAGCAGATGATTGCAAGTGTGTGTTTGGTTGAGATGTTTGACAACGTATAAGCTAGCGGATAAGCTGACAATATTAGAATCTACTTATGTATTAATCTACCTGAATGATGTTGCTGTTGGCATTTGAGAAATCTCAGCGTTTTGATCTTAACACTAGGGTTATCAACTTTCTTTGTAATTTTATAATAAGCATTATAGGAGAATGGACATGATAGCCCACCTGTAACTGCAAAATCCTAAATAGAAATAGACAATTCCAGAGCATATTATACTCAAGATTATTTTTATTTTTTTTTGAGAAAATTATTATACTCAAGATTATTATGAAACAAACAAGGCAGCCTGCATCCCATTCATTACTATCAAAGCAAAACAAAGGCATTAAGCATCCACTGATTTGGACACCATACTTTCCATGACAAAATTTACCCTTTGAAATGAGGGTATTTTCCACTTCAGAAAAGGCTTGAAACAGACCAACGAAGCTATGCCACCGACAAAACTCATGGCAATTTAGCAAGGCGGCGATGGTCCTACTCCTGCCCCATTGTTTATTACTCAGCACCTAATTCTTTGATTTTTAAAGAGTGACCTAACCATTTTTAAGCCTTTTTAAAGTCTCAGTTTGTGAAGGTTAAGGGGTCTTGCAGGAGAGAAGTCACCCTCACTAGAATCGCCGTTTGGGGATACATAACACAAAACACGTGTTGGTTTGCTCTCTCTTGAATAATAAATGTTGGCCTGTTTTCTCTGATGGAGTAAAAAAAGACTAATACATGATTCCTTTTAATATTGTCAAACTATGACAGCTCAGTTTCAACACATTTGATGTCATGTAAATTGTTCTCGGCTTGGACTAGCATGGCATGAGCTTAGCTAGCCATTAACATCTCTTAAATTCTATAATATTTGTAATTATTCTTACATACAATTGTAATATGAGTATTCGTGACAATCAGAAATCACATATTCAAAAATGTTAGGCATTCTAATATATACTTTTAGTTATTTCAAATGATGAGATGGCCGCACACGATTCATATAAAATGTGATTCTCACACGCTCATGTCATCACAATATTTGAAATATTTGAAACAAAAAATACAATTTGTATGTCATATGATTGAGATAATGATTGGATTGTTTATGGGACTATCTAGCTTTAGATAAACAATTGAGGGATATGAGTATCAAAATAACTTAAGAAGGTGAATTAGGATAGGTGGGATAAAAAATAAAAAAAAAAGTCAATTAGGTATGGATTTGGAGTCAAACTAAGCCTAGCCGAGCCAATGGTCTTGTAAAGTCCCCCTCCCTCCCTCCAACAATGATCATTTTCCTCCGGTACCGACACTTCTCCCAACTCACACACCTCACGCAGTAACACAGTGAAACCATCAGAAAGAAAGCAAAACACCAACAACTTGAACACAACACGAAATCACTCTCTCTCTCTCTCTCTCTCTCTCTCTAGAATTCATCATCTCAATCTTGCATCTGTTTGTTGTAGAAACATACATACAAGTACTTGTAATCAAGAACCTTTCACTTCTCTCTCCCTGTCACACACAATCTGCGCTCCATTTATCTGTTTGGTATGGATTTGCGCTTCTTTGGCGCCAGAAGCCTCATCTTCATATCGCATTTCCTTCTCCTAGCTGGGATATGTATTGCATTGCCGGAAAATTCTACTCTCAGGTCGTCTTCTCCAGCAGTTTCGGGCCAAATCAACTCCAACTCGGTCCTGGTCGCTCTACTCGACTCGCATTACACGGAGCTCGCTGAATTAGTGGAGAAGGCTCTCCTCCTGCATACACTTGAAGAAGCAGTCGGCAAGTACAACATAACCATTTTCGCTCCTCGTAATGAAGCTCTTGAGCGCGATCTTGACCCGGAGTTCAAGAGGTTCTTGCATGAACCTGGAAATCTCAAGTCTCTGCAAAACCTGCTCATGTCTCACATTATTCCAACCAGAATTGGATCCGAGAAATGGCCGGCTCGCACCGAGCCAACTCAGCACAACACTCTTTCAGGTCACTCTCTTAACTTGACGCGACGAAGCTCTGGCGAGAGGACCGTCGATCTAGCGAAAGTAATTCATCCGGATTCGGTGACTCGACCCGACGGGGTAATCCATGGGATCGAGAGGCTATTAGTCACGCAATCAGTCCAGGATGATTTTAACCGCCGGCGGAATCTCCGCTCCATCACGGCAGTCAAGCCGGAGGGAGCCCCTGAGGTTGATCCGCGGACCAACCGGCTCAAAAAACCCTCCCCGCCAACCAAGCCTGGTTCACCCCCCGCTTTACCAATTTCCTACGCCATGGCACCGGGTCCCTCTCTTGCTCCGGCTCCGGCGCCAGGTCCCGGCGGACCTCACCACCATTTCAACGGAATGGCACAGGTTAAGGACTTCATCGCGACATTGCTACAGTACGGCGGGTACAACGAATTCGCGGACATAATGGTTAACCTAACCTCGCTAGCAACCGAGATGGGGCGGCTGGTTTCTGAGGGCTACGTGTTGACGGTGTTGGCACCGAACGACGAGGCTATGGCGAAGATAGGGACGGAGGAACTGGGGGAGGTTGGAGCGGTGGAGCAAATGATGTACTACCACTTGATTCCGGAGTACCAAACAGAGGAGAGTATGTACAATGCGGTGAGGAGGTTTGGAAAAGTGAGGTATGAGACCCTAAGAGTGCCTCATAAGGTGGAAGCACAAGAGGCTGATGGTTCGGTCAAGTTTGGGGCCGAGAAAGTGGCTGCTTATTTGTTTGACCCGGATATTTACACTGATGGGAGGATATCGGTGCAGGGGATCGATGGGGTCTTGTTTCCCGTTGAGGAGGTGAAAGAAGAGGTTAAACCGCCAGTCAAAGTCGCCGCAGCCACTAAGGTTGTGGCCAGACCCAGAAGAGGTATGTTTTCAGCTTCATAGTATCATTTACTATTATGTTTTGTTGGTTATTAGAGTTTAGATATGGAAATATGAATTTTTTTACTGCTGAATTTGCAGATCTAACATAACTTAGGTTTCTAATGGGTTCAAATTGCATTTCGTTATATGTGAAGACAAAAACTGTAGTTATGATTTCCTGTTGCATTACCTTGATGGATAGTTGGAGTCATATACAAGTAGCAGTAGGATTCTATTATATGTTGACACTAGCTAGAGATGATATTCAGTGTTGGTTTTCTGCTCGAAAAAAGATAATGTTGATTCTAGGATGTTGTGTTGAGTTTGGTAATGTTATCAATCAAGTTCAGGTCCGTGCTTGTTTGTTCACGAAGGAAGCTATGTGTCGCTGTTGAGTTTGGTGTTATTTTTTTATGCTGTGGTTGGAAATAGCTGTTGGATGGTGGAGGAGAGTGTCAGTCACTCAGTTTTTTTGACTGTGGATTAAGTAGAAAGGTGATATTGAGTTGTTGCTGATTTTCTCCATGTCTCCTTTGCTTGAAGGAAAAGGAGTCCTTTTTAATAAGGATTAGTGGTAGAAATTTGCATGGTATTTTTTAGTGCGTCGAAGCTTGGACTGATTGGCTTATTTTTGGAAGGAAACTGTTTAGGCAATATGTAGAAGTTTTGCAATTTACAAGAGATTTATGTCATTCCAATTTATGGAGGGAGAACACCGCAGAGTAAATTTTAATATTATGAGGATTCCGTTTAGACAATACCCATCAAATAGGCAGAGATGAAAAATAATTTGGGTTCGCCGGTTATTTTTGTCAAAATTTGTAGTGCTAAAATTTTGTGAGTGGATTATAAGGTAAGTAAACAGTTCCAAAGGGAAAGTAGTGTGGACCAGCAAATTAGTAGGTAGTTTCGGGGTTCATTTAGATTGCACAGAAAGGTTTTTTTACTTCCTCCTGAAGAGTTAACAGGACACCATCCAGTTGTTGATGATAACGAGGTTTAGTCCGTCTTGTCAAAAAGAAATGAGGCTGTGTCTTGTGGTGCTTTTTATTTTCAACGTTAGCCACTGCAAAGAAGGACTAGGTAATTAAAATAATAGTCCTTTAATTACTTGTCTTTGCAGTCAATAATATTTTGTTTGTTCCTGAAAAGTCTAAAGTAGGAAATTATAGCAGAAAATTGCAAAAAAATTCAATAATTCAGCTGGCAAGACCAATCATTCATGATGCAGCCTAATGCTGGTGTGCATAAACGCATATGGTCCTGCTCATTGAAGGAACAACTTTAAATTTGCCTGGATATTAAGGAGAATGCCTCCACACAAAATATTAGTTTTACTATGACCAATAGTCTCACGTTATTGATATTAAATGTGATGACATGTGCGTGAATGTGCAGGGAAATTGCTCGAAGTAGCTTGCCAGGTGCTTGTGGCCTTTGGACAGGATTCTCGATTTACCAATTGCTATTGATTTTATTGGCCCCCACTACATTTGGCTGTTAGCTTCACACGTATAGTTCAAGGTTCTATATTCTTTCTCTTGATCAGTTTCTCATCTTCAACGTGTGTTTTGAACTCTCTTTATTATATGTCGACGAAAAAAAAAAGTAGTTTCTCGCATGAATGTGCTTGTAAGACGAAGCCGTACGCTCATCAATCTTTCTAGGATTATTCTAAGTTGTATTTAGCTGTGAATGGCGAAAGTTCACCATTTAACGTGTTTATTACTTAAACATGAAGGTCATTCGCATAAACTGTTATTCTTTAGGTTTGCTTTAGGCTCACGGGACACCTAAGACAATTAAAGGATTCCTGCCTGAGTTGGCAAATTGTAGTTTTCTTGTCTTTAGTTTGGGTAACCATTGTCTAGTCACTGACTTACATCTTCTGCTTCATTGACTACTCTGCAGAGGCAACAAGAATGGTGCAATAGCAAGAACTGAGATTAGTCCTGAATTGTGAGGGCACCATACTCTCATGCATTAAGAATGGGTTCCGTCGATGTCCATAATCTTTTTCTCTTATTATTTTTTTTAATTTTATTTGGCTTTTTTACTATTGTTGTTTTTTTCCAATTTTTTTGTCTTTTCTTTTGTGGGTTTGGTGATGAAGCCTGCTGTAATTATAAGTATACCGTAAATGTGTAAAGTGGGTTCTAGCCATGTGTATCGGCGGTGAAAGTGCTAAATATGTTCTATTTGCACATTGTCTTCTGCCTTGGAATAAAAGCATGAATAGTGGAATATGGAATACAATGAAATCATTCTTTTATGTAATTCAAGAATCATATTTTCCGTCCTTGTCTTTCTGTACACGTTGGTTGCACCGTCTCAACGTGCTTTGTTCATTCACCAGATTAATCAGCACTTCGGGACTCCAGACTTGGGCTTTTTAATTGACTTCTGAGCCCGTCTTAAGTTTCTATAGAGGCTAACTTATTGTCCAGGCTCGGCCCATGGGCTTAGGAATTTGACCATTCAAAGGGCCCAATGCAGTTCGGACTAAGGATTATCAAATATCAACTAAATTCTGAGCCCAGTACAAAATTTAACAAAAGCCTTAATTATTGTACAAGCTCAGCCCATGGGCTTAGATCATAAGACCATTTAACGGGCAAAAGTTTAAGTCCATATGATCTCAGGCTTTCCGACAAAATTCTTAGCCCAGCAAAAAAATTAATTTGATTCCTAAATTATTGTTCAAGCTCTGCCTATGGGCTGAGTATGCAGGACCATTTCTATGGACCAACGCAGTCCAAGCTTGGGCTTTTTAAATAAATTCTGAGACCAACCCAAAGTTCAAATTGAGCTTAAACTAGTTAGTACAAAGCTTGGCCCAATGACTTATAATATAAATATACAACAAAACCTTCATTTTTCAATGGCTAAGAAGTCCGGTCTCGGGCTTTCAACTTAATATAAATTATAAAGAGCGCTGACCAAATTACAAATGAAGCCTAATTATCGTCTACGCCGGCCCATGGGCTTGAGATATACGACATAGCATACAGCCTGGCAGTCCGGGCTTGAACTTTAAAACAAAATTATGAGCCAAAGCCAAAATGTAATATTCTAAAGACCTTTTATACGGGCAAGGTAGTATGGGCTTGTGATTTCCAACTAACTTTCGAGCCCAACCACAAATTCAATTTGAGCCCACATATCATTGTCCAAGCTCTAAGTACCCACCAACGCTAAACAAAGCCGACAAAGCAGTCACCAAACAATAATGGGTGCACAGAACTACTCACATGTCATACACAAAACTCCCAAAGATGAACGTAAGCTGCAAGTCTGCAACAATTTGCATTCTGATTGATTCTCCAACAACAGGAACAAAGAAAAAAACATACTGAATCCCTTTTAACTCGAGGGAAATGTTTCTCAAAAGCAAACCTCGCATTTTCAAATCTCACATTTAATAATTATTGCATAACAGAAAACAAAGTTCCAAGAAAAAGTTGAACGGACTGATTCTTCACAACAAGGAAAAAATGATCCCAAATCCCTTGGAACACGGGGTGAGATGTTTGTCATAAGCAAACCCTCAGATTTTCATCGCTCACATTTAATTATTATTGCAGAACAGAAAACAAAGTTTCGAAAATAAATTCAATAGTAATATGAATTAAGGCTACCTCTCACATTTGTTTTGCCACCACTTCATGAACTTAGTTTGTGCAGCCGAGCTGTCCAAGCTATAAAGTTGCATCCAGTGGTTTGCAACTTCCTGTCCGAAGGTCCAACCAAAAATACCTCCAGCTAGAAAAGACAGCCCAGCACCTGTCAGACAAAATAAGGTAAGCAATAAAATGACATTACTTCTTCTCATCCATAAACTACAGTTACCTCGTCCTGTAAGTTTCTTCTAAGTCTAATTTCATGCAGTCATAGTGTTTACATTGAAGCATAGAAGAAATAATCTCTAGAACATAAATTAAAATCTGAATCATAAAATGAAAAGTAATCTAAAATTGCAGAAGGGTTTTTTACTTGTCCAAAATGAAAATCCAACGACAAGGAAACATGATAGCAAAATGTCAACATTTTTACATCCAGAGCCCTGATCCAAAAGCATTGACCAGTAATAAACAAGTCCATCTCATATGTTAAAAAATGCAAGCACGTGAACATAAACAAAAGTGATTTTGTGATTTAAAACTCAGCCCCATCATCCATCACCTTTTTTTTGGGGGGGGCTAGGGGGATGACTTCCATTGGACTACAAGGTTATTGACCACAGGAAATGACTGACAAATTCTTTATCAGCTATCATGGTTGATTGGCCAAGCAAATAGCATATCCAGGATGTGAACTTATCCTAACTAAAAAAGGTCAAAAGTAATATGGTAAAACAAAAATAATAATAAAGCTACAGAGTAAATGAATTATTAATCAGAGAACAGAAAATTCTACTAAGTGCAAACAGCAAAGGCTTAAAGTGCACACAAGATGTTGAGAAGATAGATCAGTGAATTGTTGAGATAATTTTTTCTTCGAATTCACTTTTATCATGAATGACCAAGAACATTCTCTACCACTAGTGCCTCTACCCAAAAAAATAGAGCATTGAAGAAACTAAGAAGAGGAGACAATAAAATACCATGCAAACTCCTTGAGTGTTTCCATGCAATACCAGCGGTTGAAACAGCTCCAATAATGCTTCCTTTAATGCCAAACTGTGCTGCTTCCTGACCAGTTTTAAGCTGGAAAGAGGAGCAGGGACGTCCATAAATTCAATCATTAGCTTTGAGGCAAAATACATCTCACAGCAAATGAAATTCAATTGGACGACCAATAACATCAAGGGACAATAAGTTTCATTTGTAGTTCAACTTGATGGAGTGTAGCTTAGCAAATGAAGATAGATACATACTCAGTAACAGCAAAGAAAACTGTTGCTTTAAGATTTCTCAAAAAAAGTCTAATTCCTACACAAAATCCCATGTCACGTGGTTTAACAAATGCCGCAAGAAACTTTCATCAACAGCACAGAAATCACTGAAGCTGAGACTAGTGTAATGGCCTCACAGGCTCACACAATAGCCAACTAGTTGAAGTTGCTATCAAAACTCAGGCTCCATCCATTCTCAAGCTACATAAACAACCAGTGTGTCGTCAGAGCAGTATACATGTAGACATAGCCGTGATTTCGTCAACATATATCAAACATGTCACGATTTAAAGCCATCTCCTAAAAAATACGAGAAAGCACTTCACATTTCTAAGAATAACTCATGTCTGCAGAATTCGGTGTCAAACACGACTATAGTACTTACTAGTTACCAGCGAATTTGAAATTAAAATGAAACTTGCAAAATAGAAAGTCATCCAGAAGAAAAAGCACAACAGATTGTACATTGAAGATAAAGTCAGTCCAGATTCGTATCTTCCAATAAAATAAAATAACCTAAATAATAATGATACGATGCTTCGCGATGCATATGGTAACTAACAGAAAAGTTTAAGGGCAGTCGCCTCGCTAAACGAAATACTTCAATAACGACATGGTTCATACTGGCATTCATGAAAAAAATACTGAAGAAAACAGCAGCAAGAGAGAGAGAGAAAACTGATTCATCAATTCCAACAAGGAGGCAGATAATCATCTATACAAATAGTGAATATGCGAAGAGAGAGGAGATGAAGAGAATTACGACGGGGCCATGAACTGGATCGGAGGCTATGAACTCGTCGACATCGGAAGACGACCAGCGAGGGAGGGGCCGATCGATGAACCGTGTATAGTTTTCAAGTAAGGAAAACCTAAATAAGGATTTGGTCTCTGTAGCGTAATCTCCCATTCTTGAATCTACACCGTCTGTCTCCGCAATTGAGGGTTTTACTAAACTCGATATTCTACCGTCCATTCTAACTACACGTCCATGTTGATTAACATAAAAGATTTTTAATTTTTTTAAAAATTTTATTATGAAAAGATATGACAAAAATGAATATAAGAATTTAATTAATGATTAATGAAAAATTTGACAGATCTATAATAATATTTTTTATTTTTTATTCTTTTATTGACAGATTATTGACGATTTCTCAATTAATTTTAATGATATTTTAGCAGTTACCTAAGTTGTAATTAGGGATGGCAACGGGGCGGGGCGGGGCCGGGTACGCTCTCCCCATCCTCGAACCCGAACTCCATCCCCGCCCCCATCCCCGAACCCGAACCCATCCCCGAACCCCAAAAATATTACAATAGTATATGTATTTATATTATATATATACATGTGTGTTAGTATGTATGTATTATATATATATATATATATATGCCAGTATGTATGTATTATATATATATCTCTGTGTGTGTGTGTGTCATATGTATATATGTATGTCAATATATATATGTGTGTGTATGTTTGTCAATGTATATATATATGTGTATATATGTATGTCAATATATGTATATATATATATGTGTGTATTAATCTATTAGATATATGCAATATATATATATTTAAATAATATATGTATTATATATATATATAAAAAAATATTAAAAAAAGTTCGGGTCGGGTTCGGGGCCGGGTAGGGTATTACCATACCCTACCCGTCCCCGGGCAGTCGGGTTCGGGTGGCACCCGAACCCGACCCCGAACCCGAAATCTCGGGTCCCCAACCCGAAATTTCGGGTCAGGTACCCGCGGGGCCCCGGATCCGTGGGGAATTTTGCCATCCCTGGTTGTAATGTGGCGTCATATCCTGTTCGCGCCGGTACCACTTCTCACTAGGGCTGTCATTGGTCGGTTTTTATGACCCCTCAACACCTGGGCCGAATTTTCATTTTTTTAAAATAAATAACCGAAACCGACCAAACACTACAGTTCAAGAGAGAAAACCGACTTTCGGTTTGGCCGATTTTTGGTTTTAAGATGGGCCTAATTTTAATGGGCCGAGATCTTTTTACTGTTGGGCTAAAAGACCATTGGGCCTGAAAATCACAATAAAAATAAAGAGAATGGCCTGAGAAATTGGGAGAGAGACTGGGCTGTGTGTCCCACTTGGTGAGTTGAAGAGTGGAGCCGTGGAAGGAGGTAGCTGCAGTGCCGCAACTAGGGTTAGGTTTGAGCTTTGAAGTTTGAAAAGCGAAACTGTCAATGACGGAATGAGGAATCACGAATTGAAGAAAGGAAAGCTGAAGAGTAAAGGCTAAAGTGTAAATAATGAAGTGACCCAATTTTATTTGACATTTTGACGTATACCAACTATTAGAAGCTTATTTGACATGGGCCCATGGCCCTTTAAGTCTGGGCCATTGATTGATTATTTATATCAATGGCCCAAATTTATTTAATTAGTTTAAATGTTTAATAACTTAAATATATATTATATAATTATATATGTAATACTAATATATTATTAATTCGGTCGGTTCGGTTTTAACCGATCGGTTTTCTTCAGTGTAATAAAACCGACAATTGATAATTATTTATATAAAAATAAAACTGATCGGTCAGTTCTCATAATTTAAAAAATTTAGAACTGCCCGATTGGTCGATTTGGTCAGGCGGTTCGATTTTTTCGGTCAATTTTGACAGTCCTACTTCTCACTCCCTTTTTTTTAAGGTCATATCTGATCGTGTTGCCATCACATAGGCCCAACCGAGACTGACCTACTAATATTTGGACATGCTTTTTGAGGCCGGGGCTAGGATGGGCCCAGCCCGTGAGGCCCTCGTTAGCTCTTTTTTTTTTTTTGTGTTAAAGGGTTGTTCTAAGCTCCATAGAATGGGGTTTTTCAACTTTTTGTATAAAATTATAAATAAAATGATATGTAACCCAAACCCAACACATGTGACATGTATTGAGTCGATTCAGATTGGCACCCTTGTATTTAAAACAATCTATTCACTGATTGTCACATGAGTTGAGTTTCAAGTTGGGTGTTCAAAAGTATTGCTGAATTAGAAAAAGGACTAAAAATATTAGAAATTCAAGAGTTAAAATAATATAAATACATAAATAATGTTATTTTCAATGAAGTAAGTGAAATAGTGAGGGAGAATAAATTATAGTGGGGGAGGAAATGATATTTTAATCCATAATGGATAAATTAGAAATTTTATTTGGGCCTAATTCTTTAATTTTTTAGCGTTAATTATTTAAATAAGTAAATATATAAAACATAATAAAATTTTATTTGAAACAGAAAAAACCAAAACCGAAACCGAATAACCACAGTTCGGATTGGTTCCTCGGTTGCGGATTGAATTTTGACACACCCTACTTTTTAGACACAAATTTTATATCAATTAATTCACTTTTATATATATGCTTTCGTTGTTTTGCATTAAGCTATAGACAAACCAATATTTGGCTTTTAAATGCAGTGGATCCCTGGGGTTGTACCACCACCCAACAGTTTTCAACCTACATTCAATTTTAAACTTTTTAATTTAATGGGAGCTCCAAGTTTTTAAAATGATTTTTTTTTCTAAAAAAAAGCCTCAATTGAGGCCTCGAGCGCCAATAGTAGTCCTAGATCCACCATTGTGATGCTTGATCGTTTCTCAGTGGTTTGTATGATTCAACAGAACTGTTAATTTTGTATATTCTTTATATAATGTTGTGAACAATCTTAGATTTATAGCCATTTGCACTTCACATAGTATGTCACTTAATTGGCCAGCCATGAAAGTCTTCTTTAAGTCTGAAAGTTCAACCATGTTGTTTCTTTGCAGATTTACATCAAGTAAAATGCCCATGTTCACATCTCAGTCTGACTCATCCTGATAATACCCAATACAGAAACAGCATAAATTGGTTATGAAGACATAATTTGCCCCATCAGTTTTTATTCATACAGAAGAGTAAGAAGTAATCAGAAGAAAAGGCCAAAAGGAGTAAAATATATATATATATACATACCAAACTACTTTGCAGAGAATCCCTAATGCGAGGAACAACATTGTACGGAAGTGATTTCCTACCTCAAGCCAAGTTATATACTGATACAAAGGACATCAGAACACTTCCCATCCACAGCTTCCCATCCTTCTCTTCCACTTCGCTTACTGCTTTAACAACCTTCCCCTGATTGTCTTCCAATATTTGCAAAAGCTTACCCTCTGGACTGTATTTAGCAACAACTCCATGAGGCCTGCCCCAAAGGAGAAGAAGGAACTGAGTCTTAGCTGAGATCGGGAGCTTGAGCAAAGCCATCCTCAGTCGTGGATATAGTACACATATGTCGATGTAAAAGGTCCGACGACAGTTGATCGCTACCCAAAATTCACCTCTTTCATTTGTTCTGACGTTGTCTGGAAATCCAGGTAAGACGGCGAATACCTCTGTAGTCCCCGCCTTCTCTCCTTTCAACCAGTATTTGCTCAATCTGCATCCACTACAAAGAATGAGTATGTGGAGAAGTAAGGCAACAAGAACTGAGGGAAAAATAGATAAATGGAACCAAACTTACCTGCCTAGGGATCCTTCACAAAAGACAAAGAAAGCTCCATCCTTGCTTAAGGAGACCCCATTTGGAAATTGAATATTTCTCAAAAGTACAGTGGTTTCTTTCGTTTTCGGGTCGTACTTCAGGACCCTCCCACTATCATCCCCAGAAAAAACAACCAGCAAAAAGTTCCTACAAAGGATTTATTGTGTCAGCTGATGCATATTAATGTATGTATGACAACGAATTAAAAAGGAAAAATTAACCAACATCACAATACACAACACCAGGAAACACTTGCAGTCATATTGGACATATCCAAGACCAGCTTATAAACGGATTTAACCAAGTTGGAAAAACAATTTACACGAGCATCAAACGTCATTTGGGCAAGTAAAATCGTAAGTATATCGAAAACCATATATACCTCCTCTGGTATGTGGTGCTGCTATCTGTAAAGTAGATATTACCCTCCTCATCTATGTCTAGATCATTAGTAAACCTCAATGGGACACCTTCAGCCTCAGTGGTAAGTGATGTTGCCAATCCACCTTCTGCTCCCACCACCATCAGCCCAAGATATGCGTCTGCAATGTATAAATCCCCAGTTTTCTTATCAAATCGAAGCCCCAAAGGCCTGCCACATATATGCTCATTCTCCATGTAACTCAGAGCGGATGGCTTTGGATTGCACAAATCTGATCTGAATTCAAAACCAAATTTGTGGTAAATGTTTATTATATGAGAAACCCAAGGGTGGCAAAAATCATTCCAACTTCAGAGAGATGATAGAAAGCATATGCAAAAGTAAAAGAAGTTACAAATGATCATGCATGGTACAAGTCACATGGCAAGCATCAGTATGTTAAAGTCTAAACCTAGAACTTGCATAGGCTTCTCAACCAATGACTACCAATTCAGTTCTTAAAACGCAAGACAAGGCACCAGAAAACAGAGTTGCACACAGGAGACCACCCTGCAGAAAACAAGACAAAATCAAAACTCCAAAAGGACCCACCTATTACCGGAAGTGTAAGCGAAATCAATCCATCTCTCGCCATTCCAGAACAGAATCCGCCCATCAGCGACGCCAGTGTAGGGCCCGCGTCCTTGCGGGTCAAAGGCCATGCTCTCCGGGCCCTGGACCTGGTTTAGGAACTTGATTTCCGATTTTTGCAGCAAATTCTGAGTGTCTCTATCTGTAGGGACCTGTGCCAAAGGAGGCAACTCAATTTTCTGCACAACGAAGTCCGGGAACTCGGAGATAGCGCTGTGCTTGAACGGGTCTGTCGCACAGTAGATGGAGACAAGGAGGAGCAGGCCAGCGAAGATCGCCGTCGGAGTCATTGCGGGAGACAGACAGTGTTGCAGTACTCCAATATAACTTAGGTGACTTTGGTTTGGTTGGCATTAGAATATACGAGCAAGCTTTTGGCGTTTTATAATCCTGCAAGGAGGCTCAATCTGCTAGTTCTAGCCAAGAAATCCAGGCTTGGCATTATTAGCGGATGTCAATATTTGTCGAAACATCTACTTTTTATTCTCACATATTTTTTTATTAAAATTATATCAAAATCAATCAATATTGAATCTCATATCTTTTACAAAAAATTAAATTATATTTTCATGTAGGTCATCAAAACACATATTTAAATACAATCACATAAAAAAAACACATGCATCTTCTCATATATTACCTCCTCCCAAAAAAATACATAATACTCTCAGCATCATTAGTGGATCCTAAATTGAATTATACCAGGTGGAGAGAATGACAGTTGGCAATTGATGGCGCCTATCATTGTGGGTCAGATAAATCAAATCAATTCAAGGAGACATGATAGGGAGCTGAAATTATGGAACAATGTTTGCTTTATGCCTTTATTAGTTGTTGATTTTCTCCTACTATTATGGATTTATAGTTAGATGTCTAGGCTTAAATAAAGGATATTTAATCCTGGTAGTTAAAAGCAAGGACTATTAATAGAGTCCAATATTGTAAATTCAAGGGCAATTCTTATCAAATTAATACAAAAAAAATGATTCTCAATCTCTTGGATTGAGAAACTTGGAGGAAGGGAAAGAGAGGAGAAATGATCTTTTTTTCAATTGTTTTGTTTGGATATGTTAAAAAAAATAAAGGAAAATAATTGTAGAGAATTAGAGTGAAGAATTATCTAATTTTTTGTTAAAATTCTTTCTCCAAAAAATTAGGTCATTTGAAGGGAAGATAAGAAAATTAAGTTATTTATAAGTGAGAGTTCTATTTTGCTCTTATATATAATACTTTAACTTAAAATAAGGATAAATTAATAAATTAAATTATTTTTTTCCTTTCGTTTCTCTTATGATAATTATCCAAACAAGATAAATGACAAATTCATTCTTTTTTTTAACATATCCAAATATGGGAATAAAAAATTATTGTATCTTTTCTTCTCTTCTTTTAATAAATTCCTCTCCCCTTCTCTAATCTTTCCTCAATACAAACATCCCTTAGTTTATTTTTTGTATTTTTAAAGTGAAACTGGTAATTATTGGATTGCAGATAACCCCATCCACACCGCATTACTATCACATTTCCCACTAAAACTTGCAGTTGCAAGCATGTAAGGCTTGAAAATTCTCTCTGTGTTCATTATTTTACAGTCCGATAAGGCTTTGAAGGTCTCAATTGTTCATGTTTCTTTGGGCCCAATAAAGGTTTGCTTATTTGGGCCGAAACATCCTTTAAGTTTAAGTTTGTAGGCTCAAGTCCAGTTGACTAGTTGAGTAACTGTGGGCTGTGGCCCTAATCTAAATGGGCCATGCCCCCCTCAACGAATCCTTGACGCTTCTTGACTCTTTAGGTCCTCTCAAATCCGGCTGACCCTAATTGGGCCTCGTGCCAGAGTTCTTAAGGCCTCATGAATCTATTTCAACCCCAAAAAAAAGTCATAGGCTAGGGTTGGCCTAGCCCATCAAGGATCAAAGTAGAAGAAACTGAGACGGATTTGAATTTTTTTGCATCATGATCCCCGATATTTCAAAGTTATTGTACAAAATTAGTCACTTATCACTAATTAAAGTCGACATTAGAGACACGTGCAAGCATTCATAAACATAAATTGGAAGAAGAAGACGGGTTGATCGCTTACTGGTTGAGATATTGGGTTGATAGTCGACAATTCTTGTAATTCTTTTCTTTAAAAGGATAATAGTTGACCTTTTAGAAATCCTAGTAGTATTTGAAAGAAGCTTTATATATATATATATATATGAATTAGGATTACTGGGAGTTTTAGATATATGAATATAACCTCTCGAGAATAAATAAATATCGAGTCAGTATTATCAATCTTTTATTTGAACTTTCTATTTTCAATTTTCCACTTTGAGTAAATTTTTCTGTAATGATAAAAGGGGGTCTTGATTGATAGGTATGGCTTATTAAGTAACCGGTAGTGTTAGATATCTCTAAGAAAAACGTTCTTAAAACATCCATAACACATGTGACACTCATCATAGTAATAAGATTTGGCTCCATCTTCAAATTTGAAAAATTAAAATCATGGCTCTTACTCACTAGAGATACTTAGAGATACACACTCTTGGAGATTAACAAAGCTTGGGATTTAAATCAAATTGCTAGATTTAATGTATTTGCAGTGAGACACCTTTCTTTAGGGTATAATTTGGAATGTTAATTAAGAGATATATGTAATTGTGAAATATTATGGAGATCCTAAGTTCGACTTTCATTGGAAGTAATTAATATTTTTGTGACCACAAGCTAAAAGTTAATCCAACTTACCCTGTTAGGCAGTTTTTATGCGAAAAACTTCTTTGTGCGCATGTTTGACAACCCATATTTAGACCCATACAAACATTTAAACTTATATGATGTCATTCCCGATTTACCCTGTTATTATGTGAAAAACTTCTTTGTGCGCAAGATTGACAACTCGTATTTAGACTCATATATATATATATATAAACTTATATGATGTCATTTCCGATTAAAAAATTATAAATATGTAGATAAATATTAATTGTTCAAACGTTGCAATTGCTCTAATACCTTCCTCAACCTTGTTACTCCTGCACACACACACACTCACTCACTCAGGCAATACATGCATGAGCTGGAGAACAATAAATAGAAATTATTCAAGATTTTGAATCAACCTCATAATATAGGAATTATTTGGTATTTATTTTTAAACTTTATAGACTGTAGTTTGATCAACAAACTAACAGAAAGGACCAATGGGAGGAAATGGAGTGGAGATTAAAATTTGAAAATTGTACCATCAACAGACAGTAAGGTTTAGGGGGTGTTAAGATGTTCTAATCGAGGTGAAAAAGGTCAAAAGTAAAATAAAAAAGTAAATATATAAAACTGTTAAAATTAAATATTCTTCCAATATTGGCTTTGTCTTGACCCTTGACACTTGCCTGTAAACATTCCAAGACAATGACATTAATATCTCGCCTCCATCGTCCGCTGCAGAAAGGAACAGAAAGAATCGACGGTTTACAGATGGATGCACTCACACCCTCTCATTCTATCAATCATCAATACACACTCTCCCCCTTTCTCTCTCTAAAGTCCAGAACCCAACTTTCCCCAAAAACCACCCCACACTAGCCCTAATAGCTTCCCACTCACTCACTCACTCCCAAGGTTTTGTCCGACCAGTCTAGTCAGTAGTCCCATCCTCATCTTTCACATCTACTCTCCATCTCTCTCTCTATATCTCTGTTTAATTATCTTTTGGCTTGTCCTCTATGCCCATTTCTTTATATAGTTAACTTCATCCCAAGAAACCCAAAAAACTTCATCGAATTCTCCTTTTCCTTGATTGATCTACAGTTTTAAAATCAAATTATTATAAAAAAAATGTCTCTGGACATGGCATCTGAACGTGTTTGTTATGTTCACTGCAACTTCTGCAACACCATTTTAGCGGTACTACTACACTCTCCCTCTCTCTATCTCAGCACCACATATATATATATATATATACACACACTCGCATATTATGTATTCGTTCGTTTGTGACCAATCTCTCTAGAGATTTTTTGGAATTCAAAGTAAGTACGGAGTTTTTTTCATGAAACAATTATTAATTCAAGGATTTTAAAGAAATTGAAGATAGAAATTAAGTTTATATGAGGCAATTCATGTATGTACGGCTATGAAATTCAAGCTGGGTGTACTTGATTTTGTTGAATGATCTATGAATCTAAGCTATATTGTAGTTAGATTTAGTATATAACATTATGACCACAATCTGTTAGATTGGAAGCGATCCCAATGTGTTCATACGAATGTCGTGTAAGGCTATCACATAATAGCTAGGGTTCTTCTCAGATGAAGTTAATTTTTTAAAGAAATTTCTTCTATTTCTAGGTTTGCATAGAAATAAAGCACTTTCCACGGCTTCATGTATCATAGTAGCTAGTCTATACTTGTTGAAAGCCTGTTAAAATCTTTGCTATATTTTATGTTCCTTGTATATATTTTTATAATTATTTTGTGTATATATATATATATATATATATATTAATTCTTCCTACTTTAATTCTGGCCACAATTGGTACTGCAGTTTCAAGCATCTCCGATCTCTTTCTGTGTCTCTCTATCTATATTAAGTGGGTGCTTCTGTTTGTTGCATACTAAGCATCTATGTATAGTTTCGTTGGGGACTTTGAGGTTAGTGTTTTGGCTTTTTAGTACAAAAGAGACTGGTTTTCATATATGTATTGAACATTAATATTCGGAAGGGCAAATGGAGGATCTGGAACACTGCACATACGAAGATCACGATGATTTTATTTTAAATATTTGGTGCCGATCTTTATTCATAGAGGGTATTCCAGTCACGTCGTTATCCTCTGCAGACTGCAGCTGTGAGAACTGAGAATTGCCTATCTTTTATCATCTTTAGCTTGGTGTGTCAGAGAAAAAAGTGAGTAGCACCGAAAGAGAAACAAAGTCCCTCAGTCCTACTTATTAGCCACCATGTGAGTCATGATTCAGGTCTGTGAACTGTGAAAAGCCAGTACTAGTTAGTGGTAACAACAATGATATAGATATATTGGCTTCACTGATCATTACTGTGTCCAGTTTCAGCCACATCAAACTAAGAAATAAGGAAGCCGGCCGAAAGCAGGAAAGCACACACGCGCGTATAGTTTCTCTACAGACGATCGATCCTATATTAGAAATTTCTCTCTTCACAAACTTTCTGTTGTTGATCCCTTCCTTGCTTGCTCCTCTTGGCTCGTGATCATTCCCTATTAGAGTCCCAAATTTGATATGTTAATTAAGGTTTATTAATTTCTTAATTCATCTGTTCATATATAGAGAGATGATTTAGATCTTGATGAAAATTGCTATTTATTGGGTCTAAGATTGGAATTTTGTATGTGTTCAAGTCCCCTAATTGATGTCTGTGTGTCTAAGGGAGAGGGAGGGGGGAGAGAGAGAGAGTATATATTGCAAGTTTGTAGAACAAAATAATGTTTAGAGTAGTGTTGAAAATGTGTGTGTTTGTTGCAGGTTAGTGTTCCACCAAGTAGTATGTCGACGATTGTGACGGTGAGATGCGGTCATTGTGCCAATTTGTTATCTGTTAACATGGGAGGCTCTCTTCAAACACTTCCTCTTCAAGAAGCCGCCCAGGTACATATATACTCCATGATGGTTTCATTATTACTTCCTTCATGCATAAACTAGGGTTTCATGATGGTACTTTTATACTTCTAATTACTTGATTATGAAAATAACTTCCTTCTATGCTTCTGCTGTATCTTCACTTTGCTTATTCATATAATTAATAACAATCTCATCCGGATTTATCAAAAAAAAAAAGATGCAGAGCCCCGAAGGTTGTTCAACCAAAGACTGTAGTAACGGGTCATCTTCAAGATGCAACAATAAGTATGGTACATTTGAGCCTCCTAAAGAGCTCCAACAATCTAATGGAGTCCCTCCCATTCGCCGTGAGTCTCTCTATCTCTCTCTCACACACACAGACTGATCGAACAAAAAAAATATGTTGTTTTACTTGTTATTTTTGTATATTCATATTTAATTACATACATATAGAAATTCATCACTAGTATCACACTTATATATATAATTGGAGAACTACGTACATGGCTGCATTGAACGTTAAATTTGAGAGGGGTAGGATTTAATGCACATGGCCAACATTAACCCAGGGTTGAGTAAGTGAAGTTTGCCTCCTATAGGCGATTCAACTGGCAAAAAGTAAATGTGCTACCTGAATCACTATGTCATCTCAAGGTAGCCATTTGTCGTGAAAATTGAAAAATCACGAGCTTTTAATATTTCATATATATGTATATATATCTCTGTGTGTGTGTGATTTATATTTGCTAGCTAGTTCTCTTGCTTGCATAGCGTGGTCCGTCCAGCATGGATGTTGACTATTCATAACAAATGTGTATGATAATTAATTGCACCCTAACAGTTCCCTATTACATCAATTTATTATTGGAAACAGTGCCCCCCCCCCCGTACTCTATCGATCATCGTTCATACCATTATCATCGTCTTCTTCGTCTGTGTAGTTTCTTCTGGGTAAGTTATTCATGATGAACAACTTAACAAATTAGTGCCAACCCTATTGATGGTCACTATATATATGACATTATTGGACAAATATTATTGGAACTGTTTGATATTATTTAATAGTGTTTTTTGGTTGATAAACGATGTGCAGCACCGGAGAAAAGACAACGTGTCCCATCCGCCTATAACAGGTTTATTAAGTAAGTTCACACACGCCTATGCTTTAATTTTCAAAATACTTGGATCGGTCTCTAGCTAGGCCTCCTCATAAGTCTGCAAGAACTTAATAACTCTCAGGGAGGAAATCCAAAGGATTAAGGCTGGTAATCCTGACATCAGCCACAGAGAGGCTTTCAGCACTGCCGCCAAAAATGTAAGTTTTTCCAATCTGCAAATGATAATGTGTGTGTGTGTGTGTATATAGTAATTAAGTAGATTTTGGTATGAGGGGCTTGCGTACTTAGATTTGGGTTTTTTTTTCCAATAATTTTCTAATCATAAAAACTTTATGATCGATTTGGTTATATAATATATTCTGGTAGCAATTAATTAAATGTGTTATCCAATGCCCTATCACGGCACAAAGCTAAGCTTGATCATATATGATATATCTGACACAAGTTTGTATGTATGTATCTATCAAAATACAAAATTTTCTCTCTACACGCATACCTTGTTTAACTTCTCTCTTTCAATTATAGGAGTGCATAATTTTGTCTTGGATCAGATTTAGCAAAGCCAATTTTTTGCATGCATGACGTAATTGTGAGATGCATGTGAACCATAAGTAATTAAGTAGTCCATTATTAGTTGATGCATCAGAACTTATCAGTTATCAGTGATCATATTCATCTGTCATAAAAGTGCATGGTTAATTAGGGCACAATTTTGCTTCCAGAACCCTATAAATGAAATTTTTTGTTGTTTATTTAGTCTCTGTCTCTTCTCCTCCTGCTTGGTGGGCATGTGTTGACCTTATTCATGTTTTTGTATTGGTAATGTGCAGTGGGCACATTTTCCTCACATTCACTTCGGACTAAAGCTGGATGGCAGTAACAAGTAGTGGATTCACTCCAGAAACCACTCAGAAGTCCAATGGACTCTACGAAATCAATGGTACCCTGTGAATGTGATCACCATATATAATATATATATATATATATATATGTATGCATGTAAGGTTGATGAGGTCTTCTAATTAACGGATGTGATCCATCAATTGTGTGTATGTACTATGTAAACAACGTTCTGTGGAATAATTTGCAGTTTTATTTTGATCACTTAGCTGCAATGTATGCCTGTGTAAGTTAATTTGGCATATGGAAGACAAATTGACAGAAACCTTTTTATACCTTGGTAGATCAATCGAGGACCACTTAACCAATATGATGTTCCATGAATGATTTTGAGTTCCACTCCAAGGACCATGAGGAGTTCAGTTCCCCCCCTTTTGACTCGATCTCTTTTTTCCCTTTTGACTTCTTAGCACCAGATCGACCAGGACGGGTACCCGTACCTCAAACGTTGAATTGAGAGAGAGAGAGAGAGAGAGAGAGCACTGTGCATGTGTCTAGAGATCGTAAACTAGCCAGCTTAGATACTTCCTTGGGATAAGGTCTGTAGAGATGAATCGCATTCCTCTCTTCAATACTAAGAAAGAATAGTTGGTTGTCGTCTATCTTCACTGTTGGGAGTTGAATCTGATTAATGATTGAGATAAAAGCTGATTAAATCATTTTAAACCATCAAACATAAACCCTAATTGAGATTTTAAATCCTAAAATCAATTTTTTTAAAGTCTCTAAACTCCAATCCCTAAATCCTCAATCAATTTTAATGGTCAAAATAAATATAGGTGAGTTTTATAAAATAAGTACAACATTATTAGAAAATTATTTTATATATATAAGCCTATAGGCTAGGTTGGCATTTACGTACACTCCCTAGGTTTGGTTAACTTTAGACGTTGTCACTCTCAATCAATTAGAGATTAAAAACTATATATCATGCTTAAAAATCAAGCTAATCTCAAATTCTCAATTATGACAGTGTGTTATTTTTTTTCTCGAAAATGTTAAGTATTCCAACAACAGACATCCTATAAGTATATCAATAGATATATTGTCCATAAATTTAATTTTTAATCTGGCTCTAAATTTTATGATGTATGCATTGTCAAATATGATTATAAAAATTTTAGAATGTTTTTTTTGCTGAGAGGGTTAAAAACAACCGGATGTTTTGGTGTGTTGATTACTGATTAATATTGCATAGGGTTCTCTTTTCCCCACTTTTTCTCTCTCAAAACAGTTGTACCTTTGTACTACTCTCTCCACTAATTTCTTTTATCAATAGTACCCATCAAGTGCAATTGCTTCTGTCAACCCTAGCCAGTTACAATGTTTGTCATCATTTTCTTTTCCATCGATTTGAGTGTAAAAAGGAATTGAAATACCACTCTCACTTGTGCCTGTATATATACATATACACTAGAAAAGAGCTGAAATAAAACAAGTGTAAACTTCTGCAAAATGTCCATTTGTGTTAGTGTGGCATGGAAGCTACTGTGTTTGTACGTAAAGGCATATTCGAGTCACACCCAGAGAGAAGGAGACGGGGAGGTGCTATATGTGAAATTATTTAAAGGGAGTTTTGTCCGGTGGGATAGGGGCTAAGAGTACAGAATCTGTTATGTCAAATCAATGTGTAGTTGGTATTTTGGAATTATGTGCTCTTTAAAAAGATTACTTTTACAGCTTTCAACATGTCTGGTTTCTTGGGTTGTCATGTCACACACAAATGCACATGTACATCAATTACACATATATATATATATATATATATATCAATTTTTTTATTTAAAATTTTAAAAAATATAATTATATTTGGATGAATTTTACGAATCTAACGATATATATTAAAAAAAATATTAATGCCAGTAGGATTGAAAAAATAAAAAAAAAGCACTATAGATCAAACAACATCGATGTTTGCAGAACATTTGCATATCCGATTGACAATAATACATTTGAAATGAACATGGCGTGGCTGTGCATGTCCGTCTAGTTAGACTTCTTGTTGAAACTCTGCTGGAAGTCGAAGGAACAAATTTTCAAGGCCACCGGCCTCTTCTACTGTACAGATTTCATACTATTATGTCTTTTTCTTTCTTTTGATTCTATTCACATTCATATACTAACAACATGGAATGAAAACAGTGCACGTTTACTTGAATCTATGCTACTAAAAAAGCACAAGGCCCCCATATAAGCCAGAAATTATTAATAGAGTCCATAGTTTTTTTGATTGCTTGAATGTTACTTTGGATTTCAGGATGGCATATGCATGTGTGAATTACACTGCATTTAGTACATTTTGGTTAACAACCGACACAGATGAGACATTGAATCAAGGTTGATGACCTAGGTGCCTATTGACTAATGACTGGTGGTTTGAGAACCACACAAGTCTGAGCTCAATGTGAACCAAGGAAATGGTGGTCCAGTTCTCAAGCTGGGCTGAGGTACCATATACAAGATAGTCAAGTCACATCTTGCATAAAAATGGAAACACAACTAATGTGGTCCACTATACTAAAATATAGAATCCAGCAACGAGAGATGTTCATGTTAGATGCTTTCTTCAAACTTATCCACCTGAAAAGAGATTGTCTGGATTTGCTTCTTATAAAAAAGGTTAAAAGAATACTTATATGGGCATAAGCAGAGTCCGTCAAACTCGTACACACTTAAAAGTTCGGTAAGTTAAGCCAAAGTTTAAACGCATTACCCCGAGAAAATTACTCAGAATCTTTCGAGTTCAAACGGTTCGATTAAGAGGGATTCACTACTAGACTATCATATCATAACAAATAAATCATTTTCAATGATAACTAAGAACATTCAAATGGAGAGTAATTAGAACAAATAAATCATTTTCAGTCTGAGTATGTAACCCTCTCTGTGAGGGCGTGCCCTAAAACCATAAAGAAAAGACAGTTCCAACCGCTATAAATACACACTCGGTTTAGAGAAGATGGATTGATACAAGACCTGTCGATGATGAGAAGGACAAATAGCAACTAGAGTAACACAGGCATATCCTGTAAAATAATTGAAAAGCACCCAGAAAAAGGCTCGGGTTCATCTATATCATAATCCATCTCCATTTGCATTTTTCAGCATGTAAACCAAACGAAATAAAATTCTGACAAAAAGTAACAAATAAGAAATTGTTATTGCTCATCAAAGAATCAAATATTTCTGTCCAATCATCATGTCTACAAGAATGGGCTAGTATTGCACTGTCATGGGGCTCGACAACAAACCCCTTCAAAAGAACTTAAGTTACAAAAACCAGAACAATCACAATTTTTTGTCCATGATTTACCCCTGATTGTAATAGAACTGGATATATTTTTTTGTACGTTTTGCATTTTTGCACAAGGTGTAAAACATTTTTGCACAAGCTGTAAAACCAGTAATCTGGATTTCTTGTGAAGATTATGGCCCTCCGCATATCTGATGGGGAGAGCCACGCTTTGAAAGCAATCAACAGAACCATAAGGCTTACTAGTTACCACGGAGAACGGGATTTGGTAAGGAAAAGGAGGAGGGAAATTACAAATCTCATTCAACAGATTTGATAAACAGCAAGGAAAGGAAAACAGGTTACTGGCTCCCAGAGAAGGTATCACATTATCCCATTCTGCTTGCTGTAACTCGCTAGGGAAAACACTAAATACTTTTTTTTTTCACACTTCCTCTTAAGCAGTTAAGCCCCATCTTTTAGAAACCTTTAAGGCCAAATAGGAACAAGGTTGATACAATATTCAAGCAAAGCATTCAGAAAAATATTCAAAATCGTGTTCTAAAACATACATATAATATCTCGTACCAGAAAATGGCACATATGACACTCCTCAAAGGATTGAGGTACATTTCTAGTTGAAAGAAAGCACTTCATACATATAATATCTCATAAGAGAAATGACACATGACACTCCTCAAAGGATTTAGGTATGTTTGTAGTTGAAAGAAAGCACTCCCAAGAACAATATACAGAGAACAAAGAAACTTTCCATGTGCAGATGTTGGCAGCTCAACTTTCAGAGATCAGAGATCCAAAACCAATCCTAAAATTGAAGCTGATGCAAGTTAACTGTTCATTCTTTTCACCCTCCATTCTCATATGTAGAGTGTAAGAGCCCTGTGAAACCAGAGAATCCCTTGTTAATTTCTTAAGATGCATACACATTTCCGTGTGGCAACCTAATGGAGGAAGAACCTTCATTTGTTCCATCAAACCTTTAATGAAGGATGGAAGTCGCAGGCAACAGCCTAGAAGGTTTAATACAATATTATGCATGCTAAAACAATCAGCCACTTGTTAAAGAAAGTAAGTAACTAGCACGCTCTGCATGCGCAAGTTGAGTGGATAACCAGTTCATGGCATAAAGTCATACATGAGTTTTAGTGGACAGATGAGAGCATTGGTAAAGAGCTCAAAATGCAACAACTGAGATCATTAAACTTACTGGCGGAGTAAATGCTGGTAAAGTTTGCGTATGAGAAAGCAAGAACTTTCCAGCTGTAATAGGGCAGGATGCTTCCTCACACAGATCATGCGTCTCCGTATGGACATGTATCCCAAAGAAGGAAACATCAATCACTACTTTGCCACCAGAGATATCTTGACCTGAGAAAAAGACATAAGGTAAGTGTGTTATTGTCAAGCCGAATAATATCTCCAAGGACTGCATAAAGACATTAGAATGCTATAGAAAAATTGTAAATTTGATGGACCAAAGAATAAAGAAAAGAGAGTAGCATGCTGATGACACACCTCAGAATCAATCACGATATTTGAGGTGATTATTGATCTGTGTTTATCCTTCGATTTTATATCCTAATTTTAGCATCCTATATTAAGTTATTAACAAAATCATAGTAAGAATCAAGCATCAAATTCAAATTCTTCTCTGCAACCCTAGGTGCAATCCCTAAGGTGCTGATGCTCATGAAAATTAGTACACATCTGAAACCCAAGACGTAACACAGGTAAGCCAAGTAGCCAACTATCTAACTAGTAGACAGAAGATTCTTGATCAGTAAATGTTCTGCAATTCCTTTCCTTCCACACCTAAAACCGAGCAAAAATAAAAGAGTTTGAACTTTGAATATTTGTAACCAGAAGCACAGCCTAGACAGGAGCTAGTTACGGTATTTATGAAGACCCACAATGTTGTACTCGTGACTATTGACAAAGGATGGAGAATGACAAACAGGCAGAACAAAATTCTGGATGCTGATGTTGGATCTTCGGATTGCAATTGTGAATGTTGTATATATAATAAACTATTCTAAGTTTTCTCTCAATAAATGAGACAACATCCAAGCAGAGAAAGGAAAAAAAAAAGACTACCAGGATGGTGTCAGTAATCCAATAAGATAAATCGATTAATCAACTAGCCAGTCTTTTTCACATCAATAAACAGTCCTTTTACCTACAAGCGAAGTAGAAGGTGCAAGAGAAATGGCTATCTACTTATCTAGTGAAATAGTTAAGCAAACGAGACGAAAGAGAGCCCAGAGAGCGAAAATGATACCAGTTTCGGCCGAGATCTCAAAGGTAGCTGGCTTGCCCCTCTCCACCGGGTCAGGTGATATCTCAACTCCATTGACCTTAACGGGATAGCTGTCTTTCCTATCTGCATCCATCTCACGGAAGAAATGATAAAAAAATTGTTCACGAATTGTTCGATTATTTGACCAACTGAGCAAAACATAATTATGACACTTGATATCAAGTGCCCAGACAGAGGATTTTCCACCGCAAAAAAGAAAATCTGATTGATTTCACGATCGAGCTAAAGCCTCGCAAATTTTCCAGTAGGAGAAAAAACAATGAGAAGACTCACCGCAGTACGCGACCCGTATGGCTTCACTGAAACCTATGGAACAAAGCTGGACGAATAATACTACGAGACACAATCTGAAGCTAGCCGCTATTTCCATGGCGTGCCCTGTTGCAGATGTAATAAAATTCAACCTAGGGATTTTTTGTGGTAAGCAACAGCGATTGCAATAATCGTTTGAGAATTTGAAAGGGGCTCGATTGTCAATGTAGGGACGTATGAGTCATCAAATGAAGAAAGGTCCCTCCATCATAAAATCCGAATAAATATATCCAAATGTGGCTTTTAAATTTATTTTTGAATCTCGCATTTATTATATAAATTTAAACGTGATCTCATGTGTTTATTGAGATCAATAAAATACGTTTTTTAATATAGTTATATTAATAAAATACAACTGTTTATACATTTATCTCTTTCTTATTTTGGGCAAGCCATCAGTTTTCATATTCTCCCCAATGTTTCGTTTAAGCCTTTATACTTGTGAGTTCGGTCTAAATTGGCCTTTCTGTTGGTCAACCGTTAACTTGCTGGCTATGTGTCATTTAATTTGTGACATGAATTTAATTTATGTAAAATAGAAAACACATGAAAAAATTAAAAGATTACGAGTAGGTCAACTTTAGCTTCACCTCATTTCCCTCTTTCAGACTCTCGTTCTTCACCATTTCGACAGTTGGGCAGCTCTTCTGATTCTGAATGATTTTTTGTTGTACTAACAAGTCAAGGTATGTTAATTTGTTTTCGTTTTTACGTTTGGGCTTCTTCTCCTCAATTCGCTTAGGGTTTTTGATTTTGGGGGGTTTGAGATCTTCGAATTTGGGTTTAGTTTTTTCGATTTTCAAGTCTAACCATCAATATCTTGTATGGGTTTTCTAATTTGGGGTGTTGGTTTTAAAAAAAAAAGTATCGATTGTTCGATTTCGTGTATAGGGTTAGGTTTTTGATTTGGTCTACTGGGTTGGTGTCGTTCAGGCATTTCCCATATAATTCACCTATTTTCTCAGCTTCTCATTCTCTCGTGATAGTGAATTGGAAACTAACTGATCTTGAATTCTTTAGTTTTGCAGTGCAATGAGGAGGATGAAAATGAGAGCCATCCGTTAACAATCAACATTGTTACATGTATAATTTCTATTTTTTGGTGTTAAGAATGTATGAGTTCTGTCATTTATGGCTTATTGAGTTGTTTATGAGTTCTGACATAGTTCTAGTTCATCATCGGATGATGGGTATAGCTCTGAGCATGGTGAACAAAATTGAAGATTTTGTGTTTTTTTACTGATTTGTGTTTATTTAGTATGTGGCTGAATATTGATGTGTTTGGTATTGTATTTGAGAAACTGATTTATGTCTCATGGATGTTGGTTATGATGCATGGTGAACAAAATTGAAGATTTTGTGTTTTTTTTTTACTGATTTGTGTTTATTTAGTATGTGGCTGAATATTGATGTGTTTGGTATTGTATTTGAGAAACTGATTTATGTGTCATGGATGTTGGTTATGATTGTGGACTTATATTATGCTGGTTACTTAAGATTTGGAAGAAGAATGCTGCGTTTTTAAGAGAGCTTATTCGACCTACAATATAAATATGAGGGGCTTAAATAACCCATTCAGATACAAACTAAGGGCTATTTGAGCTCAGATAACTAGTCTATATTTGAATGCTCGGTATTGTAGGTTTTTTTTTGTAAAAAATAATTAATACATGTAATTATTTTTTTATTTTACGTAAATTAAATCCATTTCACAAATTAAATGACACATAGGCAGCAAGTTAACAATTGACTAATAGGAGACCAATAAAATGGTCAATTTAGTCGATCAGTGCAGTGCATTTATCAGTGTATTTTATTACGGTGGATTAAAAATAGAGAGAGAGAGAGAAGAACACTTATTACATGAGTGTATTTAATGAAAAATCAGTGCAAAAGTGCACTGATACTCCCCTAAATCTATTTTGAATCTCAACAATTCATATGGGATTTCTATCTTATCTTGTACATTTATTGTAACTCACTTGAATGTTTGAGATTCAAAATGAGGTGAATTTCAGGCTGAAATCATTGCAGCCCCTCCCATCCCAACTAAATCAGATAATATTTGTGTGTTTAGGCTCAAATGTGATTTTAAATTGAACAAAATATTTATACCTAAACCCGAATTTCAAGCATATAATTTATGTTCAAACTTAGGGCGTCAACAGTCATTTTTTGATATATTTTGGTCAAACTATTCAGTCGATTATGTCGAATTTTGGTCGAAATTTTCACCGATTTTATTGGGATTTTTTTATAGCTCTATCAAAATTTGATTTACTTCAGATCGGACAAATCAATCTCCAACATAATTTTACAAACCCTACTCACAATTGGGCAAATAGGCTTTGCCCACGTTGCTAAATGAGTCGCGAATCGCGATAGTATCATAGTACAATGGGATTCCTCACGATAAATAAACTCGTTTGGGCCAGCCCAAATCAACAATGTAGCAGGGAACCTTGGGCCTTACAAAGTTCAAACATTTTTCTCTTATTAAACAAAAAGTAATTATAAAAGTCTTAATGTCGGGCAGAGGGAAAAAAAAAGGGAAACACAGAATCCAGAGAGAGAATGTATTGGATAGACACAGAGTGCTCGGAGAGAAGTTATTATGGCTTTTGAATCGAATTCCGATCCTGTAAATGGAATTTGTGTGGGAAAGATATAGAAGTGAAGTTTGACTTGTTGACTGATTGATAGATCTACGGCAGAAAAGGTACCTTTACTTCTCTCTCTATATCGCCGCTTCTGCTTACTTTCTCCGTCCACTCTCTCACACTTTCAGGTGAATTTGAGTTATTCTCTTTCATGCCATCTACTGATCTATTGTTAGGGTTTTGAATTCTGTTATATCTTCGATGATTGCATTGTATCTGAAGCTGCATTTTAAGCTTTAGTTTAAAATCGATGTCTCACTTATGGAGTAGTTGACAATTCAAACTTGCGAAGTGAAACTTGTTACGAGTGTACTTTTCGTGTTTTGTAGTAACCGGTGCTTCACCAATTCGATATTAAGTTGCATTAGGGGTTGAATTTGCGTGCATCTTTGATATTAGCCTTGAAAGTTACAAGATCTGTATCTTTAGATACTGTTTATAAAGTAACTGGACAAATGAGAAATTTCTTCGTTCTCATTTAGCTGTCTGGCTGTATTACTTCCGAGGCGTTGCTGTGCTTAAATTGGGGTAAAAGGGGAAAAAAAGTGTTTTGGGATTGCTATTACGGCCACTCTTTCACTTTCAATTTGCCTTCACAGAAGGACTTTCATATCATATCTCTATCTACATGCACACAGTGGAAAAGTTTCATGATGTTTATCAAAATGATTTGCAGTACCAACTAATCCGCGAGTCTATGATTTGCAGGTGGTGGGCAGAGTATAAATGCCTATGGTGCACTACAACATGCCTTGATACAATAAAAAGTATAGAGGTAAAACAATGGTAAAATTGTTTCATCGTATTGAAACTGCTGTCATATGTCCAAACCACAATAACAATTTCTCCAATGTATCACTTGATCGATATATATATTTCTGTTATTTCTTAGAAGCTTAATTATCTGATCACCTATACTATCTACATTAATTTCAATAGAATTGGAATCTGATGTTTTTGTTGTCTGCCAGGTCTACAAGCTAAGGTGCTGGCACCATGGGTGTACCAGGAAAATGGATCAAAGCATTAGTTGGTTTGAAAAAGTCTGAAAGACCACAATCTTCAGAGAAGGATGAAAATGTGATTATTTCTTTCACTATTTCTTCTGTATTTGAATGGATTCTTTCACTATTTCAGTCTAGCGTAGCGATTCCTGTTACTATTTTAATTAATTAAAACATAATATGTGAACATGGATTTGACAGTATTCTCTCTGTTGAATGGGATCTGACAACCAACTTCCTCTCAAAATGTTCTAATGTAAACTTTTTTTTAATGTTGGCAAGAACGTATGATTGGCCACTTTTGAATCATGATTATGTTTGTAAACATGATTTTGTATTTCAAATCTTCACCTTAGCTATGCTTCGTTAAGTTGTTATTTTAAAAGCTATTTGTGAGGCTGTTGCCAAACTTTGTGATTCATGATTCATAGAATGACTTTTTCTTAATTCATCCATTCACATCTTGATTTGACTATTATGATCTGACTGTAATTGATGCCAAGCATTTTAGTACAAAATTTAGCTTAGTTGCAAAACTGCATATCTTTGTTGTTTGAAGCAGAATATTCTAAGCCCAAGGTTTGCTGCCAATTAACATCTAAGAAAACCGGGGCATAATGATGCTGGCAAAGTGTATGCTCTATGCATCAGCAGAGCCTGAGAGGCATTATTTAGCAGTATTATAAATGTGAAGAGCATGTTTGCGTACTGTCCTTGAAATGCAATACCTATGAGATCCTATATGCTTGACAGTTTTTATAGGCTGCATCACGAACAGTGCTACAGCAAGATAATATACAGTTAATGGTGTCAATTTGTCTTAAGGCTTCCCTTCTGCTTCACTGCAGGGGACAGCAACTAGCAAGTCTCGGCATAGGAGAAAGAATTCTGTTGAGATTGATGCTGATTTACTTCATCACAAGATTGATCCAAATGCTGTCGCATCACCTGAAGATGCCAATATCCATTTAATATCAGATGCGGCTGAATCCCCTTCTGTTTCCCTTCAAGTGCAAGATGTAGTTCATAATGAACAAGCTGCGAGAGAAGAATGTGCTGCGACATGCATCCAAACTGCTTTTCGAGGATTTCTGGTATTGAAAATTCTGATTTAATTGATCGCTTCTCTAGATCAGTAGGGGTGCTTTCTACAGGCTTTTTCAATTATCTACACTGTCAAGGTATCGATGCAATATACTGTCTCAAAAATTCAAACTGTGGTGTGTGGCTGATTATCAGTCTTCCTTATAGACATGAATATTTGAGAAGAGACAATTGAATTGATTATAAAGATTTATGGAAAGGACCTTGACATTGTGATCAATTTGTTTCCTGAAGCAGTTCGCAAGTATCAGGAGGAGCTACACGTTGTTCATCTCACTTAATTCCGTTTTATTTCTTCTATTCTTTTATTTTTAAGATCTCTAACCCAATATTGGATGTTTTGGTAATAAATGCTAGGCTAGAAGAGCTCTACGTGCTTTGAAAGGTCTAGTCAGGCTTCAAGCCCTTGTTAGGGGCCATGCTGTGAGAAAACAAGCTGCAATAACTCTTCGCTGCATGCAAGCTTTGGTGAGAGTTCAGGCTCGTGTACGAGCGAGGCGTGTCCGCTTGGCATTGGAAAGTCAAACTACTCAACAAAAACTTCAGCAACAAATTGCAAGCGAAGCTCATGTTCGAGAAATAGAAGTCAGTGAATGAAATTTCTTCCAGTGAGAAGTATTCTTAAATATGTAAATACATATGGGTGTGTGATTGCTTCACATATATATGTGTAGTGTGTGAATGCATGTCATTGCTCGTGTCTGTGACTCTGTACACACTCGTCCATGTAGGCATGTGCGGTCATGTAGTATGTCTTGATCTGAGGTGACCATCATGTTCTTGCATGTTGTAATTGCATGGATTTACCTCGATTTTAACATATGCATTACATCTTTTATTTCTTTTCTGGTCTAAATGTCAACGTAACTTTGCAAAGGATGCGTTTAAGTTAACATCGAGTTAGGTTATAGTTGGGAGGGTGCGTTAAAGATTGATGCATAATAAGTTGCAAATACAATACAGGTCCTTTCCAGTAATGGCAAAAGGGCTTCTGAATGCATCCAACATGAAATTTATTCAGTGGGGTGCTATAAAATAACTTCCACTTTTAAAGGGGGTTTTATTAAAGTAAAAGGTAAACAACTTCCTTGCACAAGGCTCCTGTACTGGGCGGGGTTGAGATATGCTAGATGTACGTAGACATTACTCCCACATAATATGTGAAGTGGTTTGTTTCTGGGAATTGAAACCGTGACTTCTAGGTTGCATTAAAGGGGTTTTATTAATTCCAAAAATAGAAAACTTCTCTGATGAGCGTTATAATTTAAAATAAGTTGTGATATATTTACTATATCTGGCTATGCAATCTTTCTGCACATTGGCAGCCTTAAATTTTTTAGACTTCTTGACTACTTCATATCGCTTATGACTGGTGCAGGAAGGGTGGTGTGACAGTATCGGATCTGTAGAGCAAATTCAAGCCAAGTTGCTTAAGAGGCAGGAAGCTGCAGCCAAGCGTGAGAGAGCCATGGCATATGCTCTTTCTCATCAGGTCTAAAATGATTATTTGATTTCCATAGTGCATAATTGGAGTTGGAAACTTTGTTTTTGATATTTTAAAGGGTAACATGAACTAAGAAATACTGTGAAGGGAACCCAGAAATCAGGTTACAGAGTAGCTAGTAAGTATATGAGTAGCAACTTGCATATTAGCATCCGCTTCTATGAACTTGGGAATATTACTCACATGCATCTGGTCCTCAAACCATCCCTTTGAGGTTTTTTTTCCTTTGTATGTGAGTGATTTTTGCTACTGCAGTGGCAGGCAGGTTCAAGGCAGCAGGCTGCGCCATCTGCTTTTGAACCAGATAAAAGCAGTTGGGGTTGGAACTGGTTGGAGAGATGGATGGCTGTCCGTCCATGGGAAAACCGCTTTCTTGACATCAATCTTAGAGATGGGGTGATGATAAGTGACAATGGGTCTGCTGAAGCTAAGAATGGTATCAGGTCCCAGTTGAAATCAAATGGCAAGAAACCAATTGCATCAAGTGTTCATTCAAACCTTCAAAGTCAGAAAATGGGTCTGTCCCACTCTGATGGCAGTAATTCTTCACCCAGTAAGTCAGCAGGCATGTTAGATGCATCTAACATCCATTTTGGCGTGCCAAAACCAAAGCCACTTGCTGGAGAGTCGGTTGAAGAAGCCAACTCAAAACCTGGTAGTGCTCCAAGATCACAAAGTAATCCAAAGGAGAGAATCACACAACCAGATAAGCAGAAAAAGAAGAGATTGTCTCTGCCTAACAGTGGTGAGTAACATAAGTAGTTTTCTTGCTCTTTCTGGTCTACATAACTTTGAAGGACAGCGTACATGTCGATAAACTTAGAATATATGTAGTTTTCTCGCTCTTCTCTGTCCACAAATTGTTACTCAACTTAAAAGGACCGTGCCAGAAAAGTTGATAAATTGGGGTCCGGGGCTTTTTGCATAGAATCATAAGTTTTCTTTCCTTTTTAGCATTCTGTTCTCTGCATGTTGGGAATTGTGTTCCCAATAGCTGTTTTTATATCTGTTCAAGCTTAATTAATGACTGGTTTTACATCGGCTGCTGTGCACCTAGTCTGCATGATCAGTCTCGGTTAAGTAGGCTGATACCTAATTAGCATTTTGCTATTGCTGTTTTTAATTTGGTCCAAGCAGGTCGTCATGGGACTCAAATGGCTGGAAATGCTAGAACTGCTGCCAGAGGTATATCTGGCTCTCACAAGTCCATCAATGACAAATCCAAATATGATGGAAAGGTGGACTCCAAGTCTTCAAAATCTGTTCTGCAGTCTGTTGATCCATAGCTTTTAATTTGTTTGGGTTATTCTCTGTTCACCTGCGGAGTTTCAGTATGTATATATAGGATGGTGCTGAAAGAAGATGCACGAATATTGGTCTGGTCCTGTACCACGAAGATGACTTTACCTTGGCAAAGTTGAGGATTTGTGCTTGGCTCGTGTTGGAATAAGAGCCGGTTTGGTTTGTGAATGTTGTACATCTTTTAAGTATTGAGGTGGTGTTGTTAATTATGAGGTCATGCAGTTTTAAATTCCAAATGTATGTTATTCAGAGAGATATACATTCATATCATTGCTGTTCTGGGTTTCTTTATCCATTCGTCGGAAGTTTAAGATTGTTCTTTGCTTGCATTGAGGGATGACTAGAATTAAGTCTATCTGATACATTTTTTTGCATATTCTCCATTATTCTGCAATTGTTCGACTGGGTTTTGTCCAGATCCTGGTTATTGTACGTTATTCATTCGTCAGACTATGACTAGTATTGTGGTTGTGCCTGCAAATGTTTGATCTTACAGTTATCAGGGGTGATATTGTTGGAATAATTGAGGTGAGGTTTTGTATTTTCTTGGTCAATATCACGTTCGTCATAGGGAAACAGTAACAGTATTCCTCTCAAGACCCGTTCAAGTAACAGAGTCGTCCACTAGACTGGTTAGGGGTTCCAATGTGGGCTTCAAATTCGGGCTCCAATTAAATTATGTTTAAAATGTTGTTGAGTATTTTAATATTCATATAATAAATTTTGAAAAATAATGATCTAAATCTTGTAACGAGGAAATTTCTAACTCAGTGTGACAGATGGGTTGACTCTAATATGTTGGCACCCATAAGGCAATAGGTACGATTCTAGAGAGAAATTAAGATAAGGGCAAGCTGAATAATGACTTCTTGAGACAATTTTTTAAACCCTATTATAAATTTTAAAACTTAAATGCTTAATCTCAAACTTTAAATTTTAAAATCTAAATCCTAAATACTGAATGACAAATTTTAAACTATAAAATATAAATTTTAAAACAAAAACTCACGAATTAATATAATTTTTGGGATTATTCGAGCTCAAAATTGCGGTCGAAATTGGAGCCGCTTCCAATTTGTGTCATATAAAATGATAAGAAAAAAAATATGGAAAAAATGAAAATTTTATTTTAAGAGTTATGTTCTGGAGTGAAAAAATTGTATTGAGGCATGTGAATATTTAAAAATTTTGATAATAAAAAGTAAAAAATTGTATTCAAAATATATTTTGTCTAAATATAAATTTTTGGAGTGGAATCTCAATTTTTTTCATTGGAATTGCTTTAAGAGCGGAAGTGACGCTAGTACCGGTCTTAATTTTTACTAAAACGACTTGAATCTCAAGTCTCTCTACTGTCCCTGTGAAACGAACAAACCAAGTAACAATCTGGAGCAACTTCAAGATCCACTATCAATCTCCCACCCTCATCGCCATTAACAAAAGAAAATTAACAGCCATTTTTCCCTCGCTTCCTGCCATTTTGCCAAGATTGGTCCTCTGAGTTTTCCTTCCCCTTCCCACCACCACCATGTCCACCACCACAACTGTTGGCTGCTTCACATAAACATTCCCTCCTCCGCCTCCTCTTCATCAATGTTCTCCCCCTCATTCGTTCTTCCCTTCTTTCTCTTGCTTTCTGTGCCGATTCTCTTCTTGTTGGCCCCACATATTCTTTCGCCTAGACAAACCGTCCCCATCCCTCCTGAAGACGAGGTCGACGACCTGTTGCTCTTCCGCCGCGCCGCCTCCAATTCCCGTCATTATTCCCACCTCTCCTCCCCAAACCCTAAGCTCAAGATCGCCTTCCTCTTCCTCACCAATTCCGATCTCTACTTTGCCCCTTTGTGGGAGCGATTCTTTCCTTCCAATCATGATCTCTTCAATGTCTACGTCCACGCCGACCCATCTGTCAATGGTACCCGTCCTCGCGGAGTATTCGAGAACCAGTTCATCTCTTCCAAGCGGACTTACCGGGCCTCCCCGACTCTTATCTCCGCCACACGCCGTTTGATTGCACATGCCCTCATCGACGATCCCGCCAACGCCTTCTTTGCAGTCCTGTCGCAGTACTGCGTCCCCCTGCACTCATTCCATTATGTCTACGACTCGATTGTCTCATCCCGAACTTTCGATTCCTCCACCGACGAGTCTGACACCGGGTCGACTCAGTACGGGGTGCGCATTAGGTATAAAAGCTTTATTGAGATCATCTCGAAGGAGCCTCGTCTCTGGAAGCGCTACATTTCCAGAGGGAGGTCAGCTCTGTTGCCGGAGGTGCCCTTCAATAAGTTCCGGGTAGGATCTCAGTTCTTCGTTTTGACTCGCCGACACGCGCTCATGATAATCAAAGATAGAGCGGTTTGGAAGAAATTCAAGCTGCCCTGTTACAGAGCAGATGAGTGTTACCCGGAGGAGCACTATTTTCCTACTCTGTTGTCAATGCAGGATCCAGATGGATGCACGCATTACACGTTGACGAGGGTGAATTGGACGGCCACCACAAACGGTCACCCGTACACTTACTCAGCGGGCGAGGTATCGCCGGAATTGATTCACGAACTTAGGGAATCGAATTATTCAAGTTCATACTTGTTTGCTAGAAAGTTCTCCCCTGATTGCTTAAGACCGCTGTTGAAGATAGCCATTGAAGTCATTTTCCAGGACTAAAATTACAGGTAATTCCAATTTTGCAAATATTTTGCTTATAATTTTTCTGTTAATTAATTGGTGTTTTTTAACATTAATTGGAGTTGGTTTCATGATTGGACTTAGTGAGTGTTGTTAGCTGATAACTGATAAGGTCATGGTAGATAGTTTAATGGATGGTAGTTTGATCAAATTATGAAAAGTAGTCCAAATTGGATCATTGTGGGCGGAGCCCTGGTCGAATTGCACTTTATTTGATTCCATGTTTTGCTCATCATGTATTCACCTTGTTTATGGTATAATTCTTTGCTGCCACAAGAAGGCAAGTGTAGGATTCATTTTGACCTTCAATGGTAATTAGTTTTGCGCAGAGGCGGATTAGACACTGAAAGCTGGTCAAATTTGGTTGGTTAATGACTTCCCCTTTTGGGTTTATATTGTTGCAATTCATAGAATCGGGAGGAAGATTCCTAAAGGATTGAACTCATTTAGTCCTTGTTGGACTGTGCTGTTGGGAATAACTGGTAGATTGGGTAAAGCAGAACTGAAGATATAATAATGTCTATGGGCTAGTCTACTACACCTTTGTTTGCAAAACTTAAAAAAAAATCGGTGCAAGAGACACTTTGTGTTTGTCATCTATAAGTTAATAAGTTATGTTCTTGTTCTCATGCTTTGTTTTGCAATATATAATTGTGCCTTCTTCTTTTCGTTTGTCTGTGGTTTTTGATGAGAAAAAAATTGTTCATATATGATCAGGGTGCTGTTGTTGAGGTAATTGGTCCCAATGAATGTGACTTTCAAGGGTGAGAAGTAAAGAAATTGGTTTAGGAAGTGGGAGAGGGGAATGTGAAGAGGAGTACTTTGGTCCGCTTAATTTTGTTGGGGATTATGGTGTTGAAGAGGCATAAAGTGCCCACAACCTATCAAAACCCCAAAAAGAGGTTCGCACAAGGAAGCAGAAAGTAGATTCTAGTAGAAGGAAAGGCATATACTTTTGCTAAAGGTATGGGTGTAACAATATCAGATGATGGTAGTAGTAGGAGTGGGTTTTTGTCCTTTTGTTCCATCTTCTGTACAAATGTGTTATGAATGTGAAACCATGAGTCATTCTACTTGTAAATGTGAACAATATATTATTCTTGAGCTCCAATGGAGGAAAAAAAACAAGTGAAGCCAACGGGGCTGGATTGTGGCCCCGTACGTTTTTTGTTTCAAAGACTCTGGGATCAAGAGCCCCACTTTTCGGCTGTACTTTGTCCTTTCTACTTTTTTCTCTTTCTTTCTTTGCCTTTGTTGTTTTCTTTCTTGCAACCAATTTTGGCCCACTCTGTTTGTACAGAAGATGCAAGGAAGAAAACAACAAAAGCAGAGAAAGAAACTGGTAAACCCACTCCGTTTGTGAATACATAAAAGATGAAAATGACAGGCCAGCCCTTGATGTGCCACACCACCAAACCATGAGCATGACCCTGTAGAATTAAGAAAAAAATTACATTGGATGTAGGTTTGACTGGGTAAATAAGAGAGAGATTGCATTGGATTTGTTATTGGGTTTCTCTTCGTTAATCTTTTGTTGGTGTGAGAAAGCAGAGTACGGAATCTACAGATCATAGCCACTTGTATTGGTGGAGATATTCTAAATCGGACAATATTAGTTTAAATTTAAATAAGTAAATTAGACAACAATATGATTCAAAGTAGGGTTAGAACAAATAAATCGGATAAGTTTTTTTTGTTTGAACCTACGTATGAAATAAAAAATTTATGTTTGGATCCAAATAAAATTTTTATGTTTGAATTTGAATTTCAAATATATAATTTATATTCAAACTTAATTTAATTTGAATTGAACAATTTTATTCATTCTAACCGGAATTAATTTTGTCACCCCTACCTTGTTGGACCATTATGTTAATTGTTTGATGGAGGATTCGCAATTCAGCTTCTGAGAGCAACAGAAAAACATAAAAACGATAGGCCACAAGGAATTTCAGATATGGACCCTTTTTCGTGTTTATTATTAGGATTATTTGCCACACTTGAATCAGTCGAGGGTTTCCAATATGGGCTTCACCTGACCTGGTCCAGGCCCAGTTACTTGAATTAAAGGATGGTTTAGGAAGCCTAGATGCACGTAAGAAGTTCACACAAGAACTTCCCTAGTACTTACAGTGCAAACTAGCTTTCGCTCCACATAGCAGCCTACACTAACTGCAAAGGCAGAGGGGGAAAAAACCATCTGCAGCTCAAGCGTTTAATCAAATATAATGCTCCAACAGTGACAAAGGCTAATGGTCCTTTGCACTCGAGACATTATACCAGCCAAATTTCCCTCCTTGCTTTTCAAGAAGTATTAGCTGACTGAAACTCAGGAAAACAACCAAATATGTAACTGGGCTCAAGAAGGTAAGAGTCACGAAGGAATGTTGCTCATTCCAAAATATACAGTCTTTTGTTGAAATGCATTCAAGGCGTAATCCACTTCAAAATGACCAAATGGTGACCGGAACCGAAGGCCATATCCGACCCCAATACCAGATCCTGGTTTCCCCTGCCTCAGTGCTGGATTTCCTGGAATCCAAAATTAAATTACAAATTAATGATAATAATAATAACGACCACAATAATAATAGAATAGCTTCAAACGACCACAATATACATACACATGTTCAACAGAAGTCTGAAGTTAACTAAAAACAATAGTACTTCAAGATTGTTAATAGACAAGGAAGGAATTGTTAGTGCAAAATGCGACAAGAAATAGAAGTCAACTGCAAAGAACATCCGGCATTGATGAGTCTAAGCCACATCCTCTATTTCCTGCCTTTTCTACCTGTCCTTATTTTCTTTTTGCTTCTTCACTCATGTAAAAGAAAGCAAGAAGCCATCCAATTCCACATGCTTCACCGCATATTCAAAATGACCTTTACTTTGAATATGTGGATGTGGAAGCACTACTTTACTGCTATATCTACATAGACTATTGACAACAAAGACAAATGACATTTTCAGGTAAGCTTAAAAATAGTAAAATGTGGTGTTCTGCATTTTGCATCTGACAAAGCAATATCAGAAGTAGTAATAAGAAATCAAGTTCAAACAATTCTGACTTTCTTGTGGCCAACCCATTGGTTGAAGTAACCTCGACAAATTTTGGCACAAATTTCAATTAGGCTAGGCCCTTGAATAGTGAAAGGTTTCAACAGAAAGTAGTGGACACAAACAGAATGATCACTAGTAACATTCACTTTTAGAAGATTTTAGTGATTTAGGGCTTTTAGTAGTTGGGTGTTCAATAAAATGATGTTTCCTGTTGAGACTGAAAAGGCAAGAGCGAAAGCATGGGTGCAAAGGAAATGAAGAATCAAATTATAAAGCACGGGAAATAGCAAGACTTACCAGGTACAAGATGTCCAGAACCCAAGTCAGTCCCACAGTCCAAGAAAACAACACCTTCTAACATCTTGTTCTGAAATAGCACAGATGGGTTTACTAAAGTGCATACTAATTTATAATGATTAATGCCTTTATAATAACAATAAAAACACTCGAGCTTTGCATCAAATTTGAAGGTTCGAAGTGGATTCTTGACCGTAAAATGGTATAAAACTTAACATTTTCTCACAATGTAGCAGGAAATGGTGAATCATCTAGGTTCTCAATTTCTCATCGAAACCCCAATTGCAGTAATTTTCTTTCCATACACATGTTACACACACACATATATATTCAAGGACAGTTGTCAAAATAAAAAACCAAAAAGATATTAAAAGTTCAAAACTTAAAAGTATTCCCAGCTACTCTTGCTGAGCCAAAGCATGATGCATGACAAGTGTTTTAGATCAGGTGAGTTTATTAGGCTAAAGATGACTCAGCGATTCCAGGAACTAAAACGAGTAAGCATATCAATATGTAAGGAATAACTGCTACACTTACAAGGGGTTCAATCATCAAACGTACGAAATGCAACAAAATATCAAGTTCTTATAACTTGGGAACTCATACCATTTAAACAAACAGTTACATACCAAGGGGAATTTCAGCTCACTATTTGCAACCAGACACGATCTCCCAGATCCAACACCACCCTCACCATATCCTCTCACGCTCCCAACACCCCCAACTGCAAATGCTTGATAAGGAGCCATGTCCCCTACAATGGAACCACCTGTAAGGCTGTTGGAGAAAAGGTAAGTGATGCAAAACGAAAAAGCAACAAACCCTATTCAACAACATTCATAGTGAAGTGCATGGAAAAAAAAAGATATTCAGGTTACTTTTCCAATGGCCACTGACATCTCCAAGATAGGTTGAGCCAGTCATAGAAGCAGTACCAACCCTATTTTGTTAGTTCTAAATACAGCTCCAATTACTCCTAGATGTTCCAAAACTGAATCCACTCAACTTCCCCAATAAAAACGTTAGATCCCAGTCAACATAATACACCCACCCGTAAATGCTTCCAAAATCTGAAAGATCTGCAGAAGTGATTCTACAAGTAATCTCAGTGATTTCTTGCTTTCGTCCAGTATGCCTTTGGAACCTTAGAAAAGCTTCCTGCAGGCTTCCTCGACACTAGGGCTTCCCTACTCCCATTGTTTCTTTTCAGTCTCTACGAATTTGCACTAGCGACAGTGAAAGGTGATTGCTAATTTGCAATGACAACAAGGTCAAATTTACTAAACGAAGGAAAGGAAATAATAATCACCTAGCCAAGAGAAATCCTGGCCCGATTTTAATTCCCTTTGACGCGACAAATTTGAAACGGTTAAAAATCAACCACTTTGATAGTATTGGAACTCCTTGCTCTATCTGCATGCTAAACTGAAGGAAAGATTTAAACAAAAAAATAATTATTCAATGAAATCAAAATAATGACCACCACCAAAAAATTATTAAAGCAATAGTTGTGCTACATTATCAGCAAGTAAAGATACTTTACGCGAGAAAAGCTACGATCGTTTGCCTTCACAAATCGAGATTCTTGCTTCAAAACTAGCATACTGTCATGGGGATTACCACTGTATAACAAGCAGTTTGCAGAATAAATTAGAAATCAGTCTGTCAGATTGTTGACAATTGGAAAACTACAAGCCTTAGTTACCTGCACGTCACGGGAAACCCGTCAAGATCCCTAGATATAGAGCGGCCATCGTCATTCAAAGGGCGGACATGCTGCATTTCTTAGAACTATTACTTTAAAGACAAATAATAGAAACGGAAAATGCCAGAAACACTACTTTTTAAAAGATGGCATGTGAAGAGTGCACTAAACTTTGACCAGACCTCGAGTTTAACACTGGTTGTGCTGCTCCAGTGAGAACTAGCAGGCTCATTCAGATCCAATCCAACTGATAACCGAGACAAATTAACACCACCACTCCCAGAGCGGGAGAAATTGTCGATTGCAATGCCATGTACTCCAATCTCAGGCGAAACAGAATGCTGAGGGAAATTGATTCAGGTATAAGAAGACATATTGCACCACTTTTATCAGTTTACGCCATTTTCTATTCAAAATTAATTTATCATAAATTTTATAAATGTGTTCTCACAAATCATATCAACACTCCAGAAAGGTCCCATCCAAAGTAGATCATCTATCCATGATTTCTTACTACAGGAAGCCAAAATGATCAGGAAAAAAAATCATTGACTCGATACAGACCTGAATAAAAAAGGATTGCTGAGGAAGCCATTCAGGTCTTGGCCTTCTGAAAGCAACCAATACATTTGAATCATACAGCCCCTTGTCCCATGAAACATCAAGCTTCTCACTTCGGCCAAATAAATTTGGGTGCTTGATGCAGAGGCTGTAAAAGTATTAATTAAACCACTCAATAAAAATAATACTGCTTGCTTTGTACAATATTTTTTTTAGGCAAGAAAATAACAGTGCAGTTTTTTGGCTCCAAATCCTTCTCCTTCCCACATTTCCTCACCAAAAAAACAGAGCACATCCACGAAATAACCAAATGGCAAGCAACCAAAAACAAACAAAGCCCTACCTCCCAATTACAAGTGAAAAAAGATCAGTGTTCCTGCAAGAGAAACAACCAATCAGTGGATATGTTCGGGCAGAGAATCTAAAAAAAAAGAAGGAAAGAGGGATGAATGGGCGGAAACCTGAGTTGTGGAAGCATCAAAGAAGCGCAAATTTTGTGAGTGAAATCAACATTAACGTCAATCTTGGCTGCCGCATTCATAATCAACAAAGAGAATAGTGCTAGAATGGATCAAGACCCAATAACACAAATAGAGAAAAGAACAAACATGTATGTCGGTGTTAATGAATTGAGCTGACCTTTGCCAGCATGGATGCTCTTCTGAGCTCCCATAGAATTGTCACTGGTGAATCAAACATCAATCAAAATGGCCCTGCCAAAGATTGTGCAGGAACGGAAGTACGGCATCCACGGGGTTTACCGGAGGAAGAGAGGGCGTGCGTAGCGTGTTGTACTTCGTATGAGCGGTGGGCGTTCGTGTCGATGGCGTTCGTGTCGATGGCTTGCGCTGATGGGTAAAGAAGCGTTGAGGTTTGACGTTTGTTATCTCTTTTGCTTCTTCCGCTCACTTTGGTATTGTTGCCAAGAGCCGGGGAAATACTCTTTAGACCGGTCGAGTATGTTATCCACCCTCAGTATACAATCCCACATCGAGTTATCGCAATCAAAGCAGCTAAATAATACATATAAATCACTAAAATTAAACTCTTTTAAAATTACTTACCTGGACGGGGTCGATGGCTAATCAAGTAGGGCCACGGCCTAGGTCAGTGACCTCCATTGCACTGAGGAGGGGTGCTGGCTTAAGGTCTCCTCAAGTTAGGAGAACCTACGTCATAATTTGTTGCAGTTGGGGCATGCGTTCGCGCAGCCCCTGCCCAATATTAGTCCTAAAAAAATTGGCTTGAGATTGAAAAAAGATAACGAAGTTTTTTAATGGGGCTTCATTTTTGCCTGCTGCTTAATGGGATTCATGGTGTTCTAGACAATTGATAATGAAGAAAAAAAATTAAGACGCTCCCAGGCCTGGGATATGATTGACAGGCTTTTTTGGGCTTCAGTTTGAGGACCATAAAACCTAACTACCTTGCGCAACGGCTGACTTCATATGCTGCGCACATGCCAAGGCTATTGTTTTATTTGTCACAGTGGAGTGGTCGGTCTAAATTTGTGGGTGCGAGTTATATCCCAGAACAAGACATTAGAGTCTCTACAATTTAATGTGACAACATATAATACATCTAGATACGGAGCTACAGTAGGACCAAAGGGGGCCGTGGTCCCCCCTAGATCTTAAAAAAAATAGATATATTAATATACAGGTTTTCTCGTATGGGCTGCAGCCCAAATACTCTTATTTGAGCCGAAATGATCATGACCATTCAATTCTAATAACCTTGATCTGACAGTGGAGATTCTTTTCGTCTTTTAATTGCATAACGCTTCTCTCTTCCCAAGTCAGTCGTGCCTTATCTCACCTGGTTTCTCCATCCCGCCTCTTCCTCTCTTCTCAAAGTCAGTCGCGCCTCATCTCCCTTGGAGTTCCATGGCTGTACAAGTGCTCGGAAATACCAAAGGAGTCGTGGCTGTGGTAGTTTCCATTTTAATTTTCAGAAATCTTGTCTCTGTCACTGGAATGCTTGGCTACTCCCTTACAGTCCTTGGGGTAATCCTTTACAGTGAAGCCAAAAAAATAAGTAAATAAAATCATCCAAGAAAAAGGCTTAAGGTGCAATTTTCGATCATTTTGTTTTCGTAAGTACAAAATAGAGCGATAGCTAGTGTTCATGGAAGCAATATTGGGGCATGCTGCATTGCTAATCTGTGGATTTTTCCATTTAGATACTATTTTTTGCCTGGAAGCCTGAGGATTTGGTTTCCATTTGCATAAGCTCTATGACTGCATTTGGTTTCCATTTGTATAAGCTCTATGACTGCAGCAGGATTAGCCCATGGTAGAAAAGTTTCAATAAGTGACAATGTCTCTTGGATACTCGGATTGAGGTTGTGGAGGGCGGAGATGACGAACAGAGACGATGAACGGAGGTGCGATGATGGAGAAACCAGGGGAGGAGATAGAGAGAACTTGACGAGAGGGATTTGAGACGAAAATAACCTCCACCGTCTGATCTGGATTATTATAATTGAATGGTCAAGATCTTTTCAGCTCAAATATGTGTATTTGAGCCGCAGTCCATAGGAGAAAACCTCTATTAATATATGCCATATAGACACAGTCACACAAACATAGGAAATTGAGAAGGATGTAATGTTGTTGTCCATGTTTCGCATATTTTAAGAATGTAATGCTGCTATCCATTTTACTGTGATGTAACCAAAAGTTGCTGGAAGAGGCACCCTCTCCTAGTCTCGTGCATTGACACCAGAGTTGGGGAAAGTCATGGGTGATGCAGCCGTTGCAATTTCTTACATCTGGGTTCGCATGTACTCCACTCTACTTTGTGTGGGAGAAGGTGATTGGAATGCATGACACAAAGAGCATATGTTTAAGAGCACTAGCAAGGCTGCTTGGAAGTATTTGTGATGTATCTGTAAGTTTTGTTCTTTAACAGTTTTTTATTCTAATCATCTAATGTGAGCTGATTATGTTCAACTTTTTATCTCCATGTGTAAGTATTTTGCTGATTACTTCTCAATCCATATTTGGTCAATAACACTAATCAAGCTCCTAGCTCCGTTCCTGTATACACCACAAGATTTGAAGACAGATTCAAATTCATGGATAATGTTTTTATTGTGATGCTTTTCGTTGGAATACTTAACATTTTCGCTAAACTTGTGGTTGATAGTACCCAAATGTGACCTTCAATTAATGTGAGAAGGGTTGTATGTCTTATATGTGCATTTATAATCAATAGTTAAAACATATATCATGTTATATAAATTTGAAGATAAATTGATAATAGTGTTTTGGATGAATGTAACATAGCGGATGTATTTAGCCGGTTATTAATTTAAATGCCATGGGCCTATCTGATCTGTAGGGCTAGACCATGCCAGTCGTGGCCAGGCCATGTACAATTTTTGACTTTCGGCCCGTACAAAGATTACATGGGCCTATTCGAGCGGCTAGACCATGTCAGTCGTGGATGGGCAATGTGGCCACTACAAAGACTACAATGCCTTTGGTGAGAGCAGCTTCCCTCATGATCTGTCCCAAGCGGGGATGTGTCACTGAGTGCTGTAAGTGCATGTCTATTTGTCCAGTTCCGTGGTCATCCCTCTTTTAGCTTTGTCGCATAAATAAAATAGAAGATAACCCGCTTTCCTTTCTTAAAAAACCAACAGTCTATCCTGACTTAGCCATGCAGCCTTGTCCGTAAAGTCCCACCTCATCTAGACAGTTGATGCCATAAACCCAAGTTACTTACTGCAGTAGTTACAGTCATCGAAGCATGTCTTTGGTTATGCTTATATTTTTTTGACTATATTGTTCTTTGGTTAATCGCAGGTGTTTAATGGATCTATGAGAGCTGGCTGGAGGATATGTTTTAACTGTATTAGTAATAAATATTTAATTAAATAAAAAGCAATATTTGATTCAAAATAATATTAATATCAGCACCAGACAGTTCTCACCGTATGTATTTGTCATGCCAGATGGAAATTCTCCCCCAATCGCTCCAAGTACGTTGTGCACTTAACGCCCTCGGTTAAGGCTAAGACCTTTTTGTGTGTACACAACATAAACTTACAATACTGGGTAAGAAATCCTGCTTAACTTTCAAGGAAAAACTCGAATAATTACATTTTTACTATTCTACGGCGAATATAGGGTATATTTGGTTAGTATTCACTGTGATAACACTCAAAATATCTGCCAGTCATGGGATGACGCGTGGCAGCCAACCGGACAGACGTCAGGTATTTGTTCCTTGTCAGCCTAAAATTCTAGCATCTCGGTTATAGCCGAGATAAGACGCTTCTCGGATAAGTTCTACTAACTGGACAAGAACTGTACTAAAGACATCAACTCCTAATAGGAAAAGAACTTCTTTCTTCCTATAAAAGGATCCCACTTGCAGGTAAGAAGGAATTTTTTGAACTACTTCACATATTTACAGCTTTTAGAGCACCGACCTTCGTGCTACCAAGGCTCCCTTGTTTCTCTTTTGACTTGAGTGTCAGAGCACCAAAGTCAGAGAACAACAATCTCTGGCCTGGCTCCTAGGTTACGTGTGCTTATCTCAGCAGGACCTACCACCTATCAGAGAAGAAGTTGACCGAGAAGACCTAGTTTTGGACGAGCTGATACGTGGCAGATTAGACCAGTTTTGCACGTCATCACACTGCAATAAGATTTCATTAAAATTACCTATACATCGCATCTTTGTTTTTTTATTTGAAAAGAGGGAAGAACCCTATCATCCAGTTTTTCATTGATCAAGAAAGTGTTGGTCCCAATTTTCTATTCGGAGTTAAGTTAAATCAAAACATATTTGTTACGAGTTTTCTTTGTGCTTCTATATGAAGGACTCTTGGTGTCTATAGTTTGGACATTTTTTGGAGAACCTAAAAACAAAACCCGAACCCTAAGTCAAAAGCTCTTCCACCTGATTTCGAGTTATTGAAATGATGTCACACAACAAAATACTTCTAGCCCTGAGTTTTTGTTAGTGCTATGTTCGGTTCTTGATCATAATGAGCTATTTGGTTCGTTCAGTTCATGATTAGGTTCCTGTCACTGTGACTGTGAGGTTCATGAACGGAGAAGAAGTCGTTCGCTGTTACCCACTCGTTGTGTAATTTTTTCAACAGCAGACATATCTGCTAAGATATAGATTTGCTTTTGATAGATGTTAAAAAAGGATAAAATTTTAAATATAGTATGTCGTGTGCTCTATTAATCGGAGCATCTTTCGAGACATTCCGCTACATATCCTTCAAAAAGATACTCTAGCACCAATTAAAGAAGGTCTAGGATATTACATTCTCATCATATAACCAATAAAGAAAGTCGTACTACATCACAAATAACAGACAACAAGGATACAATATTGCATTGATGTTATAGCAAATGTAACAGTAAAATTTAGGGGAAAATGGATAATTTGTGGGAATGTGTGTTTTTGTTCATGTCATTATATAAGGAGATATGTTTTGATGATGTGAATGAGTATGTGACTTAACTTTTTATAAAAATGTGGGACTCATTATTGTTTTGAAGTAATTTTGTTTGAGAATACATGCTTTATAAATATTGAGAGGGAAAAATGTAGAGATTTATGTTTTGTTGATGTGACTGTATTGAGAGACGTGTTTGCTAATGTGAGCGAATATGTGATTTGTCTTTTTATATAATAGAAATAATACCCAATATGTAATTTTATTGGATCAGCAAATTTCTAGTACTATGATTGCTCCCAAAAACATGCAACTGGTCTCGTTGAAGAGCAGACACATTCTGGGACAGCTAAGTACCGTACATGAGGGCTCTCCAAATTACATGCAAGCTTTGAGATAAGCAACAAGACCTCTCCAATATGTTAAAGCCCCGTCACTTTTAACCCAGTACAAATACAAGCTTCAAAGATTTGATTGTGCCCATTGCTTATGCTATTATAGGATCCAGTACAATCGGCCTTTGCGAAATAAAAGAACAAGTAGGACTTCCTGCATAATCCCTAACAAGGCATTCAAATATAGAACAACCCTTCTTTATATCAATTGTTGCATCCCAATTAATCTTTAACATGCATAAAAGGGAAGCTCTCCATGATCGATGTTCAAGAAACGTCTGACCATTGTACCTACGGGACATAATTTGCGAGTTTTTTTTCCAAAATGTCTTTTTTAAAATAATTAATTTGACAAATAACAATACACGCTATTGGAAATGACGTGATTACCTTTAGAATTTTTAGAATCACGCCATTACCAATAGGGTGTTTTAAGTCTCAAAATTTCACAAAAAGACATTGTTTCCAACAGCGTGTCATAAAATGTGAAAGAGTTACGCCCTATTGAATGGCGTGACCAAAAGTATATGTTTTAAAAACGGACCCACCCACCTCCCCCTCAGGGTAGTACTCTCCGGCGTGTAGTAAGTACAATTCATTTAAAATTTACATCTTTTTGCCTAAAAAACTAACAAATACTATAATTTATAGGCATTGACAACATTTATCGGTGCTCGACGAGCATCAGCTGCACTCCCAGATGTTGTACATGAGTCCACTATTATTGCATTGCGAGCTTGATTTTGTACTTGTCGTGACATCCTAAATGATGTTGGTGAAGGTTATCGACTACACCAGATTAAGGCTAACAGCCAAGTACCTCATGGACGTCATGGTGACGAGGCCGGTCCCGTCGACCGCACCACCTACGCATATTAGAAGAAGATGGATCGGTCTCTAGAATTTAGTTATATGTTGTTTTATTATCTTTTTAGACATGTACGTCATGCATATTATTACTCTTATAACTAGTATTTAGTTAATATATTTATGATGTTTTAACTATATATTTATGTTTTATCATGTTTCAACTACTTTTTTTAATAATAAAAAAAGAGAACTTTCTTAATCACGCTGTTCAGAATAGCGTGTTTAAATGAGAAATATATATACGTTGTTATGAATGGAGTGGTGAATGGAAATCCTTGGAACATTGATCACGCTATTGCTAATGGCGTGATTCTAAAAATTCCAAAGATAATCACACCATTTCTAATGACGTGTATTGTTATTTTTGCAAATAAAAAAATTCCATTATTATTTATTAAATTAATTATTTTAAAAAGGACATTTTGAAAAACAACTCCATAATTTGCAGTGGTGGAATCAGCCTTCAGCAATTGAATCATCAGTTGTACAACTTGAGTCAAATGCATAAAAGTACCACCATGAACTACTACATTTCAACGGTGCTATAACCTTAACCCATACATCATATCTACCAAACACACTTAAAAATTTAATTAATTAAAAAATAATGTTACAAAGTGAAACCATGGTAGGGTTTAATTTAGTTACGTAGTGTGCTTAAATCATGGTCCGAAATCAAGTGTGAACTTTGACACTATGTTTGGGAATGAAGAGGGGAGGAGAAGAAAAATTTGAGAGGATTAGATTATGGAGGGGATGGGATGGGAGAGGAAGTTAACTTTACATTCTCTTGTTTGGATGTTCAAAAAGTAGGAGAAGAAAAAGTGAAAAAATGTATTTTTATGAGTTATAATGTTAATATAAATTTACCATATTATTCTTGCTTAAAATTTATTTATTTGTACATGTGTGGGACCCACCAGTTTTGCAAGGAGGGCGGTGGGTCCCACCTTATATATATATGTAAACGTAGGGACAAAGTTGGCATTTCACGCCAACTCTGTCCTCTGTCACCAATTTTCCTCCCAATTTTGGGAGGAAAATTTTTGAGTGAGGCCCACACAATTTTTACCCTAAAAATCATCCCTCAAATCTCACCTCCTCTTCCCAAACTCCATTCATTTTAATTTTCGTTCAGTTTCACCCTCATATCTTTTTCTCCCTCACTTTACGCTCTCTCACAAACATAGGATGAGTATCTCGAAAAAAATTTCTATAGTCTTTCAAACCCCTAAATTTAGTGGCAAAAGGGCAACTTCAGCTACAAATTGGAACGGGTCATCATCGTAAATTATTAGACTGTGTTTGGAGGAGGTTTTAGGAGAGATTCGTTTATTAGCGAATCCCTTCAAATTTGTACTTTGCACGAACAACTTGCAAAGTGTTTGGAGGAGTTTACGAATCCCTCTCATTTTCCGTAACTCATTAAAATGAATGGTTGAAAGACTCACATCAAAATTTTCAACCCTTTTCAATATCTAAATCTAAGTAAAAATTCATTTTTATGAAATCCTCCCAAAAAGTCAATCCATCCCATTCTAACTCAACCTATCTTGATTCAATTGCTCTCAACCCGTCCCCCAATAAATACCATTCTGGTTAGAAAAGGTGGCCAAATCACCCTTAACTGCTGTCAATTCCCCCATCGGACTGCGAAACTCCTCCACTTCTGTACGCAACCTAACCGGTTGATAACGGTCATCGTCTCCAGATGGAAAGTGTGAGAGGGAGAGAAAAAACCCTGACGTATAAATTACAAAACAAAAACAGTTATTACTTTTACTACTTACGATTACGAGTGCTTAAAGAGAGAAAGAACGCCATTTGTTAAAGTGAGAAAGAGGATGATCTTTTTTAATTTTAACTTATTTATTTATAAATTAATAATTAAGGCCTTGATACCGTCTACATTCCCGTTCCTATTTCTCATTTCCTCAACCGAAAGAGTGAGGGAGCGATAAAAACGAAAAAATAATATATATTTTTCTCCCTTTTTTTTAAAATTTTCCCGGAAATTCCTCTCCGTTTAAAAAGTTTATTGGATTCTTGACACCGCGATCTCAGCTAGGGTTTCGATTACCGGCTGGCTGTTATTGTTGAATTTTGAAGCGATTGAGCCAGAATATTGATAGCGGATGGGAATTGATGTGAATTATAGTTCCGATCTCGAAGGTAGGGTTCGAATTGAATTGTGAAGCAATGGATGTGGACTCTTCGATGCTGCCGGAGACCGATCACGATCCGACGACGCAAAGCCATGTCGCGGCGGGTGAAGGCGCTTCTCCTTCGGCCGCCTCTCCAATTGAGAGGGAGCAACTAGAAGAGCTTCCTTCGCCGACTGAAAGTGGATCTCCAGCAACACTGACACCAGTGCAGCAACAGCAGCAGCAGGCCGCCCCACAGCAGACCTCTGTGGCAGGGCCGAGATGTGCGCCAACGTACTCGGTAGTAAATGCAATTTTAGAGAAGAAGGAAGACGGGCCAGGTCCTAGGTGTGGGCACACGTTAACAGCTGTGGCCGCTGTAGGGGAGGAAGGCACACCTGGGTACATTGGGCCGAGGCTAATTCTATTTGGTGGCGCCACTGCACTAGAGGGCAATTCTGCGGCATCAGGGACTCCTTCATCTGCCGGGAGTGCGGGCATCCGTATGTTATTTGTTTACTTCATATAGGAGCTGTTATCTTTCTGTTTATTATATTTAAGTTTAGTTTAGTTTAGTTTCGCTTATAGCAGCTTAACTGGAAAGTTCTGATGCCGTTAGATATAGGTTTTGATTAGCCTGTTCTGATTGTGAAACTTTCATTTGTTCTTAGTTTTTGCTTTAGGAATGCAAAAGAAAGATATATTATAAGCCTCCTGATGGTGCTGCACCTAGAACAATCATAGACCTTGCAGGATAATTCTAAGGTTGGTAGATTCTGGAATTAAAACTAGGACATACTATTTACATCATCAAGTTCACTAGCAAACATGTTGGAAAATTTGGAAGGAAAGAAAGAAAGAGAGGGCATCCGACTTTGTTGGAAAGCTTTTTTTGTTGTTGTGAGACACTAATAACTTTTGGTCTCCGGGGAACTGTGATATTGATATTTGTAATGGCACTAGATTTCTTTGACTGTACCGCATCTATTTCTTTTTAGAAAAGGCAAGCTCTGAACCATGAATCAGGGTGATGGGTTGTTTGCCACTTTGAACCAAGTGGTCTTCCCACCCACCACATCTTTTTAATTGAGCTGGATGGCACATCTATTTAGCATGTACAGTATACACACACACATACACACTCTCTCTCCACGGCATATCAAAAATTGTGAATTCCGAGAATAATACATGGAATGAAAACAAAATTTGTCGTCTGTTGAGCCAATTTTCCCAAGGGAGAATCTGAACCTGCCTTATTGCATGCTACATTGCTACTAGCAATTTTTTGGCTTCATTCTAGGAAAATCTTCCAATGAGACATGAGTAGCTAATTGTTGAAGATTTTGCTTGAAAGACTTGTGGTTAACATTAATTCCTTTGTTGCCTCTAATTCTTTTTTATTCTAATAAAATTTGATGCCTAGGTTCATTGTGGTGCATTCCTATTCTTTTGTTGATCATAAACTGTTTAGAAATCTATTAGTAGTTTTGATTTTTTGGTGATTTAGTGCTATATTCACAGTTTCGTTCCAAGACAAGGACAATCCATCCATTATTTTGGCAATTTCGTTGTGCAGTACCAAATTCTCCTCTTTTGTGGTGCATTAATTTCTATTCATCTTGTTCTTATGAATTCCATTAGATTTGGTAGAATTTGTTGATGTCATGGTGTTTTAATTTTGTCATCCTAAAGTAGTTTGATCGGATTGTTTTCTGTTATTTTGCTATTATGGTATTTGTCAAGGTCTTGAACACAAACAATAAGAATCACTTTGTTAGCGTAATGCTTGACTAGTTGGGTAGGAAAAAAAATCAATTTCCTCTAATAACATGCATGTAAGAAATCTCTATTGTGAAAATAATGGTCCTTCCTATGGAGTTTCTAGTGGTCTTGTTTCAACTTGCAGCCTTTCTTGAGCGGTTCATTACTTGAATTTCAGGACTAGCAGGTGCCACTGCTGATGTGCACTGTTGTGATGTGTTGACTAATAAGTGGTCCAGGTAAGCCACCAAAATAATTTCATCTGCATGCTTTTATGCTAATACTACTCTTTTACTCTTATAATTATTATTTTTTCAGGATCACTCCGTTTGGAGAACCACCAACGCCTAGGGCTGCTCATGTAGCAACTGCTGTGGGGACTATGGTAGTTATTCAGGTATGCATATTGTTTTTTATCGGATGAGTTTTCATTTTTCACCGTCCTCCAATTCATCATTGATTCAATATGCATTTTAATTATACATCATATTCTCACTGAAGAGTCAACAACTCTACGCAGGGTGGAATTGGTCCTGCTGGTTTGTCTGCTGAGGATCTTCATGTTCTCGACCTTACACAGCAACGACCCCGATGGCATAGGTTAGGCTCTTGAAAGATGTGTGTGCTGACACTTTCATATGTATTGTATGATTCTAAATTGGGAGGCATTTTTTCCCTGCAGAGTTGTTGTTCAAGGCCCTGGACCAGGACCTCGCTATGGACACGTGATGGCTTTGGTTGGGCAAAGGTATCTTATGGCTATTGGTGGGAATGATGGTAAGTCAATTGATGTTATAGTGCTGACTTATTTGCACTAAATTAGAATTATTGTCTCTCGGTATTTTTATTTTTTATGCATGGATGTCTTAATTGGTGTTACATTTGAGATTTCCATTTGATTTCTTAACGAATGGCTGCATATTTTTTAGGAAAGCGACCATTGGCTGATGTATGGGCCCTGGACACGGCTGCCAAGCCATATGAATGGCGGAAGTTGGAACCAGAAGGGGAAGGTCCACCTCCGTGCATGTAAAAGTTCTCATTCTCTTCACGTTGCTTTGTTGAAAACCTTTGATCATCAGATATGTCCATATTGGCACTAATGATAAAATATGTTTGCTATCAGTACTTAGGACTATTTTATTATTGAGTATAATAAGTGAGAATGAGTTTCCTTTTCAAAAATTTCCCCTTCCTTTAGTGTGTTTTTATGACCTCTGAGACCTCGTTGTTGTTTATTATGATATAAGTTGAGAGGTTCTGTATTTCATTCCCTGATTGCTTTGCATACTTGGACGTAGAGACTGTTTTTGTTATGTAAAATGATAGTCAATTAGAACTGTTGCATTTTAAAGAGTGCTTGTCCATATATTTATTATTTGATACCACGCCTTCCAAATTTTGAACAAAAAGGGAAGATGGATAAAAGTGGATAGTTTAAGTTACCCTTTATTTTTGAACAGTTGAAGAAAATTCTTGGATTAGGCATGGCATCCTTCAGAGAATTTATCTAGGGGATAACAATTCAATGAGTTTAAAAAATATATTGGTCAATCACTCAACACTTTCAACCATTCCAAAAGCTAGAACTTGAGAAATTTCTCTCACACCAAGGTTCTATTTCTCTCTATCCATGTGATCCGAAATGAAAATGGTAAGATGGATCACCACTGTCAATTTTCGTCTATTGACAAATATATATACCTCGAGGATTCCAAGTTTGGCGGCAGTTTTTCCCAAAGCTGTCCAGGGAATACCCATTGACAGCTACAATCTGGATTCCCATCATCGCCAGATCCGATAAAAAGTAACTTCCTAAGGAATTAGGAGGTTTAGGGATTATTTCTATGGTGAGAAAATAAAGCTTTACTATGTAGATGGTTATAGAAATTTGATGTGCGTAGGAATCAGCTGTGGAGAAAGGTGCACAGCAAAGGTGGATTTCTGACCGAAGAATAGAAGCTCGTTGATCAGGGCCATCGCCTGCTGTTTGCACCTTTCACTTCAATTAAAATTTACATTTAGTCCCTTTTATGATGCATCTGATGCCAATATCTTCAAGCAGTTCACATGGATAGACCAAGAAGCATCCCGTCGCTAGGCAAATTGGTTGATAAATACAAAGTTCTTGATTTAGAGTCTTATATTGATCATGCATTGGATACATGTGCTTTGTACAGTATTCTCATGAAAGCATTTGAAAGCAGTTATGAGTTACGGAAAGTATGTTTAGAACACCGGGTCTCACCAGTTACATTTTTTCCATATGAATCTTTCATTGCCTTTTTGTGGTAGTTGATGATAGTAGTTCATGGATGTGATTTTTGTTAGCTTAATCTGGATTTTCTGAAGTTGAGTCCAATCTTACTCATTATATTTGACTAGGTATGCAACAGCAAGTGCTCGTTCAGATGGTCTTCTTCTGCTTTGTGGAGGCAGGGATGCAAACAGTGTGGTATTTTAAAATATTCTCTTGCATAATTTCTGTGAATGTTAAAGATGAAGTAGGTTCTGATGTATTTTGTGATATGACTGTGATTGCTAGAAGTTGGCTTTAGGAATACTTCCATATTCTCTCTTTTGTGTCTTTTTTTTCCTTTTATTTTTGTAGGGGAATGATAGAGGGGTGTATATCCCTAATCCAACTTTCATGTTATTTGTTTGGGGGCTGCGTTGCACCCTCTTAATATATTTATAGTTTAGAAGGAAGCTGACTCACGAAGATAAATGTATTTGTTCAATTCACTTCCTCTGAGTTTAATTCTTTCCTGAATTTTGGTTTCTTTTGAAGATGTTCTGTTAGCATTTGCTAGATGTAGTTTTCATAAGCCGTTCCTGAAATTTGATTTGTAAGACTTCCTAGTTTTTTTTATTCGGCCAATACCTTGTTAAGAGAATCACAGACAAACAGTTTTCTTAGTTCTTTAAACGTCTGAATGTTGTGTTTTATTGAAGTACTAATGCCCTCCCTTAACGTTTTTAGCATTACTCTGAACTGAGTTGGCTATTAGTATCATTTGTTCATACTTTTGGTAGGTCAATGCTTTACAGAAGATATGCATATTGATAAGTCTGTATATTCAATTTCCTTTTAACTTATTTTTTTCTCTTAATAGTAGAGGTTCATCTCCTGCATCTTGCTTATTAACCTGTAGTATTTGGTTGATTCTTACTTATATTTTTGGCTTGTTCTCTCCTAATTTGCAGCCATTAGCAAGTGCATATGGCCTTGCTAAACATAGGGATGGTCGGTGGGAATGGGCAATTGCTCCTGGTGTCTCTCCATCTCCAAGATATCAACATGCTGCAGTAGGTTATGATATCCTTTTCTTGATAGCTTTTGAAGCAAAAAGGAGCCTGTTAAAATTATGGATTTCTCATCAAGATTTGTTCTTTTCACATTTGTTAGGTTTTTGTTAATGCACGGTTGCATGTGTCTGGAGGGGCACTTGGTGGTGGACGCATGGTAGAAGACTCATCAAGTGTTGCAGGTGCATAATGAATACCTTAGACCTAGGACTTATATGTTTTATGTTATTCTGCAATGGTGTTTTTAGGCTATTAAAAAAGGGTTGATATGATGAACAGTTGCATCATTAGTTGCTCTCTCTCACTCACACGCATGTGCATGCACATTTGTAGGCAGCTAAGCATTTTTGTACCTATTTTCATTTTCCATCCTCCTCCCTGGTGACATTGTTAAATTTCTGAAGTTTTTTTCACCTGACAACGACTTAAATTTTACAGTATATCTTGTGTAGAGGTTGCAGTTTTGTTCGTAAATATTAATGGTGATGAAACATAAGACCTAACCCGCCAACCCAGGGGTAGTTTATCGTTTTGGCATAAATTATTCATCTTTGTTATATGATGATACTGACTGAGTTATTGGTATATCTGGAGACAAATCACATTTCCTCCACGAGTGTGTATTGCAACTGAAAGCTGGATGAGGTTACCCTAAATCCTCTTGTATCCAGTGGCTGTTTATGCATGCTGTCTTCATTATCAGTTTTAGAAAAAAAAAATCATATAATGTGTTGTTCTCTCCATCTTACATGCATGTATATCTAATATCTCCATCTTTTGTATTTTAACCATGAAATCTTCTTTGGTTTTATGCCTTTGGGATCCGTTTATTGTTAATTCACCAATATGTAAATCTGGAAGTGACACTGAACTTATTGTAAAAGTTGTTACGGGGGAAGTTGCTTATGTTCTTCTGCTGTTACTGTCATCATTATTATATTGTTGCTGTAATAATTAAAAGAAGTTTCAAGGGAAGCTGCGTCCAAAGAATTCTCACAAATTCATTGCATTCTTTTGTCACAGTACTGGATACTGCAGCTGGAGTTTGGTGCGACACTAAATCTGTCGTTACAAGTCCCAGAACTGGAAGATACAGTGCTGATACGGCTGGTGGAGATGCTGCAGTTGAGTTGACAAGGCGTTGTAGGCATGCGGCTGCTGCCGTGGGTGACTTAATATTCATTTATGGTGGTTTACGGGGTGGTAAGATGGAAAGCTAATTGTAACCTTAACTTGTTGCATCTATTTTCAACATTTCCTTTGTCTCTGTTGTGTACTCCTTAGCCAATGACCAGTTCTTCAGATATTTTAATACGTTCTTGAAATAGCATGATAAGCCCCTTCAGAAGCCTATTTTCTTTGGAACATGCATAGAGAAAAATATTTACTTCAAGTTCTTTCAAATACTATTCCTTGGTGGATATTGCATAGTATAGAAGTTTCTGCCCATGCCTAGTTTGGATCCGGGTCTCTACCATTAATTATAATATATGGGCAAGTATCCATTATTTTGCCCAAAACATATTCTATAGTTGGTGATGAGACAGAGCAGGTCACGTTCATATAATTTTATTTAATGTATTGCTTAGCTAGAGGATGAGAATATGAGACCTAATTTTGTAAAAATGTCTCAAGTTGGAGAGGAGGGCACAATAGACAATGCTGGTGTAGAAGTAATCGTGGAATTCGTATATTCAATTTCTATCAGGGAGCACCTTGGATGCAGTGCTATAGTATCTGATACTTTCGGTATGAGCCTATCAGTGTAGGATTTTGAAGGAGCTTGCACACAGGCGAAAAAAGATATGCTCTCGAAGCAATTAGATTCAGAGATTGGCCCAAGAATTCATTCACATCGTAAGACATAATCCAAATGTACATCAGCACACCTGAAACTGTTGCTAGATACTCCCTTCGCTAATAGACAAAAAAAAGTTGGTATAATATTTTTATGATTTTTTATTAAAATGTGCTTCTAAAAGTGATGTTGCTCGTCCTACAAGTTTAATTTATACCCTGAACTACCATTGTGAAAGTGACTAGGAACTCTGTTTTCAACTTACAAGCTTTCAAATCTAGATAAACATTTGAGAAGATTTTATGAGCTCCCCTGAAGCCTATTCTATTTGCAGTATCACACTGTAAATTAGTTATGTTCTTTTTTGCTATAGGGGTGTTGCTTGATGATCTTCTTGTTGCTGAAGATCTGGCTGCTGCTGAAACAACAACTGCAGCTTCACATGCTGCTGCTGCAGCTGCTATGTCTAATTTACAACCAGGGCGAGCACCTGGAAGATATGGATTCATGGATGAACAAACAAGGCAAACAATGCCTGAAGCATTACCTGATGGTGCAGTTGTGCTGGGTAATCCAGTTGCCCCACCTGTAAATGGTGATATGTATACTGATATCAGCACTGAAAATGCAGTGCTACAGGGATCACGGTAAGCCTCTTACTCATTTGTTGATTAGCTTTGGACATATTTTTTGAAATGGATGGTTTCTTACTTCATAGTGTGGCTTATTGGGTTGGGATTGTCATACAGGAGAACAAGCAAAGGTGTTGAGTATTTGGTGGAAGCATCAGCTGCAGAAGCTGAGGCTATCAGTGCCACTTTGGCTGCTGTTAAGGCACGCCAAGTTAATGGAGAAGTTGATCTGCCAGACAGGGATGGTGGGGCAGATGCCACCCCTAGTGGAAAACAGATGTCAACCTTGATAAAGGTGCCTGATTCTACCGGTTCAAATAATATTGCCTCAGCTGGAGTTCGGCTGCATCATAGAGCTGTGAGTATAATATTGTCTCAACCTTCATTTATGTTTCTTTGGTGTTTATTTAATAGTAATTTTCAATTACACGACTCTCTATCTGGTATTCTGTGTCATTTTCAGGTGGTTGTGGCCGCAGAGACTGGTGGAGCTTTAGGTGGTATGGTCAGGCAACTTCCAATCGATCAATTTGAAAATGAAGGGAGGCGGGTTAGCTATGGAACTCCTGAGAGTGCAACTGCAGCCAGGAAACTTCTAGATCGACAGATGTCTGTCAATAGTGTTCCCAAGAAGGTACTTGAATATAATATACATGTATATATATATGTGTGTGTGTGTGTAATATATATGATGTATAATATATTTGAATGATTCTGGCTCTGGGAATATTGATAGATGCATCATTGGGAAATTTGAACTCATGATTCACACGCTCATTTCTATCTTTATTTTATGAAACATGTCCAGGCAATGAAGGTTGTTATTTTTTGGTGAGCTGGTGTGCAACAAACAACGTTTGTGTCATGATTCGTTCAGTTTGACACTTGACTTGAATAAAGATTCTTGTTGCTCTTTATGGCATATATTTGCTGGATAATACTCTGGTTAAAATATGTTGCATGGTGATGTTAGATATGTCCACGTGCTGAGAATGAGTGTCATTCAGCAAAATTATTTGTTGGCTTTGTAAAAAGTGTGGGTTTTTTTTATTTCTCCCTCGTAGAAGTTTTGATTATGCACCTGGTTGTTGTTGGATTCACATTATTAGGCTTCTTATGCTTCATTCACATGTTTTCCCTGTTTTCCTGCTAGCCGTTCATAGTTTTTTACCTTACCAAAATAGTCATTGATTATCTTGTTTGATCACTTTGATCATCTATTATATTTGTAGAATTGGCTGTTTGAAATGGTGAGCCAGACATCCATGTGTCAGCAGTGTGCCCTTACATGGAATGAGGTTCTAATGTCTAATGTAGCTGTCTTGCCTTAAAACTCATTTCAGTTTACCTTCAAAAGATATACATGCTACTATAGTGTTGCTTGGATCTGGAAGTTAATGGAATATGTTGCTTGCAGATTTTCTCTGAAGAGTCTTTTGTGAATATGTTTAATTTTTCTTTGGACTACATCTTGCTATTCCTCTGTTTTTGTTTGCTTCTTCGCCATTAGCTCCCTGATTAGTAGTGCTCATATAGCATTGGTCAGTTAACAAAATTGTATTCCTAGAACTTTTTTCACGCTGGAGGTTCTTATTCTTTTTTTTTTTTGCTTTGGACTTCTTGAGAGTTATTTGAGAGGTAATTTTTTACGTCCATTATTCCTCGTACACATGCAGTTTGTATTCTTTTCTGATGTTCTGGTTGAAACATTCTTCCTATAGCATAATGTCATTTACTACGTATGTTTCTTAAGTTTGTTCTCATTTAGTGTCTTTTGTCCTTCCATTGTCAGGTTATAGCGCATCTTTTAAAACCTCGTGGTTGGAAACCTCCAGTTCGTCGGCAATTTTTTTTAGATTGCAATGAAATAGCGGATCTTTGTGATAATGCTGAAAGGATATTTTCTAGTGAACCAACTGTTTTGCAGCTTAAAGCTCCTATCAAAATATTTGGTGATTTGCATGGACAGTTTGGGGATCTTATGCGACTTTTTGACGAGTATGGTGCACCTTCAACAGCTGGGGACATTGCGTAAGATCCTTGATTTATGTGTGTGCAAGGCTGATGGTAACTTGATAATGCAAATTGCTTTTGAATTTTAGGAATATGGTTGATGTGCAAAGGATAGAACTGAAGTTAATGAAAAGAACCAGATCTCTCAATTTTTCTGGCAGTAGGGATAATATTCATCGTTAGAGTAATTTCGACTGTTTTATCGTAGGAAAAGTTCAAAAAAGTAAGTGGGAATATAGGGTATGTAATACTAAAACCTGAGGTTTTTTTATGATATGGATAAAAAGTAGAAGTATGGGGATGTTGTGAACAACATTGGCATAAGTTGGCTTTAGCGATGTTTTAGGTTGCTCGGAAGAGTTTTGGGCCGTATGTGGTTTAGAGGATATATTTTTTCTTTTTCAAATCTGGAATCCTATAACTGATTGATTTCATTCCGAGTTATTTTACTATATTCCTTGGACCTTAGCTTTTCAATATTCTCTTTTGATACTTATTTTTTATGAATGACTGTCAGATACATCGATTATCTCTTCTTAGGAGATTATGTTGACCGGGGCCAACACAGCCTGGAGACCATTACTCTTCTGTTTGCTTTGAAGGTGTCTTTGATGCTTGTCGTTTCCGTCAATAGTCTGATTGCTCCCCATTTCTATTGTTATGAGTCTTGGTGGGCTCACTGCTGGGAGTTGTGCCTAATTCTGTTGCTTTTGCAGGTTGAGTACCCAAACAACGTACATTTAATTCGTGGGAACCATGAAGCTGCAGATATCAATGCCCTTTTTGGTTTTCGTATTGAATGCATTGAGCGCATGGTATTGTGTTAGATGTTTCAAGAATTGTCCTCCTTTACCTCCCTCTTGTTTTTCTGTTACAAATTTCATGGACTCTGGAACAGGGCGAGAGGGATGGAATTTGGGCTTGGCACCGGATAAATCGTTTGTTCAATTGGCTCCCTTTGGCAGCTCAAATTGAGAAGAAAATCATTTGCATGCATGGTGGTATTGGTCGGTCGATAAATCATGTAGAACAGATTGAGAGTCTTCAGCGTCCAATCACAATGGAAGCGGGCTCTATTGTGCTAATGGATTTGCTGTGGTTGGTGCACAGCTGTACTGTTGTACTTCTGTAATATATCAATTAATAAACTGATTTGTAAAAAATGTTCTTATGTTCCCTCAGGTCTGATCCAACAGAAAATGATAGTGTAGAAGGATTGCGACCAAATGCTAGAGGTCCAGGGTTGGTTACTTTTGGGGTAAGTATTACCTGTTTATGCTATAGTTTTCTGAGTTTTACATTTATATATATATTGGTCCATTGTGTTAGTTACTGTTTTGGAAGTTTTTCCATGACCTAAAGGCTTGGAATTGCACTGGATTTAAGAGTACTTGTACTTCCTCTATTTTTTTCTTTCTTATTCCATAATTGAGTTCTGGTGTTTTTTTAAAAGAAAAGTTACAAAGATGAATAAATTTTTCTTTTTCCCTAATTGTAATCGCCATGCCTATTGATTCCTTCCTCGTACAGCATTTTTTTATTTTCCTTGTGAAATCATATGTTGAACAACAGGATTTTGGGTCATGTGAAAAATTCAATTGGAAAATGAAATCAAAAGGTATCTCATGGTAAACTGTTAAGATTGCTCTATAAATTCATGTTCAGAAGGGCCTAAGTGGTCCAAAACTTCTAATTTCCAATTTTTGGTGAACATTTTTGGGAGTATACATTAAATGAACATTTATGTTACTTTTTTTTTTAGGCACATTTTAAGATGGGGTAGGGCATGTTTAATGCAGAGATAGCGGTGCGGCAGTGCGGAGAATCAAGAGAATTTGTTTAGGAGAGAGTAACAAGCAAAGAAGAAGACCTAAAAGGATGTGACTTGAAGTAGTAAGAAATGATGTGGATTCAATAGGAGTTGATGAAAATATGATCCTAGATAGGAATTGAATGGCTGAAAGAATACACTTAATGGATTCCCGTTGACTTTCTCATAAACTCATGTAGTCGACTCCAAAACTTTTGGGATAGAGTCTCGGATGATGATGATTTTAGGAAGTATACTTGGACATATCACCAAACACAAGTATAAGAGATGTACCTCAGCTGATGTTGTATTCCTCTTGAAAACAAATGTACAATCGGCCTTTTAGTTTTTCTGTGTCTGATGATGCATTCCTCATGAAAACAGACGAACTTACTAATGGTCCCTTATGGTTAATGTCTATCGTGTTGGTAAAGTCAGGATAATGCAGTCAAATATTAATCAACCCACTCACATATGTAGTTCTTTTGCTTACTGGTAAGGCAAATTTGGCTGTTTGTCAAGAATTGTGTGATGATTTATTTGTTACTCATTTAATATACTTCTGTTGTCAGCCTGATCGTGTAATGGAATTCTGCAACAACAATGATCTTCAATTGATTGTACGTGCACATGAATGTGTGATGGATGGATTCGAGCGTTTTGCTCAGGGACACTTAATTACTCTTTTCTCAGCCACCAATTACTGTGGTATGTTTTCGGTCTGTTTAACGTTCTCGCTGTCACTATATCGGGAAAAAGTCATGCTCAAAAAACTGAATGAACATTTTGAGTTCCAATCTTGTTCTCTATTCTAATAACAGGTACTGCAAATAATGCTGGGGCAATCTTAGTTTTAGGGAGAGATCTCGTTGTGGTTCCAAAACTCATTCATCCTTTACCACCTGCAATTTCATCCCCAGAAACATCACCTGAGCACATTGAAGATACATGGATGCAGGTATGGCTATTGATTACCTTGATACTTTTTGATCTCATTAGTTATCATTGTCAACTATACATTCATATGGCGCATTGACTTCGTTTACACGTCTTTTATATGGGATTAGGAGCTAAATGCTAACAGACCACCTACACCAACTAGGGGCCGTCCTCAAGGACCAAATGACAGGGGCTCTCTTGCTTGGATATAGTGTAATCTTCGGATTGTTTGTTATGATGTTCTGGGCTAATGATACCTCCTGGGGTTCTGTATAGAGCGTGATGCAATACTGCGCTTGTTACCCCTGTTCATGATGAAAGAATAAGGCTGTTGAATATTGTTCTTTGAAAATGAGCCTTGAGGGGATGAAGATACAAGCTCGAGAAAAGGTCGCAGGTGGTTGGTAGGTGACCTGTGCTAAAACTGCAGGTTCTATGGGATCGCCTGCCCCTTGTATATTGAGCCACAGGCGGGTAGAAGTCGGTTGTGCATGTTTCTTGAAATGGGTGGTAGTGTTGGGTATTTTCATAGCAGTTTTTATATATTTTTGATTCATCTTGTTAGGCCTTATATTTTTTGCTCTAGGAGATGACGGAGGTCCGTTTATGTGACGGTGAGATATCTGATATTTAGTCTTTGCGGGCGTCCATGTATAATAGAGGTGCTGTCGTGTAATTCCCATTTCTGCTCTGTACAACGTAAACTATTTGTGCGAAAAAGGTTGTCAACTTTTGTGAAGTTTTGCCCTGGCAGTGATCTGAGTATAGTGCTGCGATACTTTCTTACATAGGTGGAACATGTTATTATATTACAATGCTAATGCTTCTCTAGATGTATTAAATTAGTAAGAGATTTTCTTTGAGAAATAGGGTTACACTAGTCTTTTACACTTGCATCATAATCATTTGAAAGTTAATCCATTATACAGTATTTCAAAATTCAATCCCAAATAAATCAATGTCCTGATCTGGCTCTAGTCTCACAATAATAAAAGCCTTTGTCCAATACCTTACCAAAAAAACAGCCTTTGTAGATTATAATTTATGAGACAGATCAATAGATTTTGCAGCCTGCATCCAGAGTCCATAAATTCTTTGACTGGTTGTCAATTAGAGAGCCAACACAAATCCAACATGCCGAACTAACCTCGCTTTCCAAGCTCGTTTGAGTCATGGTCGTTGCTCTGATCTTAATCTTGTAAGTAACTTGACGTCAAATCTCCCTAAGGAAACATAACTCTAAGCCAACAAGGCAGCAGATAATTGAACTAAACTCAAGATGCAAGTTCCAATTGCACAAAGGAGAACTAAGGAACAAAAGTCAATCCCTAAAATCTTAAAATCGATCACCATCAGAGAGAAAACATGTGCCTATTAGAACAATCCGAGGAAGAAGGAGCCATCAACATTTCCGTTGGATCTAGACCGACTTCTGTCAAGTGATGAAAAAGACGATGAACCATATCGCCGTTGGACTTGGGAGAGAGTATTCGTAGAAAGAAAATAGGAACCATCGGAAACGTATTTGGATTTCAGGAGACGTATTTTATTTTATTTTAATTTGTAGTCTATTCAATTAATAGAAGGCTATTTATTCGGGACTGTTGGATCTAGGGATGGCAACGGGGCGGGGCGGGGCCGGATCATGGCCGGCCCGTCCCCGCCCCGCACTCTCATAGCCTTGCCCCGCCCCGCACCGCACGTCGGGGTGGCTTCTTTGCCCCATCCCCGCCCCAATCAATTCTCGAGGCAACCCGCCCCGGAATCTAAATAATTATAAATATTAATTAATTTAAATATATAAGTTTTAATACAATTATTCAACATCATTAGTCATTAGATCAACCTATATCAAAATAATTAAACAACAAGCAAAATAAAATTCATACAAATACAATTATCCAACTCCCTGATGAACTCTCAGAAGATGGGATCACTGGTTCAGAGGGAGAGCCACTGACAGCCTCATTGTTTACATGTGACAATTATGTAGACATTTTAGTCTGTAATACACTAATACAAAATCAATAATACATATATATCACATTAATTATTCAGCATAAATAGCAACAATTATTTTAATGGAAAAATATCAATGGATGCTAAACATGTGTCATGTTTATGGAAAAAAATCAAACCTAACAGCCAAACTAAATCTATTTGGAAGTATTTGAAAGTACAGGGTACTCGTAAAATCTGCAAATTCCACAAAGAACATCCAAAAAAGGAGCAGAGATTATATTTACCAAACTAACGAAGAAGAAGAAGCAGCAGCATACACTGGACGGCGCTCAACTTTGGAAGACACTAGGGTTTTCCAGTTTTCACTTTTTTACTTTCTTTCCTGATTCGGTGATTATTAGATATTTGATAGTATGGGTAATTGGGTATGGCCATATATTATGGTATGGGCTATTGGGTTATGTGAAGTATGGGCAATGTAAGCTAAGTATAATATATAATTATATATATAGCCTATATGTAAGTATAATATGTATATGTAAAGTGTATATATATATATAGGTTGTATTGGGTTATTATCAGGGCGGGTTGCGGGGCGGATCCGACCCCGCCCCGCATTCGGGTCAAGCTTCTTCGCCCCATCCCCGCCCCGTCCCAAGGTCAGGGCGGGGATGGGGCAAAATTGTCATCCCTAGTTGGATCTTTATATCCAGCTCCGATGGTCTGAATAGTGAAGCTTGTTCGCTACTGAACAATAGTTAACCCCCTAATCCAAACATATTTAAATTGGGCCCAACTTCGAAAGTGCAACATTTTTTGTGCACAACCTACACTACACCATTGGGCCAGACTTCAACTAAAAATTTAGCTTGAATCATGGACATGGCCCAACTTACAAATCCTTAGCTCGACTCAATTTGGTTAGCACTTGTAATGATAATTTTTTGCTCAAAACAATAAAATGTACTGAGAAACGTATTTTATTGATGTAGTTAATTCCACAAAATATATTGATATGATGATATAAATTTGTTTGTTTTATTTTTCATATAATAGAAATAAGAATCAATATTAATATTGGTGTAAATGTGAGTGTGATAGAGGTAAATCAGACCAACACGAGAACTGCAAATTCCATGTCCCCATATTCGTCCCAACCAAATTAGACTAGCAAATTTGTATTATTGGAGCATAAATTTTTTTGATGGCCAATAAGATTTTTTTTTTTTTTTTTTATCATCCATACCCCGTCAAAGTCACAACTCTCGACTCTAGCCTTTGCAAGACTGGAGAAAAGGGAAAACAGGAGAAAAAATATTGATTTTTTTTCCCATTGATGTCCACCTAACTAATGGGAAGTGGCACAGTTAACAGGAAGCACAACACTAAACGTGTGAATATAATTTACTTTTGAGTTTGTCCTCTTATGATGATTGGCTCATCCCTTTCATAATATATGTTTCGGGAAATAAGAGTCCATGATTAAAAAAATGACTGATTTGAACAAAAATAGAAAAACTAGAAATAATAAAAATATATGTCATTAATGATGAAATATCCAGCACATAAATTGAACAACATTAAACCCAAATATAAAGGACTCTGATATCGAGACTAGATCATGTTGTTCCCCAAATTAAGATCAGTTGGGCCAGACATGACCTACATTCAAGCAAAGAATTACAATAAAGTGAGGAGGAGGAGCCTCCCTCCACCATAATTGCAGAGACAGACAAGACAGTTCACCCATGTCAAAGATGATGCTAAGATTTTGTTTTGAAAACTAATAACCCAAGTTATATACGTCTAAACAACATTGTTAAGTCACACTCTATTTGATCGTTTTTAAATCTAAGTATATATATATATCATCACTATTATGATGACCATGCCGGCCAGTCGAATCGTAAAATTGATCAACAGATCACTAAGTCAGTATGGTTCAGTTAAAATATATATAAAAAAAAACAAGCGACCAAAAAAAGGAGCAAAATCCGACGGTTTTTTTAAAAAATCTGATAAGTTTAATCGGTAATATTCCGACCGATTGTGTTTTATGAGTTAAAATGACTAGAAAACTCAACTTTTAAAAATTTTAACTGTTGCAACTTGTCTGTTGATTGAATTTTTGTTATATATTGCCAATTTATCATGTGAACTTGATTTTCTGTTGTCTTAAATTTTTTGTCGATAATCTTACGATATTATTAAACTGTTTATTTTTAACATTAATATGTTTTTTATTTTTTAATTGAACATGCAGTTCGACCGATGACCCACTAATTCGACCAGTGTTAGTCCCCTGCCTCAATCAATATCCGACGTGGTTTTTATAACATTGCTATATATTCTCCCTCCCTTTCATTTTTATTTGACTACTACTACACAAAGCCCCTCGAGGAGTAGAAACTGCGGCGAGGGACATAATAATAGTAAAACTAACGAAGGACATGAGGTTCGATTTGGATTGGAAATGCTGTAAGAGGATCAATCAGGACTCAGGAGGTAGCAATGCAATGGGGCTCCCAAAACAATACTGACCTTCTGGGTTCCTTGCAACCATTCAACAATGGGACTAAGTACTCCCCTTTCTTTCCTCTCAACACTACACCTTTCTGTTGTTCATTCTCTATGGGAGTCTTGGAAGGAATGAGCTCGTCTTCATCGTCGAATTTATCTCCAGTTGATGCCATGGGCTTGGGCCTCCAGTAATACTCATAAGCATTCAATGATGCAGCACCTGTTGTTGAGTTGGCCTTGACGGTTGCCGGTGGTGCCGGAATCATTCGAGCCACAGTCGCTGGTGGCCGTGGTGGGAGGGACTGTGCTAGTAGAGTTGGTTCCTCTAATTCCACCTCCTCTCCAAATTTGACCATTTCGTTGAACTTTTTGGGCCATGTTGGGCTTTTGGTAGCCAAGACCATGGGCTTACTCATTATTATTAACTTGTGGAAATTTATCACTCCACTTGGCAACTTCGGTGCTTGATCTATTACATCCTCCTCTGTTTCCTCTGCATCTTCCTCTGCTTCCTCCTCAATTTCTTTGTTTTCGTCTTCAACTCCGTCAAACTCTTCTACAATGTCTTCCATATCATTCTCCTTCTCTTCATCAGAGTTAGGCTCGTCTTGATTGACAAAAGTGAGGACAAGACGACCGTCCTGGCGTTGAGCGTGGAAATTTTTCTGCGAGGGGACAGAGACAGCTTCAAGAACCAGACGGCCATTATCGCGACGAGACCTCACGCGCAGAGACGTTCCGTCATAGTTAGAGAGTGAAGGAATAGACGGAGGAAAGGATCTTGTTGGTGATTTCTTGTATTTGACAGCTGGCGAGTACTCCTCTTCATCATCAAAACCTCGTGACACTCTCTCTGGCCGCTCTGTTCGTGGTGCTAAAACTTCTCGTTCGTCGTATTCCACGTCACCAGTCTCCGAAGGTGGGTAGGAGGAGAACCCTTCGGATCCGGTTTCGGATCCGAGACTCTCGGTACAGATTTCGAGGCTCTTGTCACTCAAAGAACTCGACGGCCTTTTCACAAGGGGATGTACGTACGGCGGTGGAAGCGATTTCGTATCTTCTTGAACATTTTGTGATATGATGGAGCTCCATATATCTAATTGGTCGGGTTTCTCGATCTCTTCCTTTTTGTTCTTCTTGTTTTCTTCTTGAATTGAAGTCCAGACGTGGAATTTGTCTGGCGCTTTGTTTTCCTTGCACTCCTCGTCGTCGTCGTCTTGGATGGAGAGTGTGGGAAACTCTTCGGAGGAAGTGGTACTTTTCTTAATTGTTGAGAATCCATGTTGAATTAGCCATTTCTTGGAGGACATATCCGCTGATGGAGTTCTTCGAAGTGATGCGGGGCTGGTCCTTTCACTGTCCGACACAAGAATGGAGACTATTCCTTGCTTGTTGGCTTCTTCGTTCAGGGAAGAAGACAACCGTAGGCTCTTGCTAAGTGACTGCATCTCCAAATTGTTCAACAGAGGCAGCTGGTACGAGTTGCTAGCTAGCTGTATGGAGAAAGAGATGACGATAATTTTTTAAAAGATTAGGGCTGTGGCTGATTGCAATGGACGGAAGGGAATTGAGAGTATTTGTAGGCGGCCAAAGAGTGCATGATTTGGGAGTCGTGGTCATTGGGACCCACATACGCCACCACGAAAAATTACCTATTTTTTACGCATGCAAATTAACTCATTTTTTTACCCGGAAACCACGGCCGATCGAGCACGTCGTTTTGACAGCTGAATAACTTCACCATCCCATCCTAGACTTTGTGGTGCAAAATAACTCAACATTGTTATTCACCTAAACAAGGTCGGTAAAGGTAAGCCAAAAAGAAGAAGGAGAAGAAGTGCGGTAGATAAATAGGTTCTAATCCTGTCCCTGCCTTGGCAAGTAATGGTAAAATAAGAACAAATTCCCCTACTTTGGGATAGACAGTGTACAGTTGTGCTAGTAATAAATTATGGCAGCAATAGGAAAGTATGTGGAGTTATGGGGAATAGTACGTACTATACTATGAGAAATGAAAGCAAATGTTGAATCAAATCGTCCCATGCATGGGATATTAGGATTTACTACTCGAAGGAGGAAAACATAAGCAACCATTTACATAAGCTATATTACTAATCAGGCAAGTTTGATAGAGACACCTAATTAGGGGACGAAAATGACTTGAGAAGGAATCAATCACCCTGTTTTGCACTAGAGTGCTACATGATTGGGCTGCCACGATCGATCACCACACAACCCCCCAGGAGTGGGAATCCCCGACCCCACCTCATCATACAATATTAGGACAATATATATATTATATATTTTGTATAATAGTTGTTGTACGTATGCGTCACTTGTTTGATTTTGGGTCCCGGATTTGCATGGCCTGTCTTCTCTGTCTCTCTCACTACAATCATACCATTGCATTTACGTGTTTACGTTTTGAATGTGGGGTTTGGACTATATATAGTTATATATACGTATATGAAATTGAAACTCTCAATATATACAACCACCACTCATACTAAAAGGTATTGATGTTGAACGGTACATCCACTCTGTACTACACTACATAAAGAATTATTTATTCTCAGAAATTAATTTTTTTTTGGCGTGAAACCAACTTCAACCACCAAACGAGGAGCGCAATTAAAGAGAGAAGGGTCGGATGCGCTTTGTCTCCCTCCAATCCTCCTTCATAGCCTACATCACTAAAGCAATACATTACCACTCAAACCTACAAAGCCTAATCTATACTACCCTACCCTAAAATTCATCTCAATCAATTTGCCAGTTGCTTGAACACAGTTCACTCCAAAATATCTCCCCACCTGTGGTTGCCCAAGTTCATGGGACTTCTTAATTGGTATACGTGTCAACAGGGGCGACGGAACCAACATCGAATTTTAAGGTGGGCGGAATTTGGTGCGGGGGTTCGGGGCCGCCCCTGAATTTTATTTATTTTTAGGCTTAAATTCGTGATTTTTAGACCTTGTAGTTCCGCCCTGCTTGTTATGCTTCTGAACTATTCTCGCTCACACACACACAAACGTGACTCGATATAGCTTACTGAAAATAATTACTTTCACATATGAAGAGGACTAAAATGATAAAAGGTTTTATTCATAGGGTATTCCTTGGAATACCATAAAAAAGGAGAAGGAATGACACGCTGGGCAACCACAATGATGCATTCCTAATGGCCCATTAAAATTTAAAAATGAATCTCACATCTATCTCACAAATACACAATTCTTAATACAATCAAATCAGCATGAAACATATTTCAACACTGTCACATCAACAAAACACATCTCTCAATACAAAGTCATTATTCAACTCACCTTTATTATAAAAAATCAAGTCATATCATCATTCGAATCACCAAAATATATATCTCAATACAACAATATCAACAAAATAAAATTTTCCATTCAGCCACATCAATCAACTGTGCAGGCCATGGACAGTAGGAACTTAGAATATGGAAACGAAAAGCAGAAGGAGGTTTGACCGTTCGAGCGTAATATTTATTTGGAATTGGCTTTTATTATTTTTATAATATTAAACAATAAGTGACAAATAAAGCTGCATTAATTCTGTACGGACGATGTGAAAATTTTTAAAAAAATATTAATTAATACTAAACTCCACCAAGTCAACTCAATTTTATTGGCCGATCAGACACGTAACCCCCATTAATGAGAATAACCCAAGAAAATTATTATATGCTTTTTACCAGCGAAGAAAATATTATATAGTATTATATAATATTAAGTAACGCTTGTGCATAAATTTAGCACATTCCAACTGGATTGATCGATTTGTAGTTGACTCACCAACACATAATTCCACTTTGGAGAGTTTAATTATAATCATAAAAGTTAATCAATATTTAACATATCTCGAATTTTTTTAATAACCGTCGTTTGATTTCCTCGTTTGAACCTTTTGAAGTTTTGCAGGATCGTTGGTGATCTCGTCAACAAATTTTTGATTGTAGATTTTTAATGCCCACAATATTAAATTTCAGTCTGTATATTAATTCTAGAATGCTGCCATAACCAATCCGCATAAAATGTTCTATGGATTTAGAATCGAACTCAAGCGTAAGCTAATTTTAATCTTAGTTTATATATACTATGAAACTTCGAGCATAAAGTTATCCTGAGTGGCTAGGCATCGGGAAATTATTGGATTAGGATGCATCAATTAACGTTGCTGGACCTAAGTTGGAAAGCAATAACTTAATCAACTATTTTGACCATTAAAATCAACTTTTCCATAGTTTAATTAGTACGTGATTCGGAAAGGAACAAAAAAACAGTTAATATTGTTGACCGACGTATTTAGAATTAATACAGGTTAAGGGACCGTGGAGCTTCAGTTGTCCAAATAGAATATAATACTCTGTCCTCCCCTATTTGATTGACTCATTTATTTTTTCATATAGATTAATAAAATTCAATTAATATCTTTAAAACATAAATTTAATTAGTTTTCTTTTTAATATATCCTTTATTAAGACGACTCCACTCACACCTAATTTTTTTGAGAATATAAAAAGTTGTGGACTATTATTTGTGATAAATATACAAAATAAATGAGAGGTATATTAATAAACCATCCATTTTAACTTATTTTCAATAAAAAAGTGACCGAGCTATAATTTGGGACAAATCAAAATAAAAACGCAATCTATCAAATAGAAACAGATGGAGTATCGTTTTGATTATCTAACGAGAAACTGCTAATGGTCAAAATAAAGAGTGGCTTCTTATTCGAGAAACGTGAGTAGGAATCGGATTTAGGGCCCATAATTAGTTAATTAACGAACGTCATCATTTGCATTTTCTAATAGTAATCTGCCAATGACATGTATTACCATTACCCCAATATATATATATATATATATATATATAGACAATTTCGTATTATCGAATAACAGCAAAGGGCAGAAAAAATGCCATTTGTAAAGTAGCTTCCCTATTGACATACGAAATCAGCCAGTGGGAATGAGCCACGTCAGGGGATATATATTTATTGGTGTGCTTTAATTAAAAAATTAACTAAAAGGGAGACCAGGGCGTTAATGGGAAAGAAAGCAGAAGATTCTTTTGCCACCAAACGATTCTCAAGTTTGTTGTCTGTCTGATTTAATTCCCCACTTGCACTCGTAAGACGACAGATAGAGGAAATAATTGGACGAGTGGAGTAGGAGAAATCTCATCTATTCATATTACGTGTATTATTTTTTTTACTATAAAAGGCATGAACTTAATCCACACAGAGGGTCATGTCCCTCTCCCTGTCTCTGTATGTATGACGTACCACGAATTGTATGTATTGAAAGATACGTACTTTGAGACTGACGTGTACACGAATTCGGACCATTTCTTTCTACCATTCGTGGGAAGAAGAAAAAAAGGTAAGCTATGGGGTCTCGAGTTTGTTCTCGAGATAGCTCTCTGATATTCATGCCAATTGAAATGGTATATATTAATTTAGAGGGTGAGATATGCTCGGTGTTCGAAATTTTCACTTAAAGCGTATTAAAAGTATACGATTCAAAATTTTCAGATCGTTTGCCTTGCATGAAATGTTAAATTTTATACGAGTCTGATAAATCTAATTTTCATAGGAGTATATATTTCTTCATGATCTCTAAGAGGATTTTTTTTCAGATGGTGAATCTCATGATCATGATTTCTTTGCTAACGTTTAGGGATCTCATGTCCCAATAGTGTTCGGGCACCTAGGATATCTGAGGTGTCTTCTCAGTTGATTAGAGGTGTTATCTTCGGTTCTGAATTGATTGTCTTCTTGTGTCCCGAATTTATCTCTTTGGATATTATGTTCGCTACTCAGATATATATATATATATATATAATTATAATTGTACAATCGAATATGATATTGAAATGAAATGTTATTTAGGGTTGGGCTTATAACATTTTCCCTTTTGTAAATCCTGGGCTTGGGACTAGAGATGGCAAATGTGTCCGTATCCGTGGATTTCAGATCCGATCCGATCCGGTCAAACAGTAGAAAAATCCGTTGACTGGATAATTGATATGGATATGGATAAAATCCGAATTTTTTGAATGGATATGGATTGGATATGGATTCAGGCATATCCAATCCGAAATCCGTATCCGATCCGACCCGAACGTGCGGATATTCGACCCGACCCGATAATATCCGATCCGATTCTACCCGACACACGCACACACACACACATATATATAATATAGTCTATATACAATTATGTAATTGACAATTAATATATTTATATACATTATAATTGTCAACGTATGTAGACGTTTGACATTTGTAATATGAATTAATTGTCCCTAACTCTAACCTAACACCACAAATTATAATCCCTAATATTGTAAACTTTAATTCTAACATTGAAACCCTAACCCTATCACTGTAAAGTGTAAACCATGATCTAACACCACAAATTTTAATCCTTAATATTAGCAATTCCTGTATCTACTGTTGCTTCAGAGTCTGCATTCAGTTCTAGTGAGAGATGACTTGTTTGTTTTAGATGGTTATGCATCAATTTATGAAGAGGATATTCATGTGCATGATGAAGGTATTAACTTTTATAACTAATAAATTTTAATTCATATTGTAATTTAAGTATTCAAATATTAAGTCGTTGACTTGTTGTTTTTGATAATTGTAGGGTCCGAGATTACATGTGACAAATAATTGAAGATGATATTCAGTTTGAATTTGTCAGTTGATGCAAACTTTTTGATTTGTAATATTTTCTGTAATTAAGAGTTTAGACTTTGATTCTAGAGAATTTTCTATGTTGCTGGATGATTTTTGAAAGTATTTGTACTTTAAACTTTGGCTTACGTTCCTAGATTCATGAATCATGAAATTTTAATTGGTGCGATAGACTAGCAAATTATTTGTCAAATGGATAAATCCGAAATCTGTGGAGAAAATCCGAAATCCGATGGATAGGATATGAATTTAGATTTTTTTTATCCGTAGTATATGGATATGGATACATAATTTTTATTTAGGATCGGATATGGATTTTGAGAAATCCGATCCAAATCTGACCCGATGCCATCCCTACTTGGGACGGTATCTTTACAAATGCCACTTGTCAAAACATTATTGGAATCGTTATTTTGATATTATCAATATTTTTGGTGTAATTAAGGAATAAAAAGTGTGCCTATGCTAGTGACACGTTAGAAGTGTTTCATGTGGCCTAACCTTAATTCAGTCTACCACCTTAAAATAGTAAAATATAATTAAAGTCGAGTCCAACAACGTAGAGGCGGATTGATATTATAATGATTCCTTTTTATTAACTTATTATGTGTTTTTTGAAAGTTAGTTGACCAAATTCAACAAAAACAACAGGCCATCGTTGTGGGCCGTGGTCAAGCCTAGCGGCTAGCGCGCACATACAAAACAAAGGGTACGTTGCATTATGACTAATTATGACATCGTAATGGAACCACAATGTGTGGAACACGTGTGATCGCATTAGTTTTTAATTTTAAGGCAAATCTTAACCAAACCTATATATACATGGATAGATAGATATACGTCCAAGACAATATCATAGCCAGCAATAGATAATTTCACTGACCGAAATTCAAATTGATAAATGAACTTTAATTAATTATAATAATCAGTATCATATAGTATCCTTTATATGACATGATTATAGTGCCTTAGCCGACAAGTATTTATGTGGGGTTTGATGCTCGTGATTTTTAGGTCATATTATGAAGATCCTTTGTCCAATTGTCTAATCAATTTTAACTACAAAAAGGCCTTTGATTATACATAAAATTCATACTTATCTTTGAAAAACAGCTTTTAAGATCCTCAAGGACAGACGTCGTCAGAAGCGAAATCCCAACTTTCTCAGAAAACTAATTTTATAGGGAAAACCATGGGAAAGGAAAGAATGACGAGTGGGGGAATTAAAGAAAATAAAGGGGAGATATCCCCTCTACCAAGTGTTACGTAGCTTAATTTACAATATTTACAGACCACAGAACTCTTGGATGGATCATGGATGGTCTCGCCAAATTGGCCGCTGTCAGTCATCTAATTGGCAGTATTCCTAGTTGCTATCTTCCTGTGTTACATACTAGGCTGCATGATCCTCCAGCCCACTATTTTGGTTATGTCCGTGCTTCCTTAACTTTTGTTCTTGGTTGTATGCCAGATAAAATAAAAAAAAATAAAAAAAGTGTTGCCTTTACAAAGGCTTATATATATATATATATCCTCCCCCATTATAATGCATCTGATTGGATGATCCATTTTGGTGGCACAGAAAAAAGGAAACTTGAAAAGCGTGTGTGAGAAAATGCCAGAATGTGTTTGGAAGAATTCCTTTCTTGACACTTTCCTTCCATTTCATGCTATATTGGGGGAGCCAACGTTCTTCGAATAAGATGGTGCCACGCTGCATGACCAAATGATCAACACGTACGTTTGGGTTTGGGTTTGGGTTCGGGTTGCTCGAGTTATATATCAGACCATTGGACGTGGTCCAAGCCATTTCAGGGTCTCTTTAGAGCCCACTACGATCGATGTTGATGGTGATACCATCGGTGGCTGCGGCTTTTGTGTTTTTTACTGACGATCCCTTGGATATATGGAGGACAGAAATGCAGGGACGTGTGAAAAACCTACACGTTTGATGTTCTTTTTTTATGTATGGGCTGTGTTGATCATGCAATCCTGTCCGATAATATCTGGAATAAGTTGAACAAATGTTTTTATTGTCGATATTATCACAATCGTCCAAAACTCTATATATCCTCATCATCACAGATGTTTTCCAATCAAGAAAATTTTATATCCCTTATCTTTTTGGAAATATTGCATGATAGCTACTAGCTCGACACACACACATATATTTTCCATTGATTAATAGGTTAATTTATATATTTTTTTATCGATAATCGCATATCTTTTTATATTTTTTATAAAAGATGACTATACTTCATAATCGTATGTCTTTTTTTCTTTTCTTTTTTAAAAAAGATGACGGCACCTTATAATCGCATATCCTTTATTCAGTATTTTAATATACCTAGAACTAAAAATCATAAAATGACTTAATACTAGACAGGAATCATAGCTTATAAGTGACTCTTAACCTTGCCTTTGGTCACCATGCAAGACCCTTATGGGATCCAAACCAGCTGAGCGGTGGTGATTCCCGCATGGTGGATTGCATTTTATTTTAACCTAAAACCGATCGACCTAATTGCTTGTCGTGAATTTGTACGTATATTCTACTGCATGCATGCAATTTCTGATCAATTTTTTCAACGAATGACACAATTAATAGAGGAGGGGTAGTGGCCGACATTGGGCATGAAATACTCACAATGTTTTTTCAGAAACTTCATATATACTATCCGCTTGATTTACAGCAGAATTTTGTAATGGATACTGCTTCATAACGAACTAAATCCAATCCGACAAATATTTAAAATATTAGACAATGAGCCAAGAGACATGGCAAAGGTTTTTTGGAGGTGGGGATGGTGTGGTCCGACCTTGCCACCCTCCCAATGCAAACGTAATCTTAGCTTATATATATGTGTGTGTATGACGAGACATCACTTCGCTTATATATGCTGCTCATTGTAAGTATGTTTTCATTCCATATTCACACATGTTTTTTTAGAGGATCCTTAATTAATTGTTTTATAAGGAGATCGCGAGGAGGATCCATAATATCTGTTTTTATATTATCTTTTCTATGACATGATAAATTAGATCATAATAAGGATTAAGTTCCAGATTAATATATGGTGTTTTTGCGGACAAGTATTTAATTATGTGGGGTTTGATGTTCATTTTTTAGGTTATATTATTAAGATCCTTTGTACAATTTATCCAATGATAGGGTAAAGAAAGTTTTTTTTTTAATTTTCTTTTCTTATTATGATGACGATCGAATTAAAAACTCAATTTTCTAATCAATTTCAACAACAAAAAGGGCTTATTATGATTATGCATAAAATTCATACTTAAATCTTTTAAAAAATAGCTTTTAAGATCCTCAAGGACATACGTCATGAGAAGCAAAATCCCCACTTTCTGAGAAAACTAACTTTTTAATTAAGGAGAATTCTTAACTGATTTGATACTCGGTGATATATTATATAATTGCAATCTGCAGAACAATTATAAATCATCAACTTTGTGTAATTTAATACAGGTTGGTTGATCTTTCATACATTGGACATTCAAGTCATGGGCTTATAAAGGAAGAAATTTAAAGAGTCCTGGTTCCGTACTGGGCTGTAATTTTATCTTTTCTTTTTAACATACCCAATAATTTTGCCCCTGATGGCCCAAATAGCTGAAGCGCATTGTGGCCCAACTGTTTTTCTGAATCAAGGGGACGATATTTAATTATTTATATTTAACGCGCACCTAGCTTTGGTTTTTGGCTTTAGATTTATCACGAACACCCACCAGAAAAATTAAGGGACCAGATTTCATAAATCTCTATATTTCTTTTTCCAACTTGTTTTATTAAAAAACTTTTGCTTGGCTAAAATGAGGCCATGGAGGCGTCAACTTTGTCACCTCATGCTCAAGGAAGTGGCAATGGGTGCTTGCCAAATAGGGCAACTCATCGAGAGCAACGGCACTATATTTATTTTCTTTGACCAACGTACCCTACTGAATAGTCAACAAACATCTACTCTAGCTGCTATATAATTGCTTAATGAATATTTTATTAAATATTGGACAAAGAGGGATGGGTTTGTGGTCAGTTGACAAACTGCGTAAGATATTGTCAACCTCTTTAGACCTTAGACCGCTTCAGATCATGAAGAGCACTCTTTTAACTACAATTAAAGACAACCTCTCCATGGAACTTAACGTAGAAGAGACCAAGAGGCAAGACTCAAGAGTGGAGGGAGGGGGGGCCGCTAGCTAGGGGCCCGAGACTATTTAGTTAGACGACAAAGCTAGCTTATTATATGGAGTATTATAAGAACGAGCAACTGTGACGTTAATCAACTAATTAGTCAGAATTGAATTAACGACGTGATTATCGAAACTCCAAGTCCCATGAACTAATTAACACTGCTATTGGACGGACTGACCAAGTTATGATGTAACTAAATTAGAATTTTGAAGTCGCTGCAGTATATATCACGACAAGGCTCACGAGAAGCTAGCTGCCGGCACCGGCATCCATGATCGAGTCACTCAAAAACAGATTAAATTTATAATTCATATTAATGTAGAGAGACATATGAGCATCTGGTTTAGTGATTTGTTGCTTAATTAATTTATTTCCCTTATTCAATATGTCACAATTAGGGTTTTGAAATATTCTTTTAAGTATGATAACCTCTTATGAGAGACAGTTTTGAAATAATAAACACGTCCTTTTTAGAGTATTCTCTAATTGTTCTTGTTCTTTGAGGTATTAACGAAGTTCATAAATTTTTATTAGGTGTTATTTAGTGATAGAATTCTCAAACCTAATTTAGAGGTGTTGTTTTAACATTTATAGTGTGGAGAGAGAAAGTCAAAAGCCCCCAAACGAGTTATTTTAAGTTTGCATTGCAACACCGACGACCGCCCTCATGAGTCAAGTCACAAACACCGATTCAACATATTTTAATTTATTGCATCAAAAACGCTGTCGTTTTTTTTTATGATTTAATTCTTCCTCCAAAACTTTGGAGACCCACTTGCTTTTCCCGTGTGTTGACTTTTTATCCTGCGTCAGACCAACTTGCATTGCTTCCTATCTCCACGTATAAAAAACCTGCACCCTAGCTCTCTCTCACCCATCACAACTGAAAATTCATTCATTCAGTCAAGTGAGTACAACTTCCAGCCTTTTAGCGAGATCTCTTTGTTATACTTCAATGGAAATGGAGCTTGAAATTGAGGTTCCTCAGCATTTTCTATGTCCGATTTCGCTACAACTCATGAGAGATCCGGTGATAGTCTCAACCGGGATAACATACGACAGAGAAAGTATAGAGGAATGGTTATACTCATGCAAGCACAATTCATGTCCCGTAACCAAACAAGTGTTGTGCGGAAATGATCTAACCCCGAATCACACTCTTTGTCGTTTGATCCAAGCGTGGTGCTCCCTCAATGCCTCCTATGGAATCGAACGGATCCCTAATCCAAAACCACCTGTCGACAAGAACCAAATAACCAAGATCATCGCAGACGCCAAAAAGTTCCCTCACATGCAGTTCACGTGCCTTCAACGGCTCAGATCGATTGCCCTCGACAGTGATCGGAACAGAAACTGCCTAGAATCTTCCGGTGCAGTCGAGTTCTTAGTTTCAACCATGAAGAGGAATATCAATGAAGATCACGACAAGAACGTGTGCGATGAAGCGTTAGGTATTCTTTATCATCTCAACCTATCAGAAATGAAGTTGAAGAGTTTTGTAAGAGATGACGAACAAATCTTGGATTCTTTTGCGCAAGTTTTGAAAAATGGGAATTATAGGTGTCGAGCTTACGCTATAATGCTACTGAAGTCCATATTTGAAGTTGCGGATCCGGCAAATGTGATTAGTCTTAAACAACAAATTTTTGGTGAAATAGTGCATGTTTTACGCGACCAAATCTCGCATCAAACATCGATGGCTGTACTGAAGCTTCTGGTGGAGATCTGTCAATGGGGAAGAAACCGAATCAAGGCAGTTGAAGGCGGTGCAGTTGGACCATTGATTGAGTTACTTCTTGAAGTGAAAGAGAGGAGAGAATGTGAACTGATTTTAGTTCTTCTAGACCAGCTTTGTGGTTGCGCGGAGGGGAGAGCGGAGTTGATGTGTCATGGTGCGGGAATCGCTATTGTTTCGAATAAAATATTGAGAGTTTCTCATGCGGTAAGTGATAGGGCAGTGAAGATTCTGAGCTCAATTTGCAGGTTTTCTGCGACTCCTAGGGTTCTTCAGGAAATGTTGCAAGTTGGCGTTGTGTCGAAGTTGTGTTTGGTGCTTCAAGTGGATATCGGTTTGAAGACTAAAGATAGGGCAAGAGAGATATTGAGACTGCATTCTAGGGTTTGGAGGAATTCTCCTTGTATTCCTTCTCATTTGGTGTCTTCCTATCCATCTTGCTGACAAAGAAATTAAATGTTATTTTTTCTTCAGTTATTTATCATAGGTTCGGAACACTTTCTGATGAAAAAGAAAGCTAGAATTATGATCAAATTAATATATTTAGAAAAAATATTCATTGTATTTTGGGCTTAGTTGCACTGATTGCATTGCGGGTCAATGAGTGATATAATTTATTTATTTTTGGAAAGCATACAAATTAAAATGCTATGTGGTTATGTAGATAAGTTTTACAACTAATGATAGATAAATTGGACGAGTTAGAGTCTAGTGTGAGCACAATGATATTGTTCATGGTCAGAATTGAACTTATGAGACATTTGGTTGGCATTTTAAAGAGAAAATGAGCCGAGATGAGGGTGAAAATAACTCATTCTCTTGTTTGGTTGAATTTAGAAGATAAAAATCCCAAACTCATCTCTCATTCTCCCTCTATGAAGATTAGCAAAACTCACAAAAAAATGTGAGATTGTTTGGTCCATATGGAAGGTTAGGAATGACGTGGTTTTTAGAGGTAAGGTAGTATCCTAGACTGAGGTTGTTAATCTGATTTTTGTTAGGTTGCATGATTGGATTCCATCTATAATCCCCTCTTTCCCATACCAAAGTTTTCAGCTAGCTCTATCTCTAGCTCCAATCTTGTCCCTATCCAACAAGAAGGGGATGAAGCCTATCCCTTCTATTCATTGGATGCCTCCTGCCGTTGGTAAATATAAATGGAATGTGGATGGTTATTACTTATTTTTTAGGAAAACCAGACAGGGCTAGCATTGGTGGAATTTTGAAAGATGATTATGAAAATTTCATTTCCTTATTCCTTGGAAGTGTAAGTATCTGTGAGTCTAATCAAGCATGACTTATGACAATTCGGAAGGCCCTAAAGTTATCCGTCTTTGCTCCCTTGCTATATCAATCGCCTTTCATTCTTGAATCTGACTCAGCAAATGCTTGCAAATGGGCATGTAAGGAAGGTGATACCCCATGGAGGCTCAATTATATTCAAAATGTAATTTGGCTCTCAAAATCCAAACTCAAAGCACTGAAAGTGATTCATATAAGGATGAGAAATTAATGGCTTGGCAAATATACTTGCCAAGGAAGGGGTGAGAATATGGTTTTAGTATAGTTCTCATATCATATTAGGTTTTCCCTTTTAGTTTACTTGTCAGGTCATTCACATTGATGCCTTGTTGCTTTTCCCCCTTTCTTTGAAAATATATATATCAAACATGATCATGTTTATATCTTATACTTGTCTCATGCTCGTCTCATAGTCAAACTCCTCGGATTTCCAACCAAATGCCTCCTTAGGACTTTCCGAATCTATGTGGTTTAGTCTAGAGAAATTTTTGTTAGGTTATCACTCAAGTCGTTTCAATAGAGTCTCCGCTGCTTCTCCTTGATAATTAATCATGCGTTAATTACATATACTGCCAATTCGACAGATTACTAGGTCTTTTTTTTCTTCTTTTGTGAGGTCGTTTATCTTCAATTTATCTATGATTTCCTAGTTATGTGTCTTAATGTCTACAAATTTGTGTTTTTTTTCTTCTGGACTTTGTATTGCGGTCAAAGTTTACGATCACAACGGTTGACTAATTAAAGCGTTAAAAAACTTTGGCAACTTCAATCGACAGTAATTTGTTTAAATCATAAATGTGTTTATTAATTATACAATAAACTAATTAAATACACCACATAAAGTCAAATTAAAATTAATAATGGCTTATTCAATCAAAATTCAAACACAATCAATGACTAACTATGCCCGCTACCTCCTCCATTTATTGACTCGATATTGAGAAGCTTCTCGAGGAGATGCTATACTATTATTCAACTGAATGACTTTGATCCCCTCCAAGAAAATTGGATGGTCAAATAATGTGACGACCACTATGCCATATTGAACAATTCAGATTTGGACATTGCGATGGTGTGTGATGAAGCGTAAGTTTTAATTGCGTATAAAAAGTTGGGTAATGCTTAAGTTTATGATAACGTATAAGTTGTTAATTTACTATGAATATGGAAAGTAGATTAATAATGAAATAAAAAACTTTAATTATAACATATATTCAATTGAAATATTTTACAAATATAATTAACAAAATTAATATAATGTACTTGATTAATTATAACATAAATATTTAACACGTGCACCATAAATTTTAGTCTAGACTCTATTACATTGTTTGAAATAGCGTAATAAAAACTATCCATAACAGGTTTTGTTAGAAAGAGTCTCAAGCTTTGAGTTCGAATATGTAATTTTTTTCGAAACTCAACATATATTTTGAGAGTAAAGATGACAAATGTGTGAGAGAGACAGAGACAATTGAGAGATTTTTTTAGTGAGTGTCAACATGAATGGATAGAATGTATCAACTCCTAAACCGAGAGAATGAACGTACAAGGCATAAGACGCTCTGCCAAAAACTCAGGCTTCTAATAATCTCCATATAAATATCTGGTCTAATATAATCTCAAAGACTCAATGTCAACCCAAATACCGAATGGCACTGCACGTGAGCTCTTGCCCATAAATAACATTGGGTCTGCTGGGCTGGGCTAAATTTCTCACAGCAGTTTATATTCGGGCCTGGCCTGAAATTATATTGCACCATGGTCCCTTGCGCATGCTGAATGGTGATGGATTAATTTAGTTGACATTACAAGGACTGACTAGTTAGGCTTGACAAGAAAAAAAAGATGCAAAAATTTGGGCCTAACTTCGTCCACAACTGATCCACAAATATCATTGGGACCATTGGGCTGGGCTGAATCAGACTATTAGTTCGGCTCTTACTTCCGGGCCTAGTCTGAAATATATCGCGCCATAAGGGCTTAATTGACAGGGCACGGACGGAAAAGTTGGGCTTGACTAAACATGTTGGGCTAGATAGATTCAGTGTTTTGGGCATAACTTGGTCCAGCTCTGGGACATAAATAATAAGAGGCCTGCTGGGCTGGGCTAAATTACTCAAACTAGTTTATATTGGACCACATCTGAATCATGCATATACAGTAGAAAACAATTAAAGTAATAGAGCTAGCAAATGTGCATGCATGCATACACATATTCTACATATATATATGGAATTACACACACTACACACACACACACACACACAGATACAAATCAATTTAGATTGAACACAAACATTTTGTTTATATGCATATAAGGGTTTGTATTTCCTATATATATATATATATATATATATATATATATCAAGCATCATCAAATACACATATAAATACAATCACCACCAATTAAACTAAACAATCTACACAACGTAAGAGTATTAGACTATTTGTAATCTGCGAATACAGCTTGGCCTATACTAACCGCACTGTCTTTGCTTCTCCTTTACTACTTACAATCTAGGTGTAGGACCAGAAGATCTCCATGAATCAGACTCGATCAATAGTGTTTTCATGGCCTATGCGAGAAGATCATTCAGATTATATATGAAATGCGCGTTTGGGCCACAAATTAAGTCTGGCAGCAGTTGTGCAACAAAGCTCTTACTGCTCTGAGCTAGCAAAAGTCAGTACCACTAGTAATGCCCATATCAAGTCTCCCCAACTGAATATTCTGACCGGACATGAAGTTATGTTCACTTGTTGAAAATGAAAGATTATTCTCACCCAGTCCAAGAGTTATTGAAACATTATTACCATCATTCCCTTTATACCTCGGCCCCAACGGTTCAGGACTAAAATAAGCACCGAATCCACCACCACCATGATGATCAGTAGCGTTTGTTACTAATGAGTAGCTGTCATCACTGCTTATAATCCGTTTCTTTAGAGTACTAAATTGAGTAGTACTGGTTCCCTCCACTACTTCATCTGACCTAATCATTCTGAAGCCTTGTTGCGGTTGAATTGATCCTCTGATGTGGGATGTTGAGACTGTAGAGTTAGAAAATTCGTTTGGGTTCTGGGAATTCTTCAGCTTTTCTGGCTCAGATTGACGTGCCTTTTCACCGAGAGTAGTAGTACTCTCCTGTGGCTGTGGAGCAATATTGTGCTGCTCATTGTTGATCGCGCTTGCATGATTCTCAGAACGACCATTTTTGTCTTGCTGCTTCATTTCTTCCAAGTACATTTCTTCAACCATCGGCTTCCATAGTCGAACCCTTGCATTTATAAACCAATTCGACACCTACAATATTGTTTCAAAGAAATAATTAATAATTGATGAATATATAGCGTTCATCTCTCAGAACTAGAGTAGCGTAATTAATTAACCTGGCTCCTAGTAAGCCCTGTTTGTTTGGCAAGTATGACTTTGTCTGAATCCTTCGGATAACTACAGAAACAAAAATTACTATAAAATATTAAGCAGACACAGGTCAAACTGATCTGAAAAATGTGAAACTCAGGCCTAAGTTGGGGAGCACTTACGGATGAAGGAAGTGTTCGAAAAGCCAAGCGCGAAGGACGGAGACAGCGCGTTCAGGCAATCCTCTCTGAGGTCTCCAAGGATTGTGTTGAATCATTCCTAGCTGTTGAATAGCTCTCTGTTGTCGAAGATGGTGATCTACGTACTTGAGTCTTGAGCCTTCAATCTTCACTCCTGAACCATCCTCGTCGCCTAAGCTCTCGTTTGTTGCCTTTATTTGTGAAGAGATTGCATCCTTAAGACACCTGAATTGCTTTGAAATAGTTTGCAATGCAAGAGCTGTGTACGACTTCGCGGAGCCGAGCCCTGCTGCTTGCTCGAATGAAGATACTACCAGCTGCATTTGGTGGTGGTATTGTCTGTATCTTTGCTCAACCTTGTAGTAATGATGGATTACAACGTTAACATTCGTTGTTCTATATATTAATTGATAGGAAACCTAATTAATCTCATTAAACTGTCTGTTTTTGTTTTAGAGCAACAAATGAAACAACACATGTGATCCAACAAAATCTTGTCTTTATGACAGCTAAGGTCAAGTACACCAGCAGGAAATAGTGAAGTAGATACACATCGATATATATCTCAATAAATACCTCATCAACCATGCTAACAAGCTTTGCCTTCTTCATCTGCAGCTCCTGCCTTTGTGCTGTTGTGAGTTCTTGAACTCGCTTACTATCACCATCACCGCCACCGGCTCCGGTCGAACCATCCACAGATTCTTTATTCATCATCTTCATCTTCTCTTGATTACCCACCTGTGTAGGGTCATTACTCTTTATAATTTCCTTCCCAATATTCACAACTTCATCAAGTAGTTCTTGTACCACCCTCAAATACTTGGACCCGAAAATCCCATTCGACACCACCAACACGGACGGTGGCGATAAATCCCTCAAAACACTCATATCATTGCCGCCGCCGCCTCCACGACCGTGCTGTTGAATTTCACCAATTGACCTCTGCCGCGAAGAAAGGCTGAGCGACAGACCTTGCTGGGATTGTGACTGTACATCTTGAGCCCCCACCGACACTGCTGTAGACACAATTCCATCCGAACTTTGATCCAGAGAACCCCACATGTTGTTCTCAAAGTTCAAAATACCAATTCCGTGATGGGACGACGAACGACGGGGGTCGTCCGAATTGGCCAAAGGGAGCGGAATGCCTAGTAGGTGGTGGTTCTGTGGCGGCGCGTGTGGTATGCTAGTTGGGTTGAGGCCGTTTGAAGGGGGATTGAAGAATAGTATGTTAGAAGTTTGTTGTTGTTGTGGCGGTGATGTGTCGGAGTATGATAAGTAATTAGGGTTCATGAGATAAAGTGTTTGAATTCCTTCAGAAGCTGGAGCTGCAGCTTGGATTTCTGGGCTTCCATAAAAGTAAGTCGCCATTTTTGTACGGAACTGACAAATCCAGCCTACAAAATAAATGCTTCTATATCTAGTAATCGATCGCTTGTCCTGAAGCTCCAATCAAGCTTGATTCAAATCCCTCCTAAAGAGTAAATTAAATTAATTAAGATGAATCCATCAACCAAGAAACGTAAGAATCTGATCCAAGCCTCTGTAATTTTGAGCTGCTTTGGGAGCAGAGGAAGGCATGTGATATGCAAACATAGTGTATATATAGAAACAGAAAGATAGATAGATACAGTTAAGTAAGACACAAACCCCATCAAAGATTCATCTGTCAGCGACAAATTAATAAACAAGGAGAGAGAGAGAGATTGAAAGGAACCCATGAAAGAAGTAGTAGCTGCAGAGAGACGAGATTTGTACCATGGAAATCTCTTTTAGTAGGCTTTGAGAAGATGGGGTTGATGATCTTGTCAAACTATTTCTTCCATTTTTCTTGAAGTGAGAGTGATGAAAACTAATAATAAAAACTATGAAAGATGAGCCTTTTTAAATCAAGGGGTCTCACATCACATTAAAGATACCCTCATCCACATTTTTTTATATTTTTTCCTCATTGGTCCTCTTAAATTTTTACTAATTTTAATAATTGACACCCTAATGTACTACTCTCCAGTCTCGTGTACAACAACATACTATTATTTCCACCCCTGACTTTCATTATTGGGACTTGGGGCTCTGCAATTTTTTAAAATGTAAAATTGGTATCCAACAATTTGAGAGGGGTGCTACTTGTTTCGTCAGGTTTTTTCTACACTATCTATCTATCGGATTATTCCTACATCATTAAATGTGAATTTGAAAATATGTGGAATTATGTAGTTTTTAATTAACTACTCCTCTGAATTGCGTCAATCCTGCAATGACGTGAAATCCAAAGCATCTACGAAAACAAACAAAGAAAATTCCAGCTACTTAATTACATCCAAATTAAACTGCAAGGGAAAAAGGTGGGGCTCATTAGTAGCATCGAACAGCTGAAAAACGAGAAAACGTCTGCTTCCACATATATAGAGAGGGAGCTAGGCTTAATAATGAACCCTTTTTTTTTTGTAGTTGGAAGAGTTAGTACTCAAAATATCTCCTTGTCTACCATATCTTTTTGTACCATTTCGATCTTGTGGTCGTGCTTCGACAGAGTTTTTAATTGGGTGTGGATATTTTGGATAATGCAAATTATAGACACCAATAATTCATAGGCACCCTGCATTGATGGACTTTACCAAACAAAACAAATTGCATAGAAAAAAGTAGAAACGTGCAATTATTCTCTCCTCTTTTCAGCCTTTTCTGGTAGCTAGAAATACCTGTTTAATTATGTACTAGTTGTTTTGTGTACTTTCATCTCATTTTATTTCCTTGATAAATAAATAGTGTAGGTGCTTACTTTTATAATTATTATCATGTACAGTGCACTGTCAATTCACGTAGAAAAAAAATATAATTTTCGTTCACATAGTAATAGGTGGGATGGGAGACATACAAAACATAGCTTATTTCACATAATTATCCAAAAATCTATTTTTGAGAATTAAATATGTGATCTTTATATTGCATTCGTGTATTTCCACGACTGGACTAGATATGTTGGCCTGTGCCAAAAAAAAAAATTGTCCACCGCTAAATTCTTTGTATATGTACTGCCTACCTAAAGATGCAGTCAAAATGTTTGGCTCGGTCATCATTATATAATTTTCCAATGTACGCACATTTTTTCCCAATCCGGCCCAATCTTTTCATGAGGGTCTAATTTGGGTTATATTAATTAAGCTAGTGTTTCTTTTGTATTAATATTATATTCATGATCAAACTTTCGCTAATCAAGTCAAGGATGCAGTGAAAGAGGTCTTCTGGTCAGTATGATTACATCACCTCCAAGTCAACTGTCTAGGTCACCCCTAAAGCAGTTATTTTAGTTAATAGTTATCTGTTTAACTGTTTTAATATAAATAAAATGACTTGCTAAGTATATATACTTAATTCAATGATCGAGAGGGTGAGATAACCGTTAGAATACGCAATTAATCGACAAGAAGGGTTAATTGTGAATGAAAATCTTATTGAAATTGTAAAACATCGCAAACGATCAACGTGAGAACATAACACGAACATAACTGACAAGTATAGTTATACACTTTTGCATTATCACATCATTATTAAGCTTAAACCGGGATGACATTCACTTCAACATTTCATAATTAATTAGTTGAAACTTGAGACTGATCCTCTAATCAAACGAGATCAGTACAAAACTTCTTAATGCATTTACTTTTGCAATTGAAGGTATATATAGCGAAAATGTCAAGTATCGAACAAGAAACTTTCCAATAGTGTTTCGATAGAGACATTGTACATGAATTTGAATTTTGAACTCTCAATTTACCTCCAAATCCTGTAGTATAAATAAGATTATGAAGATTTTAGGATGTTTTATTTTGGGATGACTAGCTAGCAGTAGTGTATATATAGAGATCCTTTTTGTACATCATCAATCATTTCAAATGTTTTTGTTTCGTTATTCCAAATGAGATAACGTTAAGATGGACGCATGCTATTTTATATGAATTATACAAAATTCACGATTTCACATAAATTATGTTGATCCATTTCCACGTTTAGAATACAGTCAGGGCTAAAAATACGGGATCCTTGAGATTTGTGTTTGTATAGTATCAGTTTAAATTTGCACCAAAAGTACATGCTCTCAATGGTCAATTGCACGACAACATCTGGATGTCCACGAAGCTTGCATTATCAATCGCATCGTTTGCTTTATATACATACATATATATATGCGTGGTAACATTTTTCCGTCCACCAGAGGTGTCCGCCTACGGCTTTGTACACATGGTGCATTTCGGATCATTTACCAGCTCTTGCCTTTCTAAGTCCTTAAGGGGGCGGGTTCGAGCTGGGGAGGAGGCACAATTGTGTAACAATAATACGAAGCCACGTGTAAGCCTCATGATAGGATACGTGGTGGGATGAAAAATGTTACCACAATATGTATGTATATATGTGTATGTATGAAGTGACACTTGTGAGGAATAACCCAACCTGTGCCTGTGCTTTCTAGCTTATCTATTTCATTCTCTTTATTCTTTACGAAATTGCTTTTTGTTCTCTCTTACAAAAGTTATGAGTATAGCTTGCTAAAAGGGTTGGTCCTAAAATTCCACTAAACTTGCACGAGAAGTAGAACAAATACTAATGGTGGCAGTGGCACAGACACATTGGCACTAGATTATTGGACCATACAAGGAAAGGAAATTCCAATTGGTGATCGGGTTTGTCCCATTAAAAACGCAAGCGTGGTTGGATTTTATCTTTCTTGAATGCTAGACCCCGCTCTACTAACGCCTGGTATTGTCGTCTGTTCTTCCAATTATTGTAGGTCATGTACGTAAACTTTATCCACTATAACCAGCAGTGTTTATATTTGCGGTTAAAAGCTAAAACTGTAGGTATAAGTCATCGGCACAAATTGATGCAGCGCGGCGATAACACAGGTGCAGTCCAAGCTCAGCCCATAGCACATACCTAACTAATCACTAGAAAATGTCTTATTGGCGGATGAATTTGTCCGCGATTATATATACTGACACTTGGTGCCTAGAACCACCGATGTGATACTCTTACATCACAAAGTGTACCAAAGAATTCAAATCGACTGCGTCTAAAGAAATTTTTTATTTTTTATTGCGGATTTAATAAAAATGACCACTGTTAAAATGAAATTTGTACCCACGATTTTGAAAGCACGGGTACAAGCTAAGGTAACTATTTTATAGGAAATAAGTTATTTCTAAGAATTGAACATCCGTACAACTCCACCACACGAAAGCTGCGAAGATGAAAAATGTGTATATAATCTAAAGAACTGCTGGAGACCACCATCTTTATAATTTGTGTCCTCTCTCGACTTCTTTTAGCTAAATGCATGACTGTGAAAAGAGTTCTCGAAGTACTCATATCAGACAATTCTTGATGGGTCAAGACCACCATGACATCCTTATCCACTACAATGCCCAGTTCCCAGAATGATAGGTCAGTTTTCACTAAATTGAGGATACCATATATTTGTTCAGATTCCATGATAAAATCCGTAGATCAACAGTACCGGACTGAACTTCCAGTACTATGTCCCAGTTCTAGCTATATATTCTAAGTCTGCACAAGCATTAATAAAATTAATTCTTTAAAAAATGAGGTCTTAATTAATGGGATCTAAAATGTATATTTTTTTAAATGTAAAAGAATTATAGTTGCATTTTGATCGATTTTGCAAATATAAAGATATATCTTTTTATTTCAAATTCATCGTGATTGAAACACTAAATGATTTGAGCTTATATCTTTATACCCGACGATCTATAATTATTATGTATTTTTTGAACAAAAAATATATCATTAGATTCATAAAATCGATAAAAAATACAAATGTAATTTTTCCAATTTTTAAAAAATATTCTGAATGCTAAAAATGATCTAAAAGTCAGGATCTTATTTTTATAGCTCGTAGGAGAAATCTTTAGTGGATAGAGAAAAGACTAGGCTTATTGTTGGGCTTAGTGGATGGGTTTGATACCAGCCCAAGGCAGTCGCCAGTCAAACACTCAAACCTTGACTCAAATATCAGTCAAACGACTCAAACCATGAAAGTTATCCGCTCAAATGCCAAGCTGGGCCAGGGGCCCGTAATTACAACGATGAAAGTTGCATCCACAGCATCAGCCATCAGCATGGATGATGCGAAGCCTTATGGGCCTTTTATTAAAGCTGAAGTCCACTTAAGCCCGGAAAGAAGCCCAATAGATGCCCATCTAGGAGACTAATTAAGACAATGTAACGATCCATGGATCAAAACGAGGATGCCTGCCTGGTGTGACCGAGCTGTGCTTTAAAAGCCCAAAATTCATGAAAACCTCTCACCCAATTCTTGTCAGTACCCCCTTGCTAAAGCCTGCCCCCTCTTCACATTTCTCAATCAAATTAAAAACCAGAAGAAATAAAAACTGCAATTCGTTGTATCAACTTCATACCAAGGGTCTTGTTCCTAATTATTAGTGCTAAAATCTACAGTTATAAACGGGTATATGAGAATTAGTGCGTACAATTAAGCTAGGATTTCTTTTTTATAGCCTGCTATTTGGGTACCCAAAAATATGATCGTACTCCTCCATAATAAAAATAACCGACACTTACCAAAAATACCATAAAATTCACTCCCCTTTTACACTACTTCCCCATTTTTTTTAATTGTCTGGTAAAATAATTATTTTAACATCATTCATTAAATTTTCGTGCCATATACATGACTGTGAATAATTATAAGTAACAAGCATGGCACATGATCGATCATACGATACCAAAGTCAAATAAGTAGAAAGTGTGGTTCAGCCTTTCTTCTTGAGCTTGTGCAATCATAGATCGTGCCTCATATTGGATAATTGGACATATATGTCTTTTGCCTTTGCAATTTAATGATACATTACTATTATTATTTTTCGTTCGTTCATTAGAAATTTAGGATCATCACAGCAAAGGAATCTGCATTCATAACCCTCACAAGTGGAAGGATCGAAACCTCCCTCTGACATCAATATTATAATTAATTAAATACACATATAGTATTTATATGTAGCAGAATACCTCCTGTAGTGTAAATTCACGAATTGAGATGCTCACTTGTCGGTGGGTAACAAAAATCTAAGAACACATCTGGGCTCGGTGATTGTTACTAGAATCTTCATTTTCCACGTTCTAACTTCTTGCATCGATTACGCAGGTCAAATACCAAAAAATTGAGAGAGCTTTTTGATGCTCTAATATAGTTAGAAGATCTTCTACCTATTCGCCTAAGAGAATAACACAATTTAAAATTTAAATACACAATTTAACTATATCTCAAATATATTGACCATAATTGGCCTACAAATCTAGATTATTTTGTTCAAAACAAAAACTGGGATGTAAGAAAACTTAGTGCTATTTTACCTCATCAAATTGTTCAAAAAATTCTTAGAGAAGGTATCATCTTTGCTGATTCTAATGACCAAATGATATCAAAACCTACCTCTAGTGGTAGTTTCACTGTTAAATCCGCTTGGACAATTAGCAGGCTTAGCCATGACAATTGGCCTTTCTATGATTTCATTTGGCATGACATGATTCCCCTCAAATTTTCCATCTTTCTTTGGAAAGCTTTACAAAACAAGCTGCCACTTGATGACAACTTTAAGAAAATTGGTATCCCTATAGTTTCTAAATGTCATTGCTGCCAAGTTAGCTCCCAAAATGAATCTACACAACACCTTCTGGTGGATGGCTCTCTTGCGGTAAATGTTCTCTTAAAAAAAGGGGACGCGTCCCCTGTGAGTATTGCTCTCCCTATTATTATTTATATATACGCATGCTGGCTGCTGCCTTTATATTAGAGCAAATACAATAAGACATTTTCTAATGTGGAATAGCTAATGTATGGGAATGTATGTTTTTGTTAATGTAATTGTATTGAAAAATGTGTTTCGTTTATGTGACTGTATCGAGAGATGTGTTTTATGATATGTATGATGATGTAGCTTTACTTTTTGTAAAAGATGTGGGACCTATTATGAATTTTAGTGTAATTTTGTTTCAGAATGGAGGATTAGATGATTGAATAATGATTTTGCATTGAGATATGTGTTTTGCTGATGTCGCAATATTGGAAGATGTGTTTTGGTAATGTGAATGTATTAAAATATTTGTTATATTGATTTGACTGTATTGAAAATTATATTTTTACTAGATAGACATGAAACCCATTTTTTAAAAAAATTTAATGGACCATCAAATGTTCGTTATTGTATTTGCTCTTACATGTGCGTCATGCGTGACATTTCAATGACGAAACGTTTGCGCATTTATATTTGTGTCGCCGCCTAAGACACTCCCCATTCAAGTAACCTTCTTGGCTCAACTTGTTGCCTGATCTCCTTTCAAGTAAATCTGCACTAACCACCCACCAACCCAATAACAATTTAAGTAAATCTGCACTAACTACACAAATCGGTGGAACCAGTACTAGTTTACTAATTCCCTAAACCTCTCCTCAATCCCAATATAATGCTCGTACGTGCGTGCGTGCATACATACATACAATCCCAGGAAATCCCAACCCAGAGAAGGTGACTACCACTACAATGATATTGAATGATGACGTCACTTTCCATAAGGATCCTAACCCAATTGGAGCAAACAATGGAGGATCGAGGGCTCATGTCTCCAAAATCTTTCCCATTTTTTGATAAACTGGCTTATGTCAAAGTATCCCACATCGGGGATTTATCCCTGTGAAGTGGTGTGTATAAGCTGATATCCTCCCCTTATTATTGGGCCTTTTAGTGGGGTGAGTTGGGCCAGCTTGACATGATATCGGAGCGACGGTGTTGGGCTCTGCTTTGGCCTCTGTGGGTATCCTTCCTTCACGTTGTGTGGACTGAATCCGGGCAATACCGTAGGCCCACACACGTGCGGGGGAGTGTCAAAGTATCCCACATCGGGGATTTATCCCTGTGAAGTGGTGTGTATAAGCTGGTATCCTCCCCCTACTATTGGGCCTTTTAGTGGGGTGAGTTGGGCCAGCTTGACAGCTTAGCCACAGGATAAATATATAACCCTCACCAATGGCGGAGGAAAACCAATGAACAAAAACAAGCCTTCAAGAAGAAGACAAAACAAACTAAAACCAAAACAAAATTAACATCACAAAAATCAAACCATATTGACCTGCATCCTACAGCCATAAAACAAAATCTTCAAATCTATGGACACCTTCTTTAGCTAGCAGATCTGCTAAACCATTAGATTCACGAAGTATATGATTTATTTCTACCTAGGCAAGCTTCAATTTTGAGCACGTGATTGCATTAGATAATTGCTGAAGCTTCCATGGAACCAGCCCCTCCTTCGCTGCCCACAAGTGCGCATTTTTAGAGTCCGTTTCAACAATAATATGCCCATTAAGTATCTCCCCTAATCCTGCAGAAAGCTCCAAAGCTTTGGCAATAGCTTCAAATTCTGCCACATTGGAGTCACAAATTCCCATCTCATCATAGTTTTCCAACACTTTGTAAACTCAAAAGTGAGGAAATTACATATACCGAACATCTGTGATGGGAAACTACATACTATAAGCATCATCCAACCACGTACCAACAATGTCACTGGCCTCTTCAATTACTCCCCAATATTGGGTCTCCGACAATTTCGATCAATCTAGAAAAGCAATCAACAACTACACAATTCCACGTGTTGTCTCTCTGGTAAAGTTGTAGGGAAGAAAGATAATGCAATAATGTTCGAGTACTGCTATGACTATGACCATGATAACAACAACCAATTGCAGCAACGTCCATAGCAAACTTGTCCTTGCGCAAGAGGTGCGAGTAGTCAAAATTGGAGGACCTAGCTAGTGCATATTGTAGTGGCCAAAATCGGCCAGATCCATTTTTTAAATAAAAACAAAAGTCAGTCAGCATTTGATTAAATCACAACTCAGTTAAGCTCAGACCCAATAAATTCAAAGCTCAAAAATCATGCTCAAGGTCCAAAGAATCGTGAAGTCAGAAGTCTAGAGATCTGACATGGGAGCTCGCCTAATAATTGAGTTTAGAGCTTATGCAAATGGGAGCTTCTCATCTCACCGTGTTAGGAGCTCGTCAGCAACTGTCATGTTATGTTTAATTAATTATCATAATAATTAACTTATGTGAAGGTATATATCAACCTTGTGGTGCAAGTATGGCTAAGGACTCATGCGTCAAGCATTTACCATTAAAGGAAAAGAGAATTGCTACCCACGAAATCAAACAAGTTGTATATTGCATGTCTTTGTTTGTCTTGTCAATGGAGCTTCGGCCTTATCTGCTCTTCTAATTCATAATTTGGATCACTCAATCAAAAATAGAATGCTCCTCATCAATTGCCAAAGACAGAGAGGACAAAGAACATCTTCTCTCCTTATCATCGTAACTCATTTTTTTATTTTATTTTTAAAAAAAAGAAGATCCAAATCCCCTCTTGTCTCGTCATCTCATCATGTGACACGTTTTGATTGTGGACAATTAAGTAACACGTGGCAGCTGATGAGACCCAATTTGATCCAGATCTCACACAAAAGAGGATCCAAGAGCGAGGCAACCCAAATTGTCATATCATAGACCATTCACCGCAGCATCTCTTAACAAATTTTTTAAACTCTAGCAACAATACATATTTTCATTAATTTACAGTTTTTAAAACAGTAACAGCATACATCAGTTACTCTAAATCATTTAAATATTTATTTATATAATAACATTTTATTTAATTAAAGTGAATCTATTTTACTATTGTTATCATGATCAAACCTTATCATTTTAATAATCATAACATAATATAAAAAAATTATTTAAGAAGAAAGCTCTTCTTAAATAAATAAAAATTATATAGATATTTATTAGATATTTTAAAAAAAATTGTCGGTAATATATATGACTTTCGGTCTCATTTATCCTTAGGAAAAATCATTTTGTTGGGTGGTGGAAAATGCACTTTAATTTGTTCTACTCCAGCACTATGTACAAAATCTTTACAAATTGACTTTGTGCTATTAATTTATAGTGGTGGGGACCTTAAATCTCTCAATAATTACTCTCTCCGTCCCATTTTGATTGTCCTTTATTTCTTTTTGAAATGTCTCAAAATGCATGTTCATTTCAATTAATGAAAGTTATTTTTTTTCATTTTACCCTTATTTATACCCTTAACTTGAAAAGCTCAACAATTAACTCAATAACCATCCACATTATAAATAAGGGTATAAAAGTCAAATTGAAAAAAATTAAATATTTTCTTAAACTATGTGAAAAAGTGAAGCGACAATTAAAATAGGACGGATGAAATATTTGATTTGTTGGAAATTTTACAAATCAAAGCATGCTTTGTTTTCCAAGAGTCCGCCGTCGGCATACAGTAGAAATTAAGATATGTTGTATAAACAAGGATTAATTGGCGAAAATGATTCTCTTGTCATTAACACGAATTCCAAATGCATACTTTTCGTTAATTCTAGATAATCCACTCTCCAGCCCAATAATAATACATATCAATATTTGTCTTGTAGTCCCGGTGGAGCAATAATCAAGGGTTACTTGATTTGATGGGAATTTTAGAAATCAAAGCATACTTTGCTTTGTTTTCCAAGAGTCCGCCGTCTGCATACAGTTAAGTCAAATGGTTTTATTCAGTAGAAATTAAGATATGTTGTATAAACAGTGATTAATTAGCGAAAATGATTCTCTTGTCATTGACACGAATTCCAAAGGCATACTTTTTCGTTATTTCTAGATAATCCACGCTCCAGCCCAATAATAATACATATCATTTGTCTCGTAGTCCCGGTGGAGCAATAATCAAGGGTTATAAATATCTCGTAAATATTCCAAGTAGTCCGATTTAGATTCAATTTTTTACCACAGTGCGTAGGCCAGTTTCATTGACAGAATAGTACAGAATCTATCCAATCATGCATATATTGAAATAAAATTAAAAGTTCGATTCCTAAATTGAAACGTATATTTTGAATTATCGAGTTGAAACGAGTAGTTTTTGAACACTAGTTTAATTAACCCGATATTCTACACCTGAATTTTCTTGCTTTTTTTGTATTTGATAGTACTAATCTATTGAGAGCCTCATTGAGTAAAACAGACTCCTGCTATTATAAAATGAAACAAGTACTCATCACTTATAGGGACAGACAGGAGTGAGGACTAAGGACCAGGGTCCAGGGACTATATAGGGTTCAGTAAAACTAAATAAACAAGACACGCACATTCATACAACTCTTAAGAGGAATCTTTTTTGCTCTCATGTGTCTCCAACTCCAACTGGTATCGCTCCATCTGCTTTATGCTCTTCACACAAACAGGTTATAAAATTATTTGCTCAAGCGACAGACCAGTATACGAACCCCATCTATAATAACCAGTCAATTCAACTTATATAAATGACCTCTTAATTAGTTTATTAAGACTTAATTATTAAATTAATGAAGGGATATATAGAATAGAAGCATCAGTGGTATTCAGAACCACATAAGCTTGTTATATGGAGTAATTAAGTACTAATTAAATTGTATTATCTAGTTATTTAATGTAAAAGTGTACGACAATGAGTGGGCTTGTCAGCTAACCACAGCATATTAAAACTCTCACAAGGATCAAGAAAGGGATACAACACTGAACCCAAAATTAAACTTTTATTAAAAGAATAATTATTAATTAATATGAAGAAAAAAAAAATCCAGTGAACAAGAGAGTTTGTGGTTATGGGCTCAAAAAGGACGCATGCATGGCCATATTTGGAGACTCGCACTCGAGTTAACTTTTTCAGTTTGTATCCGTAATATCCCAATTACTGTGGGCTATTTTTTTTAGAAAATTACTGTGGGCTGTTACTTTATGCAGTAACTGGGGATATCAATGTCCAGTCTCGGACAAATGAAGAGATACAATTGAATACCACTTGAATATGCTGTGCTGTTAGTATTCTGGTGGTCATGCACTCTATTTTTACTCAATTTATTATGTCATTAGATGAAAAATTTTATATGCATATATCGATGACTCGAATTAAGGCTCTTACTAAATATTCAAATGATAAACTTGTAATGTCGTTGTTGATTGGTTAGAAAATATCAAGCCGACATGAAGATTTTAGTATTTCCAGAACACTTGAGCATAACTTTAAAGTTGAATACGATGAATAGACCATTTGGGACCCTAAATTTTTTTTGATGAAATTTAGGAATGTAATTATTTAGATGAATTTTGATTTTAAGAAAATTTACACTAACTCCCACTAAGAAAGAAAGTCCTATTCAACTTTTGATGCTTCTTCCACGGCATAGATTACACTCAATTGAGGTGAATAAAGTGGGGCATTCCACAGGGTCAAATCCCTTCATCATACCCCTTTTAAACCATGTATCATCAAACCCTATTTCTTCATCTGATCCAAAACACACCTTATCATGATCCCACTCCTTCTCTCTCATACCCTCCCGAGGGACACTTGAACACTCACCCGAGCCCTTTTTCGTCATTTCAACATAGAAGACCGACAGCAACCACCACTATACAGTACCCCGTTCACATACCAACAAAAACACCTCTCCGTTCAGTGGGTGGCCGTCACTGTAATTTATTGCTAACTTGGTTCCTGTTTCATTGTCCCTCCTTGTGGGGCAAACTGGCTACAGACGTGAGACGTGGGTGTCAAAATTTTGGATTCGGGTCGGATAACATGTATGATGTTTGTTATGAGATATGTGTATGTTTCAATTTGGATTTGTTTCAATTTTTAGATCTATTTAATTGATCATATATAAATTGATTAAATAAATTGAACAATAATTTAATATAAATTAAGATTTAAACAACTAAATCAGATAAGACAATTAACAATGAGTTTACGTTGTTGGGTCAGCTGCATGAAATGTCACAACCGGGCCTTAATGATTTGGATCAATTCTTTGCTTTTAAGTTTGGACTGGGTTACAATTAAATGACTAGTATTTGGGTCACAACTTAGTTTGGATTAGACATCATTTTAAATTAGATGGATTTATCTCAATTTTAAATTTTTATTTTTGAGGTCCGGAAAAAAATGGGTACAACAGTGGAGAATGAGTTGATTCATTGTTTCGTGAAGTTTTTTGGAGGCGCCAAAAGCAAGTTATACCTAGGTGGATTGAGTGTTGAGTTGAAACATACACATATACGAGTGATGTCTTTAGGTCAAATATAGGGTTGTACTCTTCATTCGTGATTAGTCATAGACTCGAAATTTTTCTCATGTTGGCTTTTCCTTATAAAATTGTGGTGTTATAATTTCTTTTATTTTTTGCATTTTAATTTTCATATTTATTGGCTAACGATATTGATGGGAAACATTAAATTGTCAACTGCGTTGTTGCTATTGCTCAGATTTCTTGGAGGTGACGTTCGCACGGCGGCCTACTGGTCATATACTAATGGCTGGTGCTAGGTGTGCAATTTGAAGCTTAGCTTCAATTTCTCGAGTTCCAACGGTATTTGCAGGTGGTTCGAGTTGATGTCAAATTAGTTTGTCTTTTTGCCGGCTGTGTCCTTTGCAGGTTGTGTTCTGTATTGGTTGATAGTTCATCCTTTGGTTTTCTTTTTACTAAATGTTATCCTGGTATTCCTATTCCTATGTCATAAGCGAGGTTGTTAATAAACTTCAGGAGACATCGCCCTTTTTATATAAAAAAGTGGTGAATGTAGTCCCACGTGTAATAGGCTGCCCTAGAAGCTGGTTTGCTTGCAATCTTTGTTAACTTTAGTTCTGATCTTGTCCTGTTTCTACAGCTTGAATGAACTAAGTTCTGTCTGCGGGATTGCGACTTTGTTTTTTTGTGTGTTAAAGGGATTAGCTAGCTGCTATCCTTGTTGAAAGTGGCACCGGTAGGTTGTTTATTGGTGTGTATGCAGTGAACTAAGGGTTGTTCTCTGCAATTGGTGATCATCAAGCTTTGGTAACAATATGTGTGATTGCTGGTCATAATTCTCCCAAGTTGTCGATTACAGCTCACAAAAGAGTTGGAGGAAAATCTGGTGGTTAAAGTCACTTGACTTGGAAGTGGAACATTATGAACTTCCTGCAAGATCGATTAAGCTTTGTAGATGAGTGAAAAACTCAAGTGATGAAGGCAAGTGCAGATCTGCTAACTTACTAGATTATTATTCATGATCACATCACATGGAAGAAAAGTACAATGAGACTTATTTTTCCCGCTTGCTGGCCTACAAAAGCATAGAGAGACGGTCCTGGTAGCTATTATTCGTACAAACTAGCTAGAAAATAAGAAATACTGGTAGTAGTAGTAGTTCAGTTGAAGTGAACGTTGGGTTAATAAGTAGCCCCAAGCTTCCAATCAGATGGGATGACATTGGGTGCCTCCACCCATGTTACCCCTGAACTCCCACTCACGTGGAACCTGAGGCTGATGGGTCTACTCTTTGGTGGGTTGGGGATGTCAAACACAGCACCATATACCCTTCTCATGCTTCTCCATTCCTTGCAATCCTCCTGCCAGATATCTACGCCTACGACGTCGTTTTTGCTAGCGGCATAGAGAACGGCTATGGCCAAGTAGTTGGGATATTTGCTATGTTCATGGATCTTGAACAGAATGCCATAACCTCCTCCTCCTGCGCACGGGACTCTCCGGAATTCTACGTCCACCACCCCTTTAGCGAATAACTCATCTGAGGTCGCCTCATCACGGGCCATGCTTGAGTAGGCACTCGAGCTCATTATAAAGTCCGTGTTGTCGCCCTCGCCGTAGTCGGTCGCAACCACATCTACCCCATCATAACTGCATAACTGGGGTGCCTTGCAACGTACCTGCAGAATTAATGAATTAATTAAGCATGCAAATAAGCTACCAATACCTACCATCATCCATCAAAATAACAGACAAACAAACAATTGGTGTATCTAACTAGTTATTAATTGAAATATAAATATAAATATAAATATTTGAGTGGGAGAGGACCTGATAACATGCACCGCACCCACTTCCATTCCTGAAAAGCCTTGAAACCCCAGCCACATTTCCATCATTCACTGTCCTTCCAAATTCTCCAAACCCACATGCTCCCGCTACACGACAAATTAATTTTTATGAATTTAATATATTTAAATAGTTGACAAATATTGCATGAGATTCTACTTAGTTGATATATATATATGATGGAATGAATTAACCCTACTTACTTGGAGTTCCTTTGCAATCAGGGCTACCATAATAGGTAGCTCTTGAGTATGTAAAAGTGTCTTGGGAGTAACATGGTGCAGGCAAGACCACCACGATGCAAATTAAAATCAAGTACGCAAATGTAGTAAGAGAAGGAGACTCCATTTTTGGTATATGAAGAGAGATTGGAATCCAATCCACCCATATTTATACTAGACTGAGAGGCGTGGAGATTAGGAATTAATGCGTGTATGCCTGTCGTGGCGAAGGCCTCCACTTGGTCCAGAAAGATAAATTAATAGAGATAACTACGAATGACTGATGATGTGTACATGTTTTAATTTGTAGTTGTAGACCCTCTTGACGAAATCATATAATGGGTTAGGTAGATAGCTCTTCAATTCTCCTCTATTTGTCGAACTCTATGTCTAGGTTATTAAAATAAATCCAACCAGCTGATACCACGTGAAAATGACTATGACGTCACAGCGAAAGACGTCAATACTTATTATTATTGAGGTTATTAGTTTGTATGAACTTTATCAATAATTTTGATCAAGTTTAATATATGTTTTATATTATTATGAACGATTTTTTGGTAGAACTTATTACATCAAAATTTTGATTTGGTGAAGTCAAATATACTAGAAATTATAATGTGAATATGTAGGTCAAACCTAATATATATTTCTGTGTTGTTTGGTAAACAATATTGATCAACATAACAATTTAACATTCAATATATATACTACACACAAAAAATTACATAACCAAACACCCAATAATAATTTTGCCATGTAGGTTACCATTTTCAAATGCTTAATAAAAAATCACTTTCAACAACATTTACCTTCTATCAAAAATGAAAAGTCTAAACTACCCCTTATATTTTAGCCAAATGACCAAAATACCCTTCATCTTAACAATCTTTTATTTATTTTTATGTAGTAATATATTTAATAATAATTTTTTATTTATTTGTATTTAATAATTTTTTATTATTTAGTAATATATTCAATATACATGTCAGCATTTGAAATGTCATAGATGCTACCACCATATAAACAAAATTATATGCTAATTGCAAAATTGTTTACCAAACGCTAAATAAGCTAGAATTGATGAAGTGAAATGTGTCGACATTCCAAAAGTAAAAATTTATTTGAATATATTAATTCATAAATTGGTTGTTGGTGAAGTTTAATGTATGTACAAACATTTTTTTTGGTAAATGCTATTTGGTGAAGTGGTATGCCAAAGTAATGAAAATGCGCCATTAATATAAACAATTCCCCCTTAAAATTTTTATTTGTCTTTAATTTATCTCACAACATGATACTACTCTCCAAAGTTCAAACTCGATCTAATCTCACCAAAAACTCTTTCAACCTCATCCCAATGGAGATTTTCATCTGTGTGATAAGCACCAGAGCTTGTCAATGGTTAGCTTCGCTTCCTCTCTCTTGCTTTCCCTATCTTAATCTTGGGCACGACTGCATTTTATCTTTTATTTTTTCTCCTTCTCGTGAGAAACTGCATGTTCTCTTTGCATGTACATAAATGATTTGAAATCACGCACTCTCTATGATTTGCATACATAAATCCTAGATACTTGCCTATAATTCTCGCATTATCAAAGTTTGGGGGATTGAGTTGTTTGTGTTATGGCACAATTTATGGGGTCATTATAGGTCTTTTAAATCTATGGATTTGGGTTCCAATTCAAATCTAAGGGTTAGGGTTCTTATCTAAATATGAGGGTTCACTATTTAGTGGCGTTAAGGTATTGACATACCAAAAAATTGGGTTAGGGTTCTAGTAATTTACCTACTTCATTGCTATGCCTGTATTAATTCTTCTTGTTATTTACATACGATTTGCATGTGTGTGCTTGTTCTGTTAGTAGGGTATTGTATTCCTACATTCATTTATGAATGCACTAATGCATTTAGTTCATGAGATGTTTAGGTTTCAAATAGGTTACAAACAATCTATCACATTAGAATATAATGAATAGATGGATAGATCTTGGATGCACGCCGATAGGGCAAGCAAAGAACATGACAATGGGGTCTAACATTTTCTTTGAAAAGGTTTAGAAAATGCAGTCGACCTTAATTGCATCTCATGCCCATGTGGCAACTGTATTAATTAAAAAAAGTGCTCTATTAGAGTTATTAGGGAGCACTTATATTTCAATAGTATACAAGTGAATTCAAGAATTGAATTTGGCATGGTGAGGACATTATTCAGAATGAGCGGGAGGCAAATTTGGACCAGGATGTAAAGCACCATGAACATGGTCAAAATTTTGATACATTTGATATGTGTGAAGCTGTATGTGAAAAGTACAACAATAATCCTCTGCAATTTCACCAATTTGTTGAAGAAATATAAAAGCCTTTGCATATGGGATGTGAACGTTATATTAGGCTTAGTGCATTGGTTAGACTATATAATACTAAGGCTTAACATGGAATGTTAGATTCTTTATTTGCTAATCTATTAGCAGATTTTGGTGACATGCTACCTGTCGCAACCGGTTTTGCGAAAGGGAATTTTAAAAGAGGAGTCGCCACCAATTGTAATAGGTGCAATTGGTCACCATAAAAATAATTTGGTCTGCGAAAATTCAGAAAACGGGTAAGTGAGTTTATTACGTATGTGGAAGGTGTGAGGCACCCCACAATGTCTGTTTTAAAAACAATTGTCAATTTAACTTTAATTATCCCATTATATGATTTAAAAAAAACATAGATTGTGACAAAAATACATGCATGGGTGAAAATAATTATATACAAAAATATATCAAAATATAATAAAATAAGTTTTAGAAAATATATAAAAAAACTATTTTGAAATTGAATTAATTAATTTTAGAAAATGTCAACGCTATATCAAAATAGGATAAAATAATTTTAGAAAACATAAAAATTATATTGAAAGTTTAATATTGAGATTCAAGGAATTTTTCTATCCAATGGTCAAATTTCCTAGAAACACTCTCACCTCAAGAATCTTTCCGAGGGTGCATCAAATGCATTCCCCAAATCAGTTCCATCGTAGGTAGAGACTTCCGATATAATTTTAATAAAAAATAAAATATACAATATAAATATTAAAGGTAAAGATAAAAATTAAAATAAAACGAAAATAATGAATAAAAATAAAACGAAAGTAAAATGAAAAATAGGAAGAATGAAAAGTAAAACGAAGTTAAAATGTTGGGAACCGAGTTTTTGTGGACTATACGATATTGAATTATCGCAAATCCCAATTTAAATATATTAACACTTTAAATCATACAATTTAAACACATAATCACATATTATGGAAAAACACATCTTAAATAAAACACGTCCTCAACATATAGTGAAAAAAAAATAAGCACACATAAGAGGGACTCGGTTCCCGTTTTTATTTAGGCAATTTATCATACTATTAAATTAGTATGATTAAAAAATATGATTTATTACCGAAAGGAGGTTATCATATCGAAGGCTCCGCACTTCATTAAATCCCTTTCCATCCAATGATATGGATTCCGTCATTTTCCTCAAGAATCCGATCGAAAACATCCAATGTTATCCGATCGGTTCCGCCGTCGGACATACCTTCCGGGTAATAATTAGGGCCTTTATTAGCAAGTATAACACATATTTAGATTAATTCAACTCCATTGGAAATAAATGCACCGAAAGAAGATAATAAATTACAAATACCACCTGTATCAAACTAGAGGAAGCCATTTCAAGGTAGCAAATACTAGTGGCCACAATTAGACTAATCCTAATCATTCACGCAAACTCAAACGGCAACAATCAACTGTAGTCCTATGAATATAATAACAATTTAAGTACTCCAAAGTTGAGTTATATTCATTGGACCAAAATCTTGGTTGACTTGTATAAGTCAATTGTTACAATATACTCAGAATTGCAAACTGTAGTGGTAAACATAACAAGATGACTTCACATATTTTAACACCTTTATGATGAGATACAATTCAACATCTAAACAAAATCGGCCACAAATATTCAGACAATATATGCACAGAAGATGAACAGCACTGTCAAAAAGAAACAAAACCATCTCAAGAAACCAGCGACATTGCAAATAACAAAAAATGAGAACTGAGAATCATAGAAAGGACCACATGGAACCCCCAAAATCACTAAAACATGAAAATTAAGATAATTCCTCATCCAAAGATCAATTAAAGACATGTAAGTATTCCTATACTCATCAAGCCGAGATACCAAAAGCGAAAGAAAAAGAGAAAGAAAGAAAATCCTTGCATTACAAATCGAGTATTCATGGAGCAGATCATACTCAAACAGAATTTATAGGCAGCTAAAGATTATTCAATACCATACAAATCACAACAACTAGGAAATAGAGACAATGGCCAACATTATATTTATTTCTAACAGTAGCATCCACATTTACTAACATTTATATTCGTTCATGAATCCAACATATGTAGAGGCAATCAGAATCACAATAGAGAGCACGAGAAAATAAATTTTGAAATCCAAGAAAAATTCAATTCGAAACCAAAACCTACCTTCCAATACTCACAGCAATTAAGTTCCCTAAGAGGAAATAGAACGAGAAAGACCCGAGAGCTAAAAAAAGGGATATTGGGATGGTGAAGATGATGTTTCTAGGGCTTTGGATGGTGGTGGAATTTCTGGAGAGGAGGTTCAAGTATCTAGTGTTTGTGAGTGATGTTTGCTGGAAACATGGATTGGGCAAGGTTGAGAGAATCAGCCACTTTTCCTCTTATCAAACTCCCCGATTCTTTTTTTCCGTCCCCTATTTATACCAAAAACTCAAATCGAAATTTCACTTCTCACCTCAAAAACCAAGATTTGCGGCCATTAATTATCAACTCAAATCTTCCTTTTCTTTGTTTGTCAAAGTGTTCTTTGAATTTCTGCACTCTCTCTCTCTCTATTTTTCAAACTTTTGGTGCTCCGAATATTCTCTTTCAGCTAGCAACGGCCCCCTTTCTCTTTCTTCTTCTTGTTTTCTTCTGACCAGCGGCGCCTACTTCCTTCCTTCTTCTATTTCTTGCATTTTTGACATTTGGGTTACACTAATGTGGGCCAAGCACTTTTAGGTTAAGTAGAAATTTGGGCCGGGTTGGGCTTTAGTTGGTTGAGCATTTATAGTTTGGCTTATTGGATCAATTATTTAGACTAATGCATGGGCTTTTAAATTGGTTTCTCAAATTTCCATTTGAACTTGAATTTTAACTTTGGGTACAAACTTGATTTTAATTCCTCCTATATTTTGGGCTTTATTATTTTTTGCTTAATTTTGGACATTTCTCGGTGAACTTTGGACCAAAATTGGGGTACAACACTACCATTAGGTAATGAACTGCCCACAACTTTGTATAGAGCTAAGAAAACATTGAGTCCTTTGGGGGTAAAGCATGAAAGAATTCATCTTTGTCCTAACGATTGCATCCTTTATAGAAAACAGTATATAGATGTCACTAGTTGTCCCAAGTGCAGAATGTCTTGTTGGAAGTTAAGTAGGAAAAAAGTGGAAAAGACAAGATTCCATGCAAAGGTGGCTTGAAACTTCCCTCCAATTTCGAGATTCAAATCAACAGAGACTTTCAAAAACTTAATTAACTTAGCATGCCGACGATCGAATTGTAGATGGCCATTTACAGCATATAGCTGACTCTCCATTATGGAAGTTGGTTGATCACATGTGGTCTGAGTTTAGCAATAAGTCAAGTAAACTTTGATTAGCCCTTGCAGCTGATGGAATCAATCCTCACAGTAACCTAAATAGTATATTAGCTGCTAGCCAATGAAGTTGGTCACTTACAATATCCCACCTAATATGTGCATGAAGAGAAAGTTCTTTATGCTAACCATGATGATATCTAGACAAAAACAGCTGGGTAATGACATCGATGCATACTTGGAGTTATTGATTGAAGATCTTCCAGTGTTGTGGAAAGGTATTGATGGAGTGTATGATGTTTATTGAATAGAGACTTTCACCCTAAGAGCTACTCTACAATGGATAATGAATGATTTCACTGCATATGATAATTTTTCCAGCTACACAACACATGGTTATTATGAATATCCAATTTGTGGTGAAGACAGTCAAGCAATTCACTTAGAGCGTGGGAAAAGGATGTCTTTTGTTGGTCCCCGTAGATTATTTCCTCAATATCATCTTTATCGGAGGCAACTTAAGGATTAATGGGAAGGAAGAGCTAGAAATTAGAGCAAGGCCACTTAGTAGTTTAAAACTTTTTGAAAAATTGTGTTCGATAAATTGTGTGTTTCGGAAGAAAAATAAAGAACATAGACAACTTCCAAGAAAAAGGAATTCAGTGACCAGTGATGCAGCTACCAATATTTTTAACAAGTGCTAGAAGAAGAAATCTATTTTCTTTGACCTTCCATAATAGAAGTATTTGCATATAACGCATTGTCTTGATGTAATGCACATCAAGAAGAATGTATGCGAGTCCATCATTGGTACATTTTTTTACATTAAGGAAAAATCTAAAGACAACCTGGTTGCTAAACTTGACATGGTTAAAATGGGTATTCAACCTAAGTTAGCATCAATAATCAAGGATAAAAGAACGTTTCTCCCTTTGGCTGCATGTACTTTAAATAAAACCGGAAAAAGTATGTAATTCTCTAATTGGTGTCAAGGTGGCTTTTGGTTTCTCTTCCAATGTGAAGAATCTTGTATGCATGGAAAAATTAAAGTTGACTAGATTGAAGTCACACGATTATCATGTGTTAATTCAACAATTTTTGCCCGTTGTCATTTGAGGCTAAGTTTATTCTTCCAGGATATTTGCAGTAAGGTTATTGATGCTTGAAAGCTTGAAAAGCTTCAATAAAATTTGGTGAATACCTTGTGCTTGCTCAAGCAATATTTTCCTCTTTTTTTTATATCATGGTCCATTTGATAGTGTACTTGGTAAGGGAAGTCAAATTATGTGGACCTGTATTTGTGAGCCATTTGGAAGATATATGAAGGTGTTAAAGGGGTATTTGGGAAGTCAAAAACACCTTGAGGGTTGCATTGTCTAGAGGTATAGTGTTGAGGAGGCAATTGAGTTTTGTTCAGAGAACATTCATGATATGTCAGCTATTAGAGTGCCTAGTAGAAAGAGAGGAAACAAAGCTGAGAATATTTCATCCAAAATAGTTTCAATTACACTTATTGAGTTGTAGGTGGCTCATCGAACTGTGCTTTAAAACAATGCAAAAGTTGATCCCTATGACTTGTAAGTTTTTATTTTTGTTTGTGCTTAATATGTTTACTGTCCATGTCTATTGTTACTCGGATATGCACACAAGGAATTCCTAAAGGCCTTGTATCCCATCAAGAGTAATGATGAAAAGTGGATACAAGATAAGCACAACAAAGAGTTCATTGACTAGTTTCATGACAAGGATGTCAATTTTTCATATCCTTAATTGATGCTATCCTGATCGCAAATCAATCTTCGAAAAGTTTCGTGCTCCTTTTAGCTAAATTAAAGAAGTCATTGATTCTCGACAACAAATACTTATTCTTCACAATCACCCGATTTAGCTATCGATAATCAATTCATATCTGTAATATACCATCTTTCTTCCTTACAAATAACACTAGTGCTCCCCACGGAGAAACAATCGGTCGAATAAATCCCTTTTCCTCCAAATTCTCCAATTGTATCTTCAACTCCCTCAACTTATTTGAAGCCCACTCATATAGAGCAATCAAAATTGTCTTTGTATTCAAGAGCACATCAATAGTAAACTCTATCTCCCTCCATGGAGGTATACCTAGCAAGTCCTCTAAAAACGCATCCATAAATTCCTTCACAACAAGTGTTAGGGCAGTTAGCACACCACCGGGTGTAGAACTAGTCAAACTCGCCACTAAATAATTGATATATGAGAGGTTTTCCAAAAGTGTGGGCACAAAACACTTGTCAATCCTCTCAACTGGATCACCACTACACCCGATGCTTTCAAGGTAATCGTTCTTTCCCAAAAGTCCAACATTTCTTTCTACTCTATTAACCATTCTACTCCCAAGATTACATCAAAATATTGAAGGAAGAAGTTAGGGTTTGCACCCTGTACTTTCAAGAAAATATCAATTTACACCTTTTACTTTGAAACGTATCAAATCGCACCTCGAAGTTCCATTTTCGAGTAGCGTTACACCTTCCATCTAAATGTCATCTATTTTTGCTGATCAAGGGTGTGTTATTATCTATTTTTCTAAATTTAGTGTGCATTTCGATCCAAAGTATAATATGCAAATTGACACTTATCAAAATTTAAGTGGTATATGAACAACATAAAGGTGCCAAATCAGCAAGAATAGATGGTATTTGGACGGAAGGTGTAACGGCATACAAAAAATGGAAGTTCGAGGTGCGATTTGATACGTTTCAAAGTACAAGGTGCAAATTGATACTTTGTTGAAAGTACAGGGTGCAAACCCTAACTTTCCTCAATCTAGAAAGTCAAGAACATATGAATCGGCAGCCAACTCAACATTACCAATCTGGCCACACACATGCAATATCCCTTAATACGAGTGAATTGTCCAAATGGAAAGTCTACCACTAACATCTGCCTCATAGAAGTCACCTCTAATCCCCAAGCTAATGCAAAAGAAGGTGTGAAAAAAGAACTAGTGGCATTTGAATCAAACAACACTCTAGCCCAACAATTTGAAACAAGAAACCTAACCCTAACGAAGTTCAGATGCTTTGGTGTTACCTGATGAGTGAGAGAAAGAGTATGTCCTTATGTCAAATTCAACTACTCATATGCTTGCTATTGCTGTCGTGTCAATGGTCGTCTCCTCCCTGATGGGGCCATTGTGGTAGTGGGTGTAAAAAGGACTATATGAACTTATGAAGCCAGAAAGTCTTCACCCTATTGTGTTCGTCTCACAAGCTGAAAACAATTTGTCTTTCGATGGCCAACCTTCTCACACTAGAAGCACTCCACCCCCTGAGCTGTAAACTATACTATAATATGCCCAAGACGTACACATCAATGATCAATGACAAGTCTTCTGCTCTTAATGTGTACCTCTACCACCCCTGTGTCTGACTATCTCTCATTTACCTTTTCTAACTTGCTCCAAAATTAGTAACAGCGACAGATGTTGTATGGCCCTTGTGTGTGTGTATCTGAATAGCTGCAGCAATTCCTGAACCATCGTAATTCAAAACATTCGAAAATTTAATTACGATGAATTCGATTTTTGTTTCGAACAAAACATATATGGTTGGATTTGTAATACTCATCAAAATACAACTATTTTTTTTTAGTTTTTAAAAAAATTTGGACCTCATAAATTAGGATCTCATTTTAAAATTCCTATATATTGTGATCATTAAGATCATAAAAAAACTTTGACCACTATTAAAAAATGAGCATATTAATTTAACTATTAACATCTTCATCCTAGCACAAAATGAAACATCTTATGACTATTCTCAAGATTACAAGACACTTACCGACAAAAGTGAAAGAAAAAATTAAAAATCATACAATAAAAATGAAAAAACCAACAAAAATTAAAAAGAGTAAAAAAAAAGTTGATATGAAGGAGAATATATAGACATTGTGGTGGCAGTCATGTACTCTACACATACACAAAACATTCTATTAATTACTGGCTCAACTTATCAACCTTTTCCAAAACGTTAATTCCTCGTGGAGTGTATTGGTTTGGTTTGGGCCCAACAGGTATAAAAATCTCTGAAAAAAAGGGGACGCGTCCGCATGTGAGTGTTGCTCTCTCTATTATTATTTATATATACGCATGCTGTATACTGGCTTTATATTAGAGCAAATACAATAAGACATTTTCTAACGTGGAATAGATAATGTAGGAGAATGTATGTTTTTGTTAATGTAATTGTATTGAGAAATGTGTTTTAGTGATGTGACTGTATTGAGAAATGTGTTTTGTTATATGTATGATTATGTGACTTTACTTTTTGTAAAAGATGTGGGACCTATTATAAATTTTAGTGTAATTTTGTTTGAGAATGAAGGAGAGAATGGAAGAGTAGATGATTGAATAATGATTTTGTATTGAGATATGTGTTTTGCTGATGTCACAATATTGGAAGATGTGTTTTGGTAATGTGAATGTATTGAAATATTTGTTATATTGATTTGATTGTACTAAAAATTATATTTTTATGAGATAGAAATGAAACCCATTTTTTAAAATTTAATGGACCATTAAATGTTGGTTATTGTATTTGCTCTTACATGTGCGTCAAAATTCGAGTACTGCCATGACTATGGCCATGATAACAACAGCCAATTGCATCAACGTCCATAGCAAACTTGTCCTTGCGCAAGAGGTGCGAGTAGTCAAAATTGTAGTGGCCAAAATCGGCCTGATCCATTTTTCAAATAAAAACAAGAGTCAGTCAGCATTTGATTAAATCACAATTCAGTTCAGCTCAGACCCAATAAATTCAAAGCTCAAAAATCATGCTCAAGGTCCAAAGAATCGTGAAGTCAAAAGTCTCGAGATCTAACATGAGAGCTCGCCTAATAATTGAGTTTAGAGCTTATGCAAATGAGAGCTTCTCATCTCACCGTGTTTGGAGCTCCTCAGCAACTGTCATGTTATCTTTAATTAATTATCATAATAATTAACTCATGTGAAGGTATATATCAACCTTGTGGTGCAAGTATGGCTAAGGCCTCATGCGTAAAGCATTTACCATTAAAGGAAAAGAGAATTGCTACTCACGAAATCAAACAAGTTGCATATTGCATATCTTTGTTTGTCTTGTCAATGGAGCTTCGGCCTTATCCGCTCTTCTAATTCATAATTTGGATCACTCAATCAAAAATAGATTGCTCCTCATCAATTGCCAAAGACAGAGAGGACAAATAACATCTTCTCTTCTTATCATCGTAACTCTTTTTTTTTTTTTAAAAAAAAAAGAAGATCCAAACCCCCTCTTGTCTCGTCATCTCATCATGTGACACGTTTTGATTGTAGAAAATATGTGGACAATTAAGTAACGCGCGGCAGCTGATGAGGCCCAATTTGATTCATATCTCACACAAAATCGTACCGTACACCATAAAGAAGTAAATAGTAGTCCGTGTGGACAGGATCCAAGAGGGAGGCAACCCAAATTGTCATATCTTAGTATCTTATTAAAAAAAATATATATATATATATATATTTATCTTATTACCAGTCAAGATTCTCATCCTTGTGACTTAGGAAAGTAATTCTTTTTAAAAAATAAATAAATTGTGGGTAATATATATGACTTTCGGTCTCATTTATCCTTAGGGAAAATCATTTTGTTGGGTGGTGGAACATGCACTTTAATTTGTTCTACTCCAGCACTATGTACAAAATCTCTACAAATTGACTTTGTGCTATTAATTAATCGTGGTGGGGACCTTAAATCTCTCAATAATTACTTGATTTGATGGGAATTTTAGAAATCAAAGCATACTTTGCTTTGTTTTCCAAGAGTCCGCCGTCTGCATACAGTTAAGTCAAATGGTTTTATTCAGTAGAAATTAAGATATGTTGTATAAACAGTGATTAATTAGCGAAAATGATTCTCTTGTCATTGACACGAATTCCAAAGGCATACTTTTTCGTTATTTCTAGATAATCCACGGTCCAGCCCAATAATAATACATATCATTTGTCTTGTAGTCCCGGTGGAGCAATAATCAAGGGTTACAAATATCCCGTAAATATTCCAAGTAGTCCGATTTAGATTCAATTTTTTACCACAGTGCGTAGGCCAGTTTCATTGACAGAATAGTACAGAATCTATCCAATCATGCATATATTGAAATAAAATTAAAAGTTCGATTCCTAAATTGAAACGTATATTTTGAATTATCGAGTTGAAACGAGTAGTTTTTGAACACTAGTTTAATTAACCCGATATTCTACACCTGAATTTTCTTGCTTTTTTTGTATTTGATAGTACTAATCTATTGAGAGCCTCATTGAGTAAAACAGACTCCTGCTATTATAAAATGAAACAAGTACTCATCACTTATAGGGACAGACAGGAGTGAGGACTAAGGACCAGGGTCCGGGGACTATATAGGGTTCAGTAAAACTAAATAAACAAGACACGCACATTCATACAACTCTTAAGAGGAATCTTTTTTGCTCTCATGTGTCTCCAACTCCAACTGGTATCGCTCCATCTGCTTTATGCTCTTCACACAAACAGGTTATAAAATTATTTGCTCAAGCGACAGACCAGTATACGAACCCCATCTATAATAACCAGTCAATTCAACTTAAATAAATGACCTCTTAATTAGTTTATTAAGACTTAATTATTAAATTAATGAAGGGATATATAGAATAGAAGCATCAGTGGTATTCAGAACCACATAAGCTTGTTATATAATTAAAAGTACGTACTCCCTCCGTCCCATTGTAGTTGTCATTTATCCCAAAATACATGTTGATTTCAATTAATGAAAGCTGTTTTTTTTTATTTTATTCTTACCTTAAAAAACTCAACAACTAACTCAATAACCATGCACATTATAAATAGCATCCGTTTGTGTCAGAGTATAAGTTAGCTTATACTCTGTCCCCATACTCTCAGACACTCTCAGCTTTTACGTTTTATGAGAGCTTATACTCTATCAACATATTCTGATTCAAACGGACCGATAAAGATATAAACGTCAAATTGAAAGAAAATTAAATACTTTCTTAAACTGTGTGAAAAAGTGAAATAGAAAATATAAATTGAACAGAGAAAATATCATCTAGTTATTTAACGGAAAAAGTGTACGACAATGAGTGGGCTCGTCAGCCAACCACAACATATTAAAACCATCACAAGGATCAAGATTCAAGAAAGGGGTACAACACTGAACCCAAAATTAAACTTTTATTAAAAGAATAATTATTGTATTACGTTCTCTGTTTTTTTATGTCTGTTAAAGGACATCATATAACCCTCTAACTCACCGAGTAAGAAAATAGAATAGAATCCAGTGTGAAAAAGAGAGAGTGTGGTTATGTGCTCAAAAACGGACGCATGCATGTGGATTTAACTTTTTCAGTTTGTATGCCTAATACCCTAATTACTGTGGGCTGTTTTTTTTTTTAGAAAATTACTGTGGGCTGTTACTTTATGCAGTAACTGGGGATATCAATGTCCAGTCTCAGACAAATGAAGAGATAAAAATTTGAATACCACTTGACTATGTTGTGCTGTTAGTATTCTGGTCGTCATGCACTCTATTTTAACTCAATTTATCATGTCATCTGATGAAAAAATTTATATACATTGATCGATGAGTCGAATTAAGGTTCTTATTAAGTATACAAATGATAAACTTGTAATATCATTTTTTGGTTTAAAAAGGGCTGTGTTGTTTGGTTGGTTAGAAAATATCGAGTCGAAATGAAGATTTAAGTATTTACAGGACACTTGAACATAACTTTAAAATGGAATATGATGAATAGACCATTTGGGACCCTTCAAAAACTTAATTGTTAATGAATAATGAAATTTAGAACATGTATTTATTCTGATGAGTTTTGATTTTAAGAAAATTTACACTAACTCCCACTAAGAAAGAAAAAGTCACATTCAACTTTTGCAGCTTCTTACACGGCATAGATTACACTCAATTGAGGTGAATAAAGTGGGGCATTCCACAGGGTCAAATCCCTTTCATCATACCCCCTTTTAAACCATGAATCATCAAACCCTATTTCTTCCTCTGATCCAAAACACACCTATATCATGATCCCACTCCTTCTCTCTCATACCCTCCCGAGGGACACTTGAACACTCGCTGGAGCCCTTTTTCGTCATTTCAACATAGAAAACCGACAGCAACCACCACTACCAGTACAATGCCCCGTTAACAGACCAACAAAACACCTCTCCGTTCAGTGGGTGGCCGTCACTGTAATTTATTGCTAACTCGGTGCCTGTTTCACTGTCCCGCCTTGTGGGGCAAACAGCCTACTGACATGGGTGTAAAAATTCTTGGATTCCGGTTGGATAAAGTATGATGTTTGTTATGAGATATGTGTATTTTTAAATTTGAATTTGTTTAAATTTAGAGATCTATTTAATTGATTATACATGAACTGAGTAAGTAAATCGAACAATAATTTAATATAAATTTAAATTTGAACATTTAAATCAAATAAAACAATTGTAAACGAACTGTAAATAGTTTTAAAATCGAACAAAATTCTTTTGTGTTTGATGTAAAATTTGAGACAAAATTAATACTTAAAATTTAATTCAATTTAATTCGAATAGGACATCAATCATTGGAACAGAATCCATTTTGCCACCCCTGTGTCTTAAGTGAAGACACCTCACCACCAACAACCGAGCCTGTGAAAACAGAACTTACAGAAGCAGAGAAGGCAACACCAAATCAGAGAAATCTCCGTGTCCGTCGCATTACTCGACCTCTTCTTCTTCACGCTTTCTATTCACTGCTTAAATCTTCCTCCTCCTTTTTTCCATTTTTATTCCGCTTTTGAGCTCAGAAATGGAGCAGATCATGGCTACGTTCAAGCTCGAAGCTTGCGGCATCATTTGATATTCTTGTATTTTTCCTTCTCATTTACGTTTCTGACTGTCTCGGTCTATAGAAGCTTCTTTTAGCGCTCGCGTACGAGACCATGGACTGCAGAAGAATGCTAGTAGGGAACTTGGATCCGGAGAGGAGGAGGAGTGGAGGATTAAGGACGAAGCAAGCAGGAAGAGGATCTTGTCGCGGAAGTTAGGTCCTAGCAGAAAGGTTTTGCTTTGCCTTGGAAGTGTACGGTCTCTGAAACGGAAGACAGTTTTGGATAATTTGTTCAAATTTTCTTTGACTCGCTCTTTTTTTTTTCGAGCTCGGAGTTAGAGGGTGAAGATGGGGCTTTTGTTGAGAGAAGCATTGAAGACGATTTGCGGCGTGAATCAGTGGTCCTACGCTGTATTTTGGAAGATCGGCTGCCAAAACCCTAAGTAAGAATTTTGGTGTTAGAAATTAGTTTATTGTGTTTGATTGCTGTGAAAGTGGAAGAAAATCGAAGAAAGTGAGTGAAATCCTTTTAGTGCCTATTGTTCTGTCTTGGTCAATGCTGTATTCAAGTAGGTGCAAGGGCAAATGGTTTTCTTATTGCATTTTGCTTATATTGGCCTTTTCTTTTCCTTCGCTATCTCTGTTTTGTGGCTTGGAAAGTTAGTGAACGGTATATCAGTGTTTTCTAATTTCTTTGTTAGTTTCCCTCTGTTATTGATCTGAAACTGTCACAGGAAGAAAAAAAACTAATTAGTTGAAATTTTGCCAAGTTTGAGTTGGATCAGAATGGGACAACTGTAGCGTTGTACTGGGGGATCTCTTGCGATTTCGGGCAAAGAGAAGTTTTTCAAAAAAAGTTGTCGTTTTATATTGTCTGTTCCGATAATATCTCAAGCATACAGACATGAGCGATGCAATAGATGGTTATAGTATTTTTTGTTTGGTTTCTGAAATGTTCTTAAGTTCTAAGAGTAGTGTTTTTGAGTTCGATTTATTTGCAGATACATGTGTCTGATTGGACGCTATTATCTGGAATTTGATTTGCAATCTTGCATCTTTTCTCGTTTTTGGAACCTTGTGTCTTTGTTTATTCTCTTTTATCTCTAAATAATCTCAGTAAAAAGCTGATACGTATTACTTAGGCAAATCCCCGCTCTATATGAGGGTGTTTTTTTGTTGATAAATGTTTGGTCTTATTTTTTTTTTTTTTTTTCTCGTTCTCTGTTTGGCTTGTCAAAATATAAGTTTAAAGAGGAAACAAAATGGTAAAATTTAGTCTGCTTTGAGTCTTCTTAAATTTTTGTCTCTTCACGTTTTGGTCCCTTGCGTCTTTAGATATTAACAAAATTATCTGTTTTGCTTTTTCTTTGTGTAATGTAAGGGCTGGTACATCGTTCTTGTCCTCATTTCCGCCTACTTTACCTTTTACATGCAAACATGTGACACAATAGTGGAGTTGCGGGGGTGCAACTTACTAGTCACAGGTTCAATTGCAGCAAGCAATCTCTCCACATGTTATGTGGGTTAAAGTTTGTACGATTGTCTCTGATCTCTCCCACTGCAGTAACGTTTTGCACGAGATTTGTTTATTTTTTAATAGGACTCTGCTCAAATGAATATTCTATGTCCACTTGGCAGGTTGTTGATTTGGGAAGAATGCTATTTTGAACCCTTGCCATGTTTCAATCATCCACGCACTTCTCTAATTGAGAGTCCCAAGTTTACCTTTGGAGAGTGGAAAGAATGCAGTAGTTCTTCAGAAGTTTGTTCTCAGCAAAGTACTCAAGCGGACAACAGAGTCCATTTGCTTATTAACAAGATGATGTTGAACAATCAGATTAATCTAGTTGGTGAGGGGTATGTATCTTGGCAATTCTTATTGATTGCTTGTATATTTGTGTAAATTGTTGTGTTTAGTGTATGAACACTGTGTTCTGTTGCTTTCCAGTATAGTTGGGCGAGCTGCATTTATGGGAAATCATCAATGGATACTTTCAAACAATCATAACCCGGATGCACATCCACCAGAGGTATGCCATAAACATTGTACCTGTGGCTTTCACAATGGAGATTCCTTTGCAGAATACGTATTAAAAGCAGAGTTCATATATATGAATTTCATGGTAGTCTATTGAAACTGTTATTGGGGAAAACATAAGAATGATTATGATATTGTGGCTATCCAATGGGCTGCTATGGTACCTAACTTATCTGCACTATAGTTTTGTAGTTTAGAATTCTAGGATATGTTCCTGGGATCAATGCATAGGCTTTGAACCTTGATAATTTTGTAACTATTATTACGAAGTCCTGCCAGTGCCAGTGATAATTGTGAATTTTTAAGTGGTAACTAAGTGATACATAATCTTCCATTTATATTCCTATAAATATGTTTCTCTGCAAATTTTTAGAGCTATTTTCCTGGAGGTTGAACAAATATGACTTGGCTTTTTGTAGGTTCTAAATGAGGTGCATCAGCAGTTTTCAGCTGGCATGCAGGTCTGGAAGTTTTTTTATTTTTACCCATCTGTGGTGAATTTTAATTTGCCAATTTTCTCTTTACTGAAACACTCTCTAAATTTTACAGACAATTGTTGTTATTCCTGTTCTTCCTCATGGGGTTGTTCAACTTGGCTCTTCCCTGGCTGTAAGTCCTTTTATTCAATCTGACTTGCAAATGACCTTTGTCGCAATTATTTTCTAATAATTAGCTTTCAAAGGATGAACCCCTTGGCCAGTGGTGAGGTTACTTCGCCGCCACTTTGATACTCTTTAATTTTGACGGTCCTTCATTAAAGTTGACTTTGTGGTCTCATCTGATAAATGTTGAAAAGGGAATTAAAAAAATGATGTAGAGAATGTTGAAGATGTTTCTCTTTAATTGTTGTGGTAGTTTTTTTATCAGTACTTGGGCCTTCGTATAAGTAATGTTGAATCAACAAGAGGATGCATTGGATAAAGTTTCATGTCGCTGTATACAGTAGTTGATTCATATTAAAAGTTCTTTCCGACTTCCAATCATTTTCTGTGTCGAATTACTAAATAAAAACCGGAATTCAATTTTCAATATTCTAATCCATTCTTGATTTCTGCCTGAAGTCGATGAAGTATTCTTCTTTTTATTGTTTGCTGCATTGTTCTTCTAGATGTTTATGTGTCTGCTTTGCTGCTTCAGATTGTAGAGAATGTGGGGTTTGTGCATGATGTAAAGAGTTTAATTTTCCAACTCGGATGTATTCCTGGAGCTCTTTTATCTGAGGACTATGGGGAAACAGTGTCTTTAGAGAAAATTGGAGCTCCCATTTCAGTTGGAGTCCCTGTTGCAAAGAATCAACATGGAAATTATAAGATGATGAACACTGCTACTTTGGTGACGGACACCCGCAACCTTCTATGCAGTTCATCTCGGTCCTCAAAGCATATTGGTCAATCTTCTTTAGTAGCACAGGTTCCGGATAATCCTCTGGCTACTGCTTCAGCAAAGCAATCCCCTAATTTGGTCCAAAGGTTAGCAAAGTCATGTGATAAGAATTTTGTATCAAAGTTTATTCCAGTGGTCAAGCCTGATGTTTTCTCAAGAGGCCAACCAGAGAACGGAGTTTTGGGATCTGAAGTGATCCCTTCAAATTCCAAGGCTTGGGTGAACCAGCCGGTTGCTAAGTCCAATTTCAAGTCTGCCAATGGTAAGCAATATGTTAATGGTCCTTCTAATTCCAGTGCCGGTTGCCGAACATCAATTCTTCAGTCACTCTTGTCAGATGCTAGTTGCAATAATCATGTTCAGAATTTCATAGATCCTTCAGATAGTTTTACTGCAACACACATGCTGACAAATAGAAGCAAAGATCTCAAGTTGCATGGAGGTCCTCTGACTGCTGGGAAGGAGTTATTTGATGGAGTGAATGGACAGTCCAGATCAATTTCAACTCCAGTTTCTGTTTCAGATTTCCGGGGGCATGTAGAATTAGATAGCCTCTCCTGCTCGCATCAGGCTGAGATTGGGCATCTTATTGTTGGATCGTCTAGCGTAGAAAAGGTTCCTTTTTCAGGACTGGTGGCCCAATTAACAGCCAATGATGGGTTTTCTGGAGGCTCTGTTGACATGTGTCATTCCACAGATGTGAAGCATACAAACAATGACTCCACCTTCAGGAAGGAAAGGGTGGAGAATGAATTGTTTCAAGTGCATAATATCCCACTGACCCAACTGGACGATTGTACATCTTTGATTGATCACATCCCTGTTTTTGTACGTGATTACCATACTACTGAAAACTTAGATCTGGATTCTTTAAATGCTGCAAAGGAGGATTCATTTTCCCGACCTTCATCAAGAGATGACTTGTATGATGTTTTAGGAGTGGAGTTTAAAAATAAAATACTAAATGGAAAAAGGAATAATTTACTTGCTGTTGGACCAGATGCAAAACAAAACCTGAGTATCCAGGAAGTGAGTTCTCATTTATGCTCGGATGAAGATGGAATGTTGGACAGTGGAACGTTTGTTGCCTCTAGCACAGATCATCTCCTAGATGCTGTTGTTTCTAGGGGATTTTCAGCTTCCATGCAGAGCTCTGAAGAAACTTTTTCTTGCAGTACGGCATTGACTAAAGTCACGTGCTCCTCTCTTCATGGTAGTTCTCCAGCCTATGGCCAGGTTAAATTATCCGATCAGTTACGAGGGCGGTATTTGGCCCCTCCTAGGTCGCAGGGAAAAGTAGGTACTCCAGCATCTACTTCCTTTATATCTGGCTGTAGTAAAGATGATGCAGGGAACCATTCTCAAACTAGTTCTGTTTACGGGTCCCAGATTAGCTCGTGGGCTGAACAAGGCCCTAGTGTAAAGTGTGCTAATAGTATCTCGACTGCATACTCTATGAGGAATGATGAAATGGGCAAATCAAATAGAAAACGGGCTAAACCTAGAGAAAACCCTAGACCAAGGCCAAAGGATCGCCAGATGATCCAAGACCGCATTAAAGAGTTGCGGGAAATTGTACCGAATGGCACAAAAGTAATTTCTTCTTCTCCTTGTGCTTTAAAGAATTTGACTAGCATTCATGTGAAGATGAATGCTATTCAATTATTGTGAATTATTCTCATTGCATGATTTTGTTGCCTGTAGCTGTTTCTTGATTCATTTCCTTGCTATAACAGTGTAGCATAGATGCTCTCCTGGAGCATACCATAAAGCATATGCTTTTCTTGCAAAGTGTGACGAAGCATGCAGACAAGTTAAAACAAACTGAGGAGTCAAAGGTGTGGTGATCATTTTACTTTCTCTAGTTTCATTGTTTGCATACTGGATTCTCATTTTGGTTTAGTCTTTCCATTATCTATCACATCAAAAGTGGAACACTAAAATGAAAATGTTGATGAATGCTGGCTATGGTTATACACGACTTATATGAGATGTAAATGGTTGCATACTTGCATATCTTAATGTGCATAAAGAAGTATGAAAATTGGTTTTGGCACTTCTTACTTCATACTTGAGCAGTAAAAATGTTCGCCATCAATGTCACTTTTTACCACTATGTTTTCTGGTATCACAGGCCAAGTTTTTGCATGATCAGTATTGCGGAAAAGAACGTCTTAGATGTTATATTTTTCTTCTTGCTGAATATGCAGATTATTAGCAATGAAAGTGGACTAGTTCTAAAAGACAACTTTGAGGGAGGGGCAACATGGGCATTTGAAGTTGGCTCACAATCTATGGTTTGTCCTATCATTGTGGAAGATTTGAGTTCGCCTCGTCAGATGCTTGTGGAGGTAGGGACTACAATTTTGTCAATCTCTGAATTTGCACTTGGTTTTCTGATTCTATATATTGCTAATGTATATTCTTTGCATCCATGTTGCTCCCCGTGTGCCAGATGCTTTGTGAAGATAGGGGTTTCTTCTTAGAAATAGCTGACTTGATCAGGGGATTGGGATTGACTATCTTGAAGGGGCTGATGGAAGCTAGAAATGACAAGGTTTGGGCTCACTTTGCAGTCGAGGTAACACATTACTACGAAATCTTTCATTTACCGATCAATTATATATTGTTCCTAATACAATACAATCTTAGCCTTGTCCCCTTAAGTATTATTGTAGATTGTAGGTATTATACTAATCATTAGTTTTTCCCCAACAAATAGAAAGAGAAAGTAAAAAGGACTTGTCTTATGATTATAGTCATTGTTAACAGTAATAATGATGATAAACGGGGATTGAAACTAGGACTGGTTGGGTAGCAGTTCTGTCTTTTACTAACTAGATTGGAGGAAAAGTTGGTAAGTTAATTTTTTAGTAGTTCTGGGGATTTGCCTTTATATTTCTTATGATATCTTTTTTGCCTTTCATATGTTAGTCACATTTGCATCACTTGCACATGAGCCAGGAGGCTGTCTCTTACGACGTTGCTGATGACATATAGTTTCTTCAAAATACATTACCACTTCACCTCAATATTCTCTGTAACATGAGTTTCAATACAGGCAAACAGGGATATAACGAGGATGGAGATATTTATGTCACTTGTCCGTCTTTTGGAGCAAACTGGGAAAGTTGGTGCTTCATCTGGCGGTGCCTGGGGTAACAAAAATTTGATGGTCCACCCTGCTATCCTCCCAGCTACCTCCATACCTGCAACTGGAAGGCCAAGTAGCTTACAGTGAACTGCCTACAATCTTTTTTGGTCTGGATATGATAGAAGCGGGAGCAGTTTTGCTTGCCATGATGTCTCCCATGAATCAAATTCAAGTCTTAACGTATAGGTGGGAGATTTGGAAGGCTCTTTGAAACTCGTAAGAATATTCATGCTTGGAGATTATATTTATATCCTATCAAGACCTTCTGCAGAAGTGAAGCTGAGGATGATAGCTCTTAGAAGGTTTTTGGCCTGTATCATGTATGTTCGGAACTTTTGTGACTTTAAATTATTGGTATATTTTATAGTGTCGATAATGGTCGACTGGTTTATAACAAATGTATAGAGGATGCTGCGACACTGGGGGTATAATAGAGTCTGATTGTTGTTCAGCAGCTTCAGCTAGTTCTATAGCCTGTTCCTTCATTTATCGCGGAATCAAAAAGGGCCTATACTGAAATATCCCAACGGCTTTATAAAAGTGGGCTTGGGTTTGGCAGAAAGGACTGGATTGCTTCTGGCTGTAACCCAGCCAAGTTCAATTTCTAGACCAGCTTTTCTTATTGGACATTTGGACCTTTTGCGGGCCATATTGCGAAATAGTCCAATACCAATAGGTGTCCTATGGACTACAGAGCTTTACTAGTCTTAATATGGGCTCGAGTCAAAGAGATGAGAATGTGATCGCGTTATGTTTCAGGCTTTCGACTCCCTTGTAGTTGAAGGGCTTGAAGTCCATCAAATTTAATAACTGAAGTACTGAACAGTGAACACCCAGACTCAAACTGACAAACTGGTACCACCAGTCCACCACCGCCCTTTGACGTTTGAACAAACCCAAATAATGGGGGTCCATTAGGTTATGTTGGGCTCAATCAAAGAGATTTCGATACCGTTTGTGGGCCTGTGTCTCTTATAAAATCTAGACGGCCCATGAAAGTGGGTTTGGGTTTGACAGAAAGGACTGAATTTGCTTCTTACTGTAACCCAGCCCAAGTTCCATTCCTACTTTTCTAGACCTGCCTTTTTTATTGGACCTTGCGGGCCATATTGGGAAATCATCCAATAGCCCAATAGGTGTCCTATGGACTTTGTGCAAGGACCACGAATAAAACATACAGGGACCAGGGTAGTAATGATACAGAGCTTTATACTAGGCTTAATATGGGCTCGATTTAAAGTGATCCAGTTATGTTTCAGGCTTTTGACGCCCTTAAAGGGCTTGGAGTCTCAAAGTCCAAATTTAATGACGGAACGGCCCTGACTCAAACTGGTACAGTGGTACCACCAGGACCACCACCACCACCGCCCTTTGAACAAAACCCAAATAATGGGGTCCATTAGGTTATGTTGGGCTCAATCGATAAGATTTCGATCCTGTTTGTGGGCCTGAGCTTTTAAAAGACAAGACGGCCCAGACTCAGTTTGTTAATAATCAATCATCTTCTCCAATCCTCGCCGGTAGCACAAGAGCACAAGACAGATGACCAACACACACCGACTACTAACACCAAACATTGACAACACATCACATGATTACTTATAGCTAATAATTATTTAGATACAGATCAGCGCCCCCTTGTTGTATTTAATAAGGTTAGTCACCATCGGACGAATCCTGCTGTATCCACCTGTTGTGTCTTTTGCCTATAAGATTAACCAAAAGATATATTATTATATAAAAATTTGCCATTGCCAGTAAAGCAACTGCTGTATGTAAATACACCTTTAACGTATGTGGTCAAAACCCTGGTGACTTATGAGTAAATGACACCTGCCTATCCGTACAAACAAGTCAAGTAAGTCACGTGTTTTTGGTAATGAAACTTCACAATTCTGCGCGTCAAGATAAAAGCTACCTCAGACAACAATTTGATCCGCGTACAGTAATAACTGCAACATTTCTCCATAAATAAGATTTTGCTTCTTTTCTCTGTGTATGTGTGTTATAAACATTATATACACACACACCCAGTCACAATTAATTTTCTATGGAGGTCACAGTTGAGAAGAGGGAAGGATGGATTAAGGATTTTCCGGGGAAATTATGTGGAAAAGTGGGGGAGTTTCTGAAGAAGGCAAAGAAATTAGCAGTGGAGGATCCAAGAAGAGTTATTCATTCACTAAAAGTAGGACTAGCAATCACATTGGTGTCATTGATATATTACTTTCAGCCACTCTATGAAGGTTTTGGTGTCTCTGCTATGTGGGCAGTTTTGAGCGTCGTCGTTGTATTTGAATTCTCTGTTGGTATGTATGATCCCCATCTTTATATAAAAATTCACAAAAACATTCATCTTTTGACGCGCGCACACACACACACATATATATATACAGGAGCAACACTGGGAAGAGGCGTAAATAGGGGCCTAGCAACATTTTTGGCTGCTACACTAGCATTTGGTGCTCATCACTTGGCAACACTATTTGGAGAGAGAGTGGAGCCAATACTCCTTGGCCTTTTTGTTTTCTTACTTGGTAAGAATGCACTACACTTGATTTTAATCTAACTAGCAAAACAAAAAGGAGGACTAATTTGATGTTTGTCATTGTTTGCAGCTTCTGGAGTGACATTCCTTCGATTTTTTCCTCGAATGAAGGCGAGATATGACTACGGTCTTCTCATTTTTATCTTGACATTCTGTTTGGTATCGGTGTCCGGTTACAGAGATGATGAGGTGCTAGACATGGCTCATAGAAGGGTATCCACAATCTTGATTGGTGGGTTCACTGCTTTGATTGTCTGCATTTTCATTTGCCCTGTATGGGCTGGCGATGATCTTCATAACTCAGTTGCCGGCAATGTTGAGAAGCTCGGAAGCTTCTTAGAATGTAAGAACACAGACATTGACAACCTCTAAAGATTACAATCACAAATATCAGATCTTTTGTAGTAGAAACTGATAATAAATGCTAATTGTAAAAAAAAAATTGCAGGTTTTGTTGTTGAGTACTTCAGAGTATCAGGCCATGGAGAGTCCATGGAAGTATCTACGCAAGGATATAGAAGTATTCTTAATTCCAAACAAAGCGAAGAGACCTTGGTGAGTGTAAATGAAGCAGAGTCCCCCGTTTTAAAATCCACAATTTTGGACTTAATGTTCTGGTTGTTCATATATTTCAGGCTAATTTTGCGAGGTGGGAGCCGCGCCATGGACGGTTCAGGTTTCGACATCCTTGGAAACAATACCTCAAGATCGGAAACCTCACTCGACAATGTGCCTACAGACTTGAAGCTCTCAATAGCTACCTTGACAATGAAGTTCAGGTAATAAACTTCTGTTTCATTAGTCCATCTAAACAACAAATATGTATAAACAACTAATGAATTGGACATTTTATTGGTAATGTTCAGACATCGCAAGAATTCAGCAACAAAATAGAAGAAACATGCACAAAAATGAGCTTGGAATCAGCCAGAGCATTGAAGGAATTGGCATTAGCAATCAAAACAATGACTCGACCATCTACTTCAAGTGTCCACGTAGCGAAATCGAAAATAGCTGCCACGAACCTCAAGTGCTTGCTTAAAACAAGCGTGAGCGAAGGGACTGACCTCCTAGAAATCATACCAGTCGCTACTGTTGCATCTTTGCTTGTAGATGTTGTTACTTGCACTGAGAGAATTGCGGAGTCCATCAATGAACTAGCCTCTCTTGCAAAGTTCAAGAAGAGTGTAGAACCTCAAGTGGTAGCACAGAAGTCGACAGTATTGCGACAAAAGACAATGCAGCAGCAAACTAACTTGAATGGACCAGGACCACATCATGTTATTACAATTGATCATCAGTCATCTCCCAAGAAGAGTGTAGAATGTCAGGTTCCATTGGAGAAGTCAAAATTGGCTCGCCAAGTAACAATGCAGAAGTGTTCGAGTTTGAATGTAAATCGACGCCATCATAATGTTGTGGCTGTTGAATCTGCAGCCATCTCTTCTGTTGGGACAGAGTAGTTGGAATGGCTTTGTAAAATTGTGCAAATGTTTAATATATCTTACTGACATATAAGATGTAATAGTCATATTGAGCAAGCTCAAACCTGACAATAGTAATTGCATATCAGTTTTGTAAGCTCTTTCCAGTGTCTTGTTTGCAAAATCAATGACTTTCTGGCACAGGTTACAGATGATACTGTGAGTAGGCAGTAGCACTTGACGGGGAGAAAGAAAATTTACACTTCACTCAGCTCACAGACCAAAAAGCGTATCGACATCAACTAAACTCTGGTTTTAATTGAGAATACATCCGTTTGGCCGAGGAAAAAGACTAAATTCATTACAAAACTATAGTGACTATTCACCAACTGTAATAACATGGCACTGCAAATCAATGTTTGGCACGGTCTGTTGAGCCAAATTTGGCTGTTCTGGTGATATTCTGCTGTCCATGCTCTTGAACTTTGCCGAGGATGCTAATTCATAAACCGCTGCTGCGATTTTTTCAGTACATTCAATGATCTCCAACAGAAGTGATGCCACTGCCACTACTGGCATTATCTCTAGTAAGTCTGCTTCATCTGATAGGCTTGTTTTGAGAATCAACTTGAGGGACTCAGCTGCAGCTTTTGAGATTGCTATTTGGGCATCGGCAGACTTTGATCGTTTCATTTTCTTGATCGAAGTTGCCAGTTCCTTCAATGCCTTGCCAGATTCTGAGCTAATCTTCATGCACTGACCTTTAATTTTGCTTTGGATTTCCATTGGAGTCTGCAAGAATATCAACAAAACACATTGGTCAAAAAACAAGATTGTATTAACAATGCATGCTACGTTATTGTCACTTTCAACATGAAATGTAGTGAAATAAGGTATCCCCATCCATACTTGATTCGCAGAGTTGAGATGGCTGTGCAGTGATTCAATTTTGTAGGCACATTCGCAACTTAGAGTTCCAATTTTCAGATATTGACTCCATGGATGACACCACCTGAACCGACCATGACACGGTTCCCATCTTGCTAAATTAGCCTACAATGCCCCGATAAATAATCGAGTTACATGGAATTCAGTAAAAAATCTTGCTTTATAGAAGAAGAGATGAGGAGGGTTTTGTTTCACTCACCATGTTCTCTTCATTACTCTTAGAATTGAGAACACACTTGTATTTTTCAAGGAAAGACATATCCCTATTTGATTGCTGTTCTTCAAATTCTCTGAAATATTCACCTCCAAATCCTTCATGTTCACCATTGACAGTAAGTCCTAAAATTACTTCACAAACACTCTGGAGTCGAAAGAAAAATAACTCGGAGAGACTAAACTGGAGGGGTTTGATTATTACCTTCCAAAAAAGTGCCCATCTTTTCCAGGTTGGAACCTACCAGCTTGTGAAGATCCTCCCCAATCCAAACAGGACAGATGCATATACATACAATAACAGCAATACAACTACCAACAATGACGGTTGATAGCCTCATGTGCGCCATATCAAGAACCTGATCGTCTCGATAACCCGATACAGATATCAAACAGAATGTTAATATGAAGACCATAAATCCATAATCATATCTCGCCTTCAGCTTTGGAAAGAATCGCATGAATGTCACCACAGCAGCTGCATCAAAGACCGTATATACATGAATATTTATTTACACCCAACAAGATGAAATTGTTGATTTTAATCTGAATTTCTTGAACTATACCTACAATGAAGAGAAATGTTGCAATTAGTATGGGCTCTCCAGTCTCTCCAGAAAACGTAGCCATTCGATGAGCTCCTAAACCAAGAGCACCACCCACCAAGGTTGCTAACATCCTGTTCAAACCTTTTCCCATTGTAGCTCCTGAAAAAACAAAAAAGAAATCAAAACCCTAAAACTTAAATTGGGAGTTCCAATGGGTGATTGAACAAGAGATTATGGAGACTTACCCACGGAGAATTCAAAGACAACAACAACAGTGAGAACAGCCCACATAGCATCGACACCAAATCCGTCATAGAGGGGTTTGAAGTAGTAGAACAAAGAAACCAATGTAAGAGCAAGTCCTACTTTTAGTGAATGAATTATCCTTCTTGGGTCATCTTTTCCTAATTTCTTCATGCTCTCAGCCATCTCAACCGCCTTAGCCCATGACTTCTCCGGCAATGCCTTGAACCATAGGAGCGTTCGAGTTTGAATTTCATTGTTCCCCTGGTCTGCAGATGCCATTTCCACTGCTACTTTGGTCTGTTGATAGAACTGGGAAGGAATGGCAATACTGCATTAACTAGTCACTAGAGTGTCAAGGGAGAGTGAATGCATGGTAGACATTATACTAGTTTATATATATATATATAGGTGACATATATAATGCGAGGCCTTGGTCTCATATTTTAAAAATAATGTAACAAAAAAAACGCGGCTTTAATTTTATATTTACACATTCCTAAAGTATGTGTCCGAGCTGTGCTCGTACGTTGTTAGAAACAAAGGTCAAAAAGAGCAGCCCCCCGGCAGCACTGCAACTCATTTTTCTATACTGTCTGCAATTTTTTCTTCTAGATGATCGTATAGTCTAGTGTTTGTTGGATTCGCTTTTCTTGGAGATGCTGATTTGGGCTCAGCTTTTAAATCCAGAGATCTACGCGTATGTATGAGTAACTCTTCGTTGACTCACTGGTCAACGACCAAGTTTCTTCATTTGCATTTTTTTTTTCTTTCTCGGCATAATACCATTTTCCTACTACATGCTGCATCAGAGGAACTTCATTTTTTTTTTTTGGTTTAATTTGAAATGTCCGTGTAAAAAAGAGAGATGCAGGACGTTTGATTCAATTCCATTATATTTATAGAGAATTGTCGGCTCATAATTTTATATATTTATAACACTCGTAGGCTCTGTTATAAGAGACCTAAAAAATGGATTATTCGAAAGGCTCAACATGACAATTCAGTTAATATGAGTAATGTCCACTTTGAACTTAAAATCCGTACTGTTTTGTCCTAAAGAAAGAATCCTCTACAATTGATTGATATGAGTTAGGATCAAATTTATAAACTACATGGTGGAGACTGGTATTGAACATTTAATTTCTAGCATTTCCTTCTTTTGTTTAGTTTCTAAGATAAACCCTTTTCTTTTTTTTGTAAGCAGTCAAGGCTAGTTCAGTTTGGATGCTTGAGTTAGTGGTCTGGCTAATTCGTTAATTGGTTAATAATGGCCGAGTCTAGCTTCTTGTTCTCAACGAACACCCGGCAAAACTTGTATATCAATCTAGGAGTGCCGGACTAATTTAGCTATGCCAAGGGATTATAACTATGAAAACCATCTCCTTACTATTTATGGCTTCCATTTGTAACTAAATTACCGAACAAAGTTAGTGCTAACTACAAATGCATTACTATATAATGCAAATCTTTTTCATTCACATCACAACAACAAATTCTTCGAAAAAACAACACAACAACAAAAGAAAGATTCTAGGCATGGCTTTGGAAAGCATCTTTTGGCACCTTGTCTTGATCCTTTCGGTTTACATCCTCTTCACCCCAAATGCTACTCTTGCCCAAAATGACACCATGAATGTGATCGATAAATGTTGGAGATCGAACAATCAATGGCAGAGAGACCGACATCAGCTTGCCACCTGCTCCGTCGGCTTTGCTGGCAAGATGATAGACAATATTGGAAAAGGCGTCGTACAATACAAAGTCACGGATCCAAGCGATGATCCTTTGAAACCCAAACCAGGGACTTTAAGATATGGCGCCACATTGATTCCAGGGAAAGTGTGGATTACTTTCAAAAGAGATATGAACATCAAACTTTCAAAGCCTTTACTGATCAGCAGTTTCACCACCATTGATGGTCGTGGCGTCAGCGTTCATATATCAGACGGTGCATGCCTCATAGTGTACAAGGTATTTACTTCTTATCACTAATAACTATCTATTCTATGAATATACACAGTTGCACACATGCATTGACATCTTACTAATTGGTATGTATGATATTTGTATGTGATCAGCAAAGCAACATTATCATCCATGGCCTAAGAATCCACCACTGCCAACCCCAACCTGCTAGCTCTGTCATAGGACCAGATTCAAAGATTATGCAGCTAGGACATGTTGATGGAGATGCAATTAGGTTGGTCACAGCAACAAAGGTTTGGATAGATCACAATACACTTTATAAGTGTCATGATGGTCTCCTTGATGTCACTCGAGGGTCTACTGGTATCACCATCTCCAACAACTGGTTCAGAAACCAGGACAAAGTCATGCTCCTGGGCCACGATGATGGCTACGTGAGAGACAAGGGCATGAAGGTTACTGTCGTGTTCAATTACTTTGGACCAAACTGCAACCAACGAATGCCAAGGTAATGGCTCATTACATTCTCTACGTCCAAAAAAGAAAGGATCTGTATAAATATAAGTACATCATTAGTCTTGCAGTCACACATTAATATTTGCATTGCAGGGTTCGCCATGGATACGCACATGTAGCCAACAATCTCTACCAAGGATGGGAACAATATGCCATTGGAGGAAGCATGAATCCTAGCATTAAGAGTGAAGCAAACTTCTTCATTGCACCAAAATTGGGCAACAAGGAGGTACATTTCATTATTCTCTCTCTCTCGCTCTGTGTTTTTTTTTTTTTTCTAAAAAAAACTAGTGTCTAAAACATAAATATAACTTACCAAGACTCTTCATCATAATCGGTTGAGCAGGTCACATGGAGACATGACAGTCAGGGGAAGGGACCTTGGAAGTTTTACTCTGTGGGGGATGTTTTTGAAAATGGAGCTTCTTTCATCCAAACAGGATTAGGCATGGCAAAGCCTAATTATAATCTGCAACAAAGGTTCACAATTGCAGATGCCAGATTTGTGAGATCATTAACAAGCTCATCAGGTGCTTTACGCTGCTCCAAACACTCAACATGCTGAATCAAGAGGAACATAAATAATGTCGGGTGATGGTACCTTCATGTGGAGAATACCACAATAAATTCTTCCAAAAAAAAAATCAATTTGGTGTCTCCTCTTCTTTATGTGGTTTTCTTTTCTTGCAAAAATTTATTGTGCCGCCCAACAAATAACATGCCAGTTTCACCCGTAATTTTCTGGCTAGGTCTCAACCCTCACTTGAGGAATTGTTTGCTTGAAATTCTTCTCTCTTAAGAAACTGCACTGTATACCACACACAAACACACAAAAATGGTGAGGCAACGAATTCACAAACTCTGGTACATACTATAACTTTTATCGATAACACAAATTAATACTAAACTCTGTTTCAACATATTTGCGCCCAATCTACGACTATTAATGAACATAGTATATCTATTTTGGGGCCAAATATCACTTCAACTCTCAAAACTTCTTTCGCATGTATTACGATTCCTAAATCTAGGTTTTGATTAAAAAAAACTAGAAACTTTATAGAAGTAATGTGATTCCTTATATAGACTAATAATATTGTCCGTTTTAGATTATCCGGTTCCTAAACATGAGCTAGGAAAATACCTTATTAATGTTGAGCATAAACATTAACACATTAACACATGCTCTTGAGTTCCTACATGTTTCCATGTAGAAATTTCTTACAAATTATGAAGAATTAGATGCGTATGTGCGTACTTGGATTATTTTTTTTCCCAAAAAAACTATCGAAGTACAGCACAGGCTCTTCCAATTTCCAAACAAAGCTTTTAAACGCAGACATTTTTGTCAACAAAAAAACAGAGAGCTAGCACGAAGTTCCTTACAGAAGAGCAGGAAAAAAAGGCCCATCCCTCCTCCGTTCAAGAGAGAAGGATAACATGAAAACGTTCCAAAGACTGATCATGCCAGTCGCAGACAATCGAATGCTAGCCCGTCAATTAGATTAATTAATCGGGCCAATATTACAAAATGGAAGAAGACTTCAAGTCCAAATCGGCCCATTATCAATTAGACACAATCACACAATACGTGACTTGGAGTTGGACTGAATGAGGAAAATTGTTGTCAATTGACAAGGCCGCGGGGCTACAAGCCCAAAGAAAGGGGTTGCTTAAAGACTTCAAAGCCCAGATTGGCCCATTAGGCTGATAGGCCCAAGTTTTTTACTTGGATCAGACTGTTGGCTCGCCTCTTCCACCTTGGCTCGCCCATTAGGCTGATAGAGATTGTGCATTATAAATGGTGCACTAAACTAGTAATTAAGGAATTATATATAAGTTTCTTGCAATTTATTGTAGCTATTATGAAAGGAAAAAAAAAATCTATCACTACGCAAGGGGAATCCCACTGCAGAATAATAACATAACTCACCAATATATATAGAAAATAGTTTTTCTCTTACCAACGGGTGGTAGCCTGGTTGGTCTTCTTGCTGTGTAGGGAGTGGGAGGTTTTGTATTCGAGTCTCTCATTCTACCAATTTGAGTGAGATTTATCACAATTATGGTGAGAGTTGTAAAAAAGTATCTCCCTTTGTGTAGCCCATCGAGCCATTGGGCCTCAATGTTTATGTTGGATATTCCCCTCCTTGGTATATAAAAAAAAAAAAGTTTTTGTCACTGGCTAAGCTAGATCGGCACCTGCAAAAAAAAATTAAGTGGGTTTGAGAGTGAGACTTGGTTTGCAAAACCCTCATACCCTTTGTGTTTTCAAAACTCTCTTTGATGATTTTTAGGTATGTTAATAGGTATATATTTGATGAAAGTATGAAACCAATATTAGATTGGTTTTCGCTCTTCATATTATTTAGTGCGATTATAGCTTTAGTATCACTCATGTGATAGTTCAATTGTAAATCGTATGAATTCATAATGTCTTGAGTTCAACTCTCAGTGAAAACTGATATTTTTTTAGGCATGCACTAAATTTGATCTAATTTATTAAGTCGTCATGTCATGAAAATTTCTATACACGTGGACCCAACCCTTTCACACACATATATTAAATTGGGAAAAATATTCTTTATTATTAACCAAACTGGCCTATTTATTACAGATTTGTATAGAAAGAAATATACACATAAAGGAAACAAAAGAAAACAAGACGAGAAGAATCAGTGGCCACGTTCACCTACAAACTGTCTTCATTAACCGGTGAAATTCAATTTACAAGTCTTTTAGCACTTTCGGAAGGTGATGGGAAATGGCCGCAGTACTCTGCTAAAGCCCACATGGGGAAAATATTCCTATATGCAGCATAGTGTAACATGCAATTCCTCATGAAAACTCCCATTAGTTCCTGCAACCATTAACAAGAACACATTACTATTTAGTCCTGTATTTATCCCATCTCTGCAACAAGTATGATGACCGATGTTACCTGTTGAGGGAAATCGCCATTTTCCATTTGAGAATTGATCAACAACTTCGCGGCACGGTGAAGAGGCGTCGGATCTCTCTTTCCCTATTACAGAAAGTACCCAGAAATTTATATAGCTTGCCCAGACACTGAAATTAATGTTTTATACAACTAAAATGCTCACCTGCCCTCCTATGATCAAACCCATCAATGCCAAAGAAGTATGTATCAGATTTGATCTATCAAGAGGTGTATAAACCTGTGGAACCAAACAATGAGATTAGGTGATGAGTAGCTGAGATATGGAGGATATATGCTCAAGGTTGGTTAATTCTCACCTTATTTGGACATGAGAGATAGCTCTCTCCCCATCCACCATCGTCTCTTTGAGTTTTCAATAGAAATTCAACTCCTTTACGTATAGCCAAACAATTTTTATAAGTCTTGCCGCTTGCAGCAAGGCCGGCCAGCGCAAACCATGTACCATATATGAAGCATATTCCCCAGTTCCCATACCTGCAATTAGAATTAATGCTTAATTCTCCATTGTTCTCGATCGAGTTTTCTTATATGTTATATATACTCATGTAAGAACGGATACACGTACCATGAACCGTCAGGCTTTTGTATGTCTATGATGAACTGCGCGGCGCGTTCAATGAAGTTTTCAATTTCTTTCTTCCGATGTCCAGGATGTAGCCTTTTGAATAGAACTAAAGCTTGGATCGATGATGAAGTACACTCAATGTACCTGAGATTGAATATTGTTTGGTCATTTGAAATGATTTTCAGAATGTAGAATTGATCAGAGGAGAATGGTTTTTGTATCCTTACTCGTATTCGATGACCAGGTCCTCAAGAAACTCCACTGGATTGAGCCACTAAGAAAAACATGGAACAATGATACACATTAGGATTGTGAATCTTGTCAAAACTGATGTATCCAGCAGAGAATTAATTGCGAGTTCAGTTCGAAAAGCAGGATTACCTCGAACCAAATTTTCGCCCCGGCTGGCTCCCAAGCTGACATGCCACCATTTTTACTCTGAAACAATTTAAAAATCACAGGTTATTGAAACCATTATCTCTAGTCTAGTCTAGCTAGTAGAATAAAAGCAAAAATCAATCACATTTCTATAATATTTTCCTCATTTCAAATGTTTGTTGCATACCTGTAGTGACAGTAAGATATTGACAGCGTCATATAATTTCTCAGGTTCCATCTTTTCACCAACAATTTCGGGTTTCATCGTTGATAAAATGAGGCAGCACTGTGAAAAAAAAAAATAAGAGACCTAATTAGCAGAGGAGACATTGTGATCTTGAATCCTTACCAAGTATTGACTGGAATGGGTAAATTACCTTCATACTTTCTGCAGTGCAATCAGAAACTTGCCAGCCATGATCTCGATCAGAGAATGTCCATGATCCCTTAGATATGTGGCGGAACATTTGCTTTAAGTTTCCAGGAGGATTTTCCCTTACCTTCCATTTTTAAATTGGGAGGTTAATATCAATATGTTCATGACAGATGGTTAGAATTATAAATTCTTCTTAGAACAGAAGATTTGTACCTGAGAATTTTGTAAGAAACTATGTGCTTTCATGATGACCGGGCCGATTTCATTGGTAAGGTTACTGGCAATCAATGCTTGGAGAGCAAGACTAGTATCCCAGACTTGACTACCAAAACTCTGCATCTTTATTCCATCTTCTCCAACCCAAACATAATCTGCAATTCTGGCAAGATGCTTCTTAAAAGCATCCCCATCGGGGTCTTCGGCCCAGCAAGCAAGCATCATCAGCGGCTGTTCAATACCGGCGGAGCATGAGTTTTCAAGAACACGTATTTTGGATTCCAAAGTACAATAATTTCATTATTACCTTCTCCACACATCCGATCGTAATGTATCGACTGCTCTCATCTTCATAATGAATGTGATCCATTGTGCTTTGTAGAGTCATCTTTCTTAAGTTGCTAAAAGGCCAACGGGCAAGAAGGGGCTCTGTAATGTTATAAAGAGTGTCCCACAGCAGCTTTTGTACTCGAGTATGAGGATAATGGCAATCCTCCTGCAATGTAAAACTTGCATTATCGATCTACTCTTCATCGATCCAACTGAATAAAAATTTCCAGACTGAGTGATGTGAAACTCTACCTTTGCGCATAAATGCCGAACGTTCTTCCACACTATTTCGTCATAGGATTGAGTATATATTTCTTGTCGCAGTTGCAGAATGAGTGGTGTGATTGGACCAACAAATCTTCTCCCATAGAAATATGACATGGGCATGTAAGTCAGCCGGCAGTAGCAGAACATTTTTGCTGCAGCAGCGTGACTCAGTTATTAGGAATCATATTATCATTCAATTTCTTCAAGTTCACCAGTAAAAAGGAGAAACTGGCAAACCTGGATGCAAGGGAAAAGAGTGTGGAAAAGCCCAAAATTCTGGGGGCATGGGGTTGGATCCATCCCACTCATATAAACCAAGAATCTGCAACAGAGAAAACATATAATTGAATCATTTGGAACCAGTTCTTGATGTTTCTTAGTTATAATAATGTTCTTGATACATGATATATATGTTTATACCGCAAGCCATGTCTTTCCCCAAGAAGCCATGTGAGTTGCACCACCATGATCAAGGATCCACTTCCGCGCTCTTTCACAAGCATTGTATTCGCCACCATCGACTCCTTCTCCGAGCAATCGCATACAGACGTAGTTCAAAACTGAACAAAACATCATGCTAGGAGCTTCTATGTGTAATCCCCATCCGCCATCTTCGTTCTAAAATAAGCATTAATCCACATTAGCAAGCTTTGCAGCAGCATATAATTACGGAAATTCATATTTAATTATTATTCGTCTCGATCAGTCGAGAATTATTGTACATACCTGATGGCAGTATATGTATCGGAGGATTTCTTTGCGATGCTCTGCTGAAAATACAGAGTTAAGATGTCCTGTAATATACAGACTAAAGACCTGCATTTCATTAACAAGTTTAATCAGCAATTCCACTGCCAAGTAAGACGAATTAACAGTTCACCAGTTCTTATTGATCGATGATGGAGGAGAGAAGTTACCAAAGGTGGAAAATAAAACATGGGGCCAGCATTTTCTGCAGGCCAATGACCATCACTGGCCTGCAAAGCTGAAAAGAAGTTGACAGTCCGCTTCAAAGCAGTTGTTGCAGCTTCTAGTTTAATTTCCTCGCCATCCTCGACCTTCACTTGTGGAATCGTTTGTTTGAAGTTCTTCTCTCTCATAAACTGCACGTGAAGGCAAGATGAACACCTCAAGCATACATAATTAATGGTTTAACAATAGAAAACATTGGTGAAACATGTTCTATACCTGAAATCTCCATAGGAGGTCAGAGCTTGGTTTAACGTTGTATCGATTTTCGAAGAAATTACGACGAGCTTCTTCAACCTCTGCTCGCTCTTCGGGCGTGCCGGCGTTAGGATCAAACTCCCAAATCTGCCTCCCTAAATAGTTGTTTGTGCTGCTTGTATATGGGTTATCACCACCTTCAGCAATCTTAAGCCTCCACATTTTTCTCTACTCAGCTAACTCCCGACCTCTGCCACTTGCGTGAAAATAATATGAATGCATGCACCTCCTCATAAACAAATATATAGAGTGTTAATTTCCCCCACATGCTAGTAGTGGGTTTCGTACGTAACTGTATATCTGGTCAATACTCAACAAGCCGGCTGAAGAGAAAGTCTCAGATAAGTTTGCCGGCTGAAGAGAAGAGTAAGTTGCTAATTTGATTAAAGTTTGATTGGTACGTGTGAGTATTTTACTCGATGACTATTCAATATAGCCTCACAGTCCCGTAAATAATAAATATCTCAATATAAATTATAATTGTTATCCCATCAATCAAAACAACGTCGGAGATAAATATATGGAAAAAAATTATGCTTAATACTTGATAGGTTTCTGAAAATAATTTTGTGTTCTATTAAGGACATCCATAAATCTTATAGTACAGAAAGTCCGTGACTCCATGAAATTTAGACCAAATGTGTAAGAAAAGTATGCTAATTTCAATTAACATGTGGTTTGAAATTTTAATCAAGAAGAGACCTTGTGATCGAACATGACTAGGGATTCAGGTTGGCAAAATTATGTCCAATTCGGATTAAATCATGTTTGGACTTAAGCCTTACGTACTAAATTCAAGTCCAAACACAAAACTTATTGTTCAATTTAGTTGTTCGAACTATAATTTGGATTGAATTATTGTTCAAATTACTTGTCATGATTTAAACTATTTCGGATATTATCAATTAAATATAATTGTTAGCCCATTACACTATATTTGGGAAAGAGGGTAAAGTGGGGGAGAGGAAGATATGAGGGTAAAAGTGAGGGAAAATTAAAATGAAGGGAGTCTGGGAAGAGGAGGTGAAATTTGAGGGATGATTTTGAAAGTAAAAAACGCGTGGGTCCCACTCAAAAGTTTTCCTCCCAAAACTGGGAGGAAAACTGGTGACAGAGGGCAGAGTTGGCGTGAAATGCCAACTCTGTCCCCACTTTTACATATATATAATGTGGGATCCACCGCCCACTTATAGCTGGTGGATCCCACATATATAAAAATAAATATAATTATATATAGTTGTGTGTAAATATATATATATATAATAACAAATATATATAATAATAAATATATATATGTATATAATAATAATAATAATATATAAATTTAAAGCAAGGATAATGTGGTAAATTTATATCAACACTATAACTCATAAAAATACATTTTTTCATTTTTTCTTCCCCTACTTTTTGAATAACCAAACAAGAGAAGGTAAAATTAACTTCACCTTCCCTCCCATCCCCTCCATTTTCTATCCCTCTCAAATTTCTCTTCCCCTCCCCTCCTCATTCCCAAACAATGCGTTAATCAAAACAACAATGTCGAACATAAAGGTCTGGAAAAGTTTTTTTAATAAATCTTTACGGGCACGTAGCAAATGTGTAAGAAAAACATGCTAGTTTGAATTTAGTTGTCATCAAACATTACTAGTGATTCTGGTTGGTAAAATTATGTCCAATTCGGATTAAATCATATTTGGACTTAAGCTTTAGGTACGAAATTTGTGGATCATAAGAGTGTGAATCCACGCGGCAACAAAGGCGGAAGACATCTGGAGGCTAGACGTGGCACAAATGTGTAGGAATGTGAAAACCTAACCTCATCCCACCTTAGTGATGATCTTGATCTCCTCAGCTCTCCTTCAAAATTCAAGTGGAAGTCTTCTTCAAAATTCAAACGAGAATTGCACGCTTGATATGAGGAGAGGAAGCAGGAGAGCGGTTATTTGATTATAGTATAAATAACACCCCTTGTAACCATTTGGGATATAATAAGAAATACAGACTCTACCGTGAACGTATGCGTTCTTGCCGAACCACATATATTGTTGTGTGCTTTCGTTTTAATTCAGTTCTTTGACTTGTGTGAGTTTAACGCAGAAAACCCTAACGGCGGGGCATATTTTTGCATTAACAAAATTCAAGTCGAAACACAAAAACTTCTAGTTCAATTTAGTTGTTTGAACTATAATTTGGATTGAATTATTGTCTGATCTACTTGTCCGGATTTAAACTAATTCGGATATGGTCAATTAAATATGTCCGAAAATCTAAACCAATTCAAATTTGGACATATAAAATATCCCGTAAACATCCTACACTGTCGGACCCGGATCAACAATCTGAACCCGAATTATTTTCAAATTGGGGGTAGGTCCAGTGGGTAAAACCACTGGACCCCTCAATTAGGGCACTAAATTTTTTAAAAAAAAATGATAAAGTGATAAAAAAAATGACTATTGAATTCAGTACTACCTATAGGTTGGAAATAATTGATCCGGGGGTGGTCTGTGGGTAAAACCACTGGACGCCTCAAGTGCCCCAATTTGGGGCACTAAATTTTTGAAAAAATATATGAAAAAATGATAAACATGAAGTGGATATTGTAATGATCCCAACGGTATGTTTTTTATTTGAAACAAAAATCAGAATCATGGTAATCTAAAATTGAATGTTTAGATTTTAAATCCGACGGTTTAAAATTGTCACAGATGTTTCACAATAATTTTGATTTTTATTTGAAACAAAAAATATACTTTTGAGATCTTTACAATATACATTACACATTTATAAATTTTTTCATATTTTTTTTAAAAATATTAGTGCCTCAAAATTGGGACACTGGAGGGTCCAGTGGTTTTACCAACAGACCACCCCCGGATCAATTATTTCCACCGTAGTAGGTAGTACTGAGCTCAATAGTCATTTTTTAAATAAAAAAAAAATAGTACGTATTATGTTGTATGGGTTGAAAAGTGGGTTCAGAAATGGTGGTTTGAATATTCAAATATTTTAGGCAATGTCGCACACACCCTCACGATACATGATTTTTTAACTACTATTGAATACGACTAGGGACCTAACCTTATCCTAATTACATCTTCATTCCAGCATCAAGAAAGAAAAGGAAAAAAAAAAGTGCTCTGCCAATTTTTTCTTGACTATAGATCGTCAATAATATCACAACCTTTTTTTCACTGTTTTCATACCAAAACTCCAAAGAAGGCTATATATATTTATTTTGACTATATATGTAGGAAATTAAGGAAAAGTAAATAAAGAATATGAAATCTAACTTTTATACTTTTTTCCATCAAGTATGAGTATAGTTAATTACCATTTATCTATGCGTGGGAGTATTTAGGGAACTCATATTAGTATGAAAAATTAAAGATTACAACAAAATTAACTAGCAGCTGTATCATAATCGATCTGTTCAAAGTCAAATGATTCAGATTTGTCATGCGCAGGAAATATTCAAGGTATTTGGGACAAAACCTTCTGCATCGCTTACCCCACCACCATCCTCAATGAAGACCGAAGAGAGATGAAAGGGAATTCTGTATAAAAAATATCATAAAGCCCGTCAACATGTTACCAGAAAAGTAAAAGTCAGATAAAAGAATTCAAAATATATTAGCTATAGAGTCATGACGGACCTTTGAGGTTTTTTTTTTAAAAAAAAAAACAGACCTTTGAAGTTTGACCAATAATTCCCAAAATTTTCTGCCATTGCCTATCGAACCCAAACCAAGTTTCAAAAAGCCCATCAGGCCCAATTATAATCCTTTGGAGTTTGGATACCAATAAGGAACATGGCCTAAGGCCCGTTTACATTTCACAATCGTCCAGGCTGGTCCAAGTCCAACATCTCTCTTGCAGCCGATTATAATGGGATTAAATCAAGTTCCGAGCTGGCTGTCCCAGCCGTTCAAAAGTTCGAACCTTGCTTTAGTTTGATCCCAATGGAAGACAATGCTTGAAAATGGATGTTATCAAAGCAATGGGCGGGTGCAAATAGGCATAGTGGTGGCTGCCTTCTCATTGTTCGAGAAGGTGGATACCATATTACGTACTCAGCATATTGTCTTGCTCAAACTTCTACTTCAGCACTTCCTATATATGTTGACCCCATTGCGTATTACTCAAAGGATGAAGCTTTTGGGGTGGAAGTTGTTGGATCCATCAAGAGGTACCAAAAGGCCACTGTTCCATACTTCCATTTCAGAAGGGAGCTTAACTCATAGGTATTTGCTTTGATGCCCATGGTTCTATTTACTAACAGTTGCTGACGATAAACACATTCTATTTACAGCATCATATGCTTTGTATTATAAATGCCCTGTGAGATGATCATGTGGTTAGATAGAAAAGAATATATATAGTATGACTGGTCGAGCTTTTTCTGATTTTCTTTTCGCATAAGCTTACAGTTCCACTGGTTATATATGTTTATAAAAGATTAGAAATATCATGCCTATAATCTATCAGCCCCTATAAATGATACACAACAGGAAATCTGAGTTTAATTTCAGAGCTTATCACACCCTTCTAATGCAAAACTAAACTACACACGTCCGAGTACATAAATGTGAGAGGAAGAAATCACATTTTTCTTTGCTTTCTTATGAACAACTGCTAGCCAAATGCAGAAGATAAATGATTGATTGCCATTAATATTTCCACGTTTTGACATAATCATACTTAGCATTCAACATTACAATTATCACTCCTTTTATTCTCTTTTCTTTTTTTCCTTTTTTGTTTGGGTGGATACCCTTAGGCATGCTTAAGATCAGTCTTGATTGAGTTTACTACTCTTCTTAGGTATATTGATTTATATTAGTTGACATTCGCTAATTGCAATCGTCTTGCTAATGGAAGCATTAGATTCAGCTAAACCTTACCTACTCTTATTCCACAATTTGGTTAATAATGCAACGAATGCTGACAAAAGGGATTCCTCTAAATGGTCCTCTGCATGCTTTTCTGGTGACAGAATTGACTAGAAAATGACGCTTGTGATCTCTCTGGCTCTCCCTAAGTGATGGAGAAAGGTTAATGATGCACGGCTTAATTTCTGCTTATGATTGAAGACTTGAAGTATACGCTAGCTTATACTTTGTCACTCATACTCTCAGACACTCTCAACTTTTACACTTTATGATAACTTATACTCTATGAGATATACTCTGATCCAAACGGACCAATTATCGGCTTCAACTTTATTTTTGAAGGAAATATGTTTGGCCAGCCACTTTTGAGTCTTGAGAAATATGAATAAACAATCATCGTTCGATCGAGACTTTTGATCAGTAGAATGTCTTTAGATATAGTGACCAACACAAAAATAAATTTAAAAAAAGAAAGAGAAAGTAAAAGAAGAATAAGAGGCAACAGAAGATGTGTTACTGTTACCGGATCTTTTGATTTTCTAATATAAAAAATCTGCAAAATGTCAGATATCTATATCGTTTTGGATAAATGAGTTTATAACAAAATTTATGTTCATAGCCATCGAAGAGATCTTTTTGGGTACAAGTATCATTAAATGAGATGATTTAAGAAAGAATAAAATCGGGAAGACTTGATATATTCATGAAAATTAATAAATTCAAAATAGATTATATCGAATCAAATTGTCGTTGTTGTTTGAAGCGGATATGACTATGAATTTATGATTTTGCAAATTTTTTAGATTAGAAAATCAAATGAGTTCACAGAATACTAGGAAACAGTAACATGACTATATTTCCTAAAGTTTGGCAAGAAATTAGATTTAATTTGATTTTTTGTATGTTCCAAAAACGAATTTTGTGATTTTAAGTGTTGGTGGAGAGTCCAACCGTAATTAACGGAATTTCGTCCCCTTGTAAACCGTCATCAGGACTCAGTACTCCAAGTGAGGCCCCACGTTTTTCTTTTGAAAATCATTTTTAAGTGATTTTAATATATAATTATTGAGTAAAAAGTTAAAAAAAATAATTCAAAATTCGACAAATTTCTTTTGACGTCCACATGGCGTGATACTGGACATGAATATCAGATATCTCAACATGGGCCCGTTTCAGGGTCATTATCGTCTCTTCGGATTTATCGACGCGGTGTAATAAAACATGGAAATCGAGGAGTGGGCGATTGGAGTGAAACAAGGAAACAGACGGTCATGTAAACTACTCGACTTGTTGTTAGGGTTTGATTTCACGATAGATGAACAAAGAAAGAAAGTTCTAAAGATTAATTCTCCACCTACCAGCCTCTATCTCCCTTTTCTATCTCGTCTAGGTTTGGTCTGCATTTACATACAATTCTCTGTTTTCCTCCGTTCCCAGTTGTTGGTGAACAGCTACATATGCTCTGTACTCTTCTTCCAGGTTTTGATTTCTATATTGTTTGCTATTTCGTATACAATGCTGTATCCGGGTATTTCTGCTTATATTTTTCTTTATGTGGCATGAATGAGATGGAGTCATTATGTGTGACAGTGTGAGGAATTTCGATGTGCATTGGAGTTTGTTCTTCTGCTGTTTTCTCATTAATATCGTATGAGGGAGGGTTTAGCTATGGGTGATGGTTTAAGGAGGGTGTGGATCGTAGTATTGTTGAACTGCATTGCATTGGCTTGTGGCGTTACAGATCCCAATGATTTGAATATCTTGAATGATTTCAAGAATGGCCTGGAAAACCCAGAGCTTCTCGAATGGCCAGATAAAGGGAGTGATCCCTGCGGTCCTCCTTCGTGGCCTCATGTCTTCTGTCAAAGCGGCAGAGTCACCCAGATTCAGGTTCAAAAATTGGGTCTAAAGGGACCTCTTCCTCAAAACTTTAACAGGCTCGAGAAACTCTACAACATTGGCCTGCAGAGGAACCATTTCAATGGAAAATTGCCTACTTTTCGAGGTTTATCGGAGTTGCAATATGCTTTCTTGGATTACAATGACTTTGATACTATCCCATCAGATTTCTTTGTTGGACTAAGCAGCATACAAGTCTTGGCTTTGGATTATAACCCATTGAACAAGACTACTGGATGGTCTATTCCTATTGAATTGGGAGATTCAGCTCAACTGACCAATCTTTCTATGATGAATTGTAGTTTGACTGGTTCTGTACCCGATTTTTTAGGGAAGTTTCCATCTTTAAATTCCCTGATGCTTTCGTATAACAGATTGTCTGGTGAGATTCCAGCAAGTTTTGGGCAGTCCTTGATGCAAATTCTGTGGTTGAATGGTCAAGACGGTGGTGGGATGAGTGGTCCAATTGATGTTATTGCGAATATGTCATCCTTGAAACAGGCATGGCTCCACGGAAATCAGTTTACTGGGACAATTCCTGTAAATATTGGGGCTTTATCTTCTTTGAAAGAACTCAATGTCAACAAGAATCAGCTGGTTGGTCTAATTCCTCAGAGCTTGGCTGATATGGAGCTGGACAACTTGGACTTGAACAACAATCATCTTATGGGTCCAATACCAAAGTTCAAGGCCAGGAATGTTTCGTGTGATTCTAACCCATTTTGTCAACTGAAACCTGGTGTTTCATGTGCCCCCGAGGTTACTGCACTGTTAGATTTTCTTGGTGGTATGAATTATCCATTCAATCTCGCTTCTCAGTGGTCTGGTAACAATCCATGCGAAGGACCATGGTTGGGGGTGAGTTGCAATTCTAAATTGGAGGTTTCTGGTATAAATCTGCCCAGGCATAATCTTTCTGGTAGCCTCAGCCCTTCACTTGGAGAGTTGCATTCACTGGTTGGGATTAGGCTTGGTGGAAACAATTTGAGTGGAACAGTTCCTACGAATTTAACAGAATTGAACTCTTTGACATTGCTGGATCTAAGTTCAAACAATATGGAACCTCCACTACCCACATTCCAAGAGAGCGTGAAGGTCATTATTGAGGGGAATCCTTTATTTGCTTCAAATCGGACTCTGGTGCCTGCCCCTCCAGCTAGTGGCACACCACCTTTTCACCCTCCACCAGATACTGGGAAATCTCCAGCACCTGACGGTCCGTCTTCGCAACAAACAAGATTGAGAAATAATTCCTCTAAAAAATTAATTGCGGGAGTAATTGTGGGAGTAATTGCAATCATGGTTCTTGTTGTCATTTGTCTATGTGTTTACTTGCGCAAGAAAGGGAAAAACCCTTCAAAGGCTCCTAGTTCCATCGTCATTCATCCCAAAGATCCAACTGATGATGAAAACCAGGTTAAGATTGCAATTTCAGATAATACCACTGGAAGCTTGTTCAGCCAAACTACGACCTCTAGTGGGAGTGATAATAGCAATGCAACAGAAAGCTCTCATATGATTGAGGCTGGAAACTTGGTCATATCTGTTCAAGTCCTTCGCAAAGTGACCAACAATTTTTCGCCAGAAAATGAGGTTGGCCGCGGTGGATTTGGCATCGTTTACAAGGGTGAAATGGACAGTGGGATACAAATAGCAGTCAAGAGAATGGAGGCTAGCCCAACAAGCAGTAAGGCGTCAGATGAATTTCAGGCTGAAATCGCTGCACTTTCAAGGGTCCGCCACCGGCATCTGGTATCTCTTCTTGGCTACTCCATTGAAGGCTTTGAGAGGCTTTTGGTTTATGAGTATATGCCTCAGGGTGCTCTAAGCAGACACCTTTTCCACTGGAAGACCCTGAAATTGCAGCCCCTGCCTTGGACAACCAGGCTCACCATTGCTTTAGACGTCGCAAGAGCCATGGAGTATCTTCATAGTCTTGCCCGTCAAACGTTTATACACAGAGATCTTAAGTCTTCTAACATTCTTCTGGATGATAAGTTTCGGGCTAAAGTTTCTGATTTTGGATTGGTAAAACTTGCTCCAGATGGACAGAGATCTATTGTGACTAGGCTTGCTGGAACATTTGGATACCTTGCACCTGAATATGCCGGTGAGAATACCTCTTAGGCTTCCCCTGTCTATTTTTTTGGTCATAACAGCTTTCTAAATTGGGTTGAATTTAATTTTTTTGTCAATATTGTGGTTGGAGTACGTACTACAGATATCAATTATAGGATGTTCTATCAGTGCCTTTCTTCTTATAGCTAAATGAAGTTCTAACATTTCTGCATTCCTAAATTATTTGATCCACAGTAATGGGGAAGATAACAACCAAAACTGATGTCTACAGCTATGGAGTGGTGTTAATGGAACTCTTGACAGGACTTACAGCTCTTGATGAGCGTCGCTCTGAAGAAAGCCGGCACTTGGCAGAGTGGTTTTGGCGAATCAAATCAAGCAAAGAGAAGCTTATAGCATCCATTGATCCTGAACTTGACACGACTCAAGAAGCTCTCGAAAGCATCTCCATTATCACTGAACTGGCTGGTCATTGCACTGCAAGGGAGCCTAGCCACCGGCCAGATATGTGTCATGTGGTGAACGTGCTTTCTCCACTGGTTGAGAAATGGAAACCTACGGTTGATGAATCAGACGATAGTTTTGGCAATGACAGCAGCCCACCCCTCCTCCAAATGTTAAAGGCGTGGAAAGAATCAGAAAGTTCAACCGTCAGTTATGATAGTCTTACAAACAACAGCAGGGGAAGTATTCCAGCGAGGCCGACTGGCTTTGCAGACGCCTTGGATTCCGCTGGTGCCAGATAAAATAAAGGGAGCTTTAGAGCCATGATGCTCCCAATACAGGTTACATCCGTACCTATTTTGTGTCAATAGATCTCTTTGTTATTCTACATATATAATAAAACAACACCTCCTCCAATGGTTTTGCATATAGTTATAGTGAGTCCATAAAATCAATTGCTCAAAGATGTGGGTTACTGTGGATTTCCTGTTTCATACATTACTCTATGATTAAGCAAGTGTGATTTGTCATTTTCATTTTTTTCTTCCCTTGCTTTGTAAATAACCGCTTTCTGAATCAAGGGTACTGATTTAGCGTTATTTGTTAAGTCGACGTTGTCGCTGCGCCTGCATGGATAGTTGGGCTTGGGCACACTTGAAGAGCTCATATAGATATCCTAACAAAAAGCCCATTTCGATTAGTACCCAATAAACGAACCAATGATTAATGGGTTAGTGAGGAATGGCAGGACAGATGCTGCAGTGTTCGATCAAATGCCTGAAAGAAATGTGGCTTCTTGGACTGCTTTGATTGGTGGTTTATCAAGAGTGGCCATCATGAGGAAGCCTTGAGTGGTTTCGACAAATGCTTATGTCAAAGGTGGAGCCAGATTATGTCAACATTATTGCAGTTCTTGCTTCCTGTGCCAATCTTGGAACACTCCAGTTAGGTCAGTGGTTACATGATATGTTCTGAAACAAGATTTTAGTGAGAGCGTTACGATAAGCGATTCATAGATTGACATGTATTCACGGTGTGGATGTATTGAATTTGCCCGTCAAGTCTTCAACAAAATGACCAAACTCACTATGGTTTCATGGAATTCGATCATTGTGGGTTTCGCCGCTAATGGACATGCAGAGGAGGCATTGTAATATTTTGCTTTGATGCAGAAAGAAAGGTTCAGTCCAGATGGGGACAGTTTCAACTTTCAATAGAACACTTACTGCGTGTAGCCATGCTGACTTAGTTAGTCGATGAAGGTCTTCACTATTTTGATCACTTCGTATTGACCGATTCAAGCAGATGGAAAGACTGCAAAGGTATTCATTCTTCAATAGAAATTCTCAAAGAAGCAAGATGTAGAGAGCTTCCCACTTGTACCAATGACTCACACTCTCCTCCCAGAAACCTTCTCCCTCAACCTTTTGGCCATGTCTTCCCTCCCGCAATTTCTACAAGCACTAAAAAATACCTTCCACAATGCATCATCAGGCTCTACTTCCATCCCCAATATCAACTCTGCTGCTTCCTCCACCAGCCCGTCTTTCCCCAACACATCCACCATACAAGTGTAATGCTCCAAGCTCGGTCTTATCCCGAACTTCCTCTCCATCATCTCAAAATACTCCCTGCCTTTCTCCACTAATCCCAGTCTGGTACAAGCTGCCAAAACTGCCGTAACGGTCAGCGCATCTGGCTTCTCCCCTGCAAACAACATCCTCTCAAACAAAATAAATACCTCACCGACTTCCCCATGCATCCCATACCCAGCCATGATCGCTGACCACGAAATCTCGTTCTTCTCAGGCATACCATCAAACAACTTCTTCGCACTGAATAAATCTCCACATTTCATGTACATACTAATCAATGCATTCGAGTTTGCCAAATCGACAGCAAACCCATTTGCCAAAACAAATCCATGGACTTGCCTACCAAACCTCAGCGCCCGCAACCCTGCACAAGATTTGAGCACGCTAGGTAAGGTGTGGCAATCAACTGTCTTTTGGGCGCCGATCATTTTCCGAAAGACAGAGAGTGAACGAGAGAAGAGATTGAGGGAGCAATAGGCTCTGATTAAGGTATTGAAGAGGAAACTGGATTGGCGGTTGGCGTAGGAAAAGAGTATGTGGGCTTGGCGCATTTGTGCGCAAGAGGCGTAGGCAGAGACAAGCTTGGCTCGAATGAAGTCGTGACTAGAAATTCCAGCTCGGACTGTCCGTGCGTGGATGCTCTTAAGGCTTTGAAGGTTCTTGGTGGATGAGCAGGACTCTAGGAGCGCGGCGTAAAGCGGTACCGCTCCGCGAGAGGCGGACGTCATTGGAAGAGAGGACTGAGGAGAGAGTGAGAGACTGTTTTTATTTATTTGTTATTTATTTATGGCAAAAGATGAGCTTTTGAAGCCCGATCACTTGCAGGGGAAGAAAGTCTTCTAACCTCTTGCCAATTGGACTGTTAGGCCCATTGTCATTAGCATTTGAACTTCTCCTCCTCCAAATCCAATCCTATTGTCATGACCCATATTATTATCTTTTGAATAGTTTTTAGAAATAGAAATATAAAAAATTTATCAACATTGTATTCACATACAATTCATTAATGTTTTGCTTTCCAGTAAACCCAGATTTGCATAAAGTTTGATTCCACCAGCAGAGGATAGATAAACTAAATACTCCTGCAATAAGTCAAATTTATTAAGTTTTTGTTCACAATTCTATTGAGGGGAATGAAGATTGTTTTTACATGTTAAGAATGAAATATTACCAGCAATTCCTTTTACTGTTGTAGAAGTTACAATCAAGATTGTTGGGTGATTCTCTTTTGTCAATCATTTTACAAAAGTCTTTGCATTTAGATGCCCATAATTTTATTTTCAAGCTAAAATCCCCGAATATAGTCAGAATTGTTAATTTTTTGATTATAATTTCAAAAACTTGAAAAAGAACAATGAGTTTTTTTGTTTTTACAAATTCACCTTTCAATTAGTAGTTCAATATCAGTTTTTTCGACCAAAGAATTTTGAACATATATCTCTTCCGGACTTCCCGCTGATGTAAGTAAATTCATAATCTTGAACGTATATCGATCTTGGCTAATCGAAATTTCTTCCAAGTCAGTCATCTCTTTCATCATCGTAGTATGCAAGAAAATTATTTTAAGATATCCAGATACAGAATTATAGTCCCTTTTGTTTTCAACAACCCTAAAATTTGTGACTCGTTATATGACTCCCTCTTTTAATCTTGATTTGAACACTTCAATATGATTCTTAAGGATTAGAGCATGCATCATAGTATCCTATACAATTATATATGTTAAATGTTGGACGCTATCTTAATTTTTTTTATTGAAGCACAAACATCATAAATCTCATATATTGAATTATTTGCACACCTTTTCATCTAGAAAAATCATGTTCGTGTTTATGAACTCTTTGGTCTTGATATTCGCAAAATCCCATAACTTAATAAGCTTGACATATATATTCCAGTTGATCTTGGTTTGATCAATTTCATATTAGTTTTTTTTTCATGATTGTTGATCGAATGATTTTCATAGAAGAACGTGTGTGTTTGGGATGTAAGGATGATCCAAGTTAATATTTGTTGATCAAGTTAATTGTATTAATTATGAGTTTAGTATTTGATGATTGAATCTAGCACATGAAGTGTACGTGGATCCTCTATTGAATAGGTGCATGTACTATTGTAGACTTTGGAGGGTTTTTTAAGTTTTTCAAAACGTTATTTTTTTTTAATTATAATCATTGACAAATTGCATTTAATAACATTTCTTATGAATGGATTTAATGACTTTTTTTTGTGAAAATTTTTGTTCTATAACATAGGAGGGTGTGTAACTTTCTTAAGACGTTTTTTTTTTGCTGCTTATTTGTTTTTGGGTTGGCTAAAATCACGAATTTATTGTAATTATTAACATTTTTATTTATGAAATTAAAGGCATTTAATTCGTTTCATTTTTTATGAAAAATCTTCTTTGAAATTATGGGAGGGCGCGCGTGCAAATTGGATTGACCATATTCACCTTTTTTTTTTTGGTTACTTATTTGTCAATGGGTTGACTTAAATCATGAAATTATTGTACTAATTATTAACATTTTTTTCAGTTATGAAATTTAATGACATTGAATTCATTTTTTTATGGGAAATCTTCTTTGATATCATGGGAGGGCGTGTATCTTGGAATGACAACATACACTGTTCCTTTTCTTTTTCTTTTTTACCATTATCTCCGTTACATTTTAATTGTGCTCTATTCGTTTTTGGGATGTCCCAAAATACATCACTCATTTTGATTAATTTTATCCATTTTTCTCATCTTACTCTTAGTTACTTTTAAATTGAAAAGCTGGAGCGATAACAAACTCAATAATTATACACATTAATGGGGTATAAACGTCAAATTGAAGAGAAGTGATACAATTTCTTAAACTGTGTGTAAAATTGAAGATGACAATTAAAATGGAATGGAGGGAGTACTTATTTGTCAATGAATTGGTTTAAATCATGAATTTTTTGTAATTATTGACATTTTTTCATTTACGAAATTGATGACATTAAATTCATTTATTTTTTTATGGAAAATCTTCTTTGATATCATGAAAGATGAAAGGGAGTGCAAATTGGGTTGGCTTAAATCATTGATTTATTATAATTATTAACAATTTTTCATTTATGAAATTAATGACATTAAATTCATTTATTTTTCTTTGGGAAATATTCTTTGATATCATGAGAGGGCGTACAAGTTGCAGTGACAAATATAAACTTGTTTCTTTTTTTTTATGGGTTAGCTTAAATCATGAATTTATTGACATTATTATTGACATTTTTACATTTATGAAATTGATGATGTTAAATTCATTTAATTTTTTTATGGAAAATCTTCTTTGATATCATGAGTAGGGATGACAAAAAAAAAACTCCGTGCACTATCTGCAAGGTATCCCATCTGTTTAAAATTCGAAAATGGATCATATAGGGTTTGGAAGCGGTTTTAATTTTTATTTTCAGATTCGTCACGGTTATGGATCGATTTTGATAGTTGATGTCGGATTTAGGGTGCCACAACCAATTAATAAGTGGTTAGGGTACCCAAACAAAAACCGAATCAAAACCATAACCGACCTTGCCCTTAATTACAAGTAAATTCCTAAAAATAGTAGTAAATATATATGTTAGATAAAGGATTTGAACCTTACACGTATATATAGAAATAAATCACTTAACCACTAGTCTAATTATTTATTTTTTATTATAGACTTTTCATAGTTTATATATATATATATATTGAGTGTGGAATTTGGATGTGCATAATAATGTCATAAATGTCACATGGATTCCTAGTGAATATAATTAAATTAATAAATAAATTAAATCACTTAACCACTAGTCCAATTATTTATTTTTGTTTGATTGTTGATGTTTAAGGAGTAATATGATATTATCATGTAGTTCGTCTGGACATTGGTATCCGGCAGTAAACGGTGGTTATGAAACAATTTCAGTTTTGAAAATCTAAATGATTTTTTAAACAGTTTTTAAACTATTTTGACATATGGTACGTTAACTGTTTTGATATTTATTTATTGGAAGGGTACCCGATCCACTGTCATCCCTACATGAGAGGGCGTGTAAATTGGATTGACTTCATACATTTGTTCCTTTATTATTGGATTTGAAGGATTTATACATTGTTTGTGAAAACAATTCTTGATTTTTTAATTTTAATTATTTAAGAATTGCACATGATGATCATAATAGGAACACAATTGCTGATGTGCCATATCTAACACTCATCTATACTTTTTCTCAGTTTCAGGTTTAAATAATGGCATTGATTTGATTGATTGATTTTGTACTCATATATATTTTATTTCCTGAGTTGGGTTGTCGAATTTATCAATCCGGGTCTAAATACAAAAAAAATGGTTCGCTTTGAATTCGGATTGGGTATACAAACATAAAAAATTTATCTGATTTAGTTATTTAGATACTTGGTCGGATTCAATTATTGTCCGAATTACTTGTCTACATTTAAATTAATATGAGTATAATCAATTTAATATGTTCAAAAATCTAAATCAATTCTCGTCTAGACATGCAAATATCTCATAAACATCTTATGACGTTGTCTGACCCCGGATCGACCCATACCCGAATTTTTGCCACCCTTGCATGTATATATGTACATATTATAAGTATATAACACACAAATATAACATTCACATTCTTATTTCACAACCGAAGACATATAGGTTCTTGGCTTGCCTAAAAAATAGAAGATATTAAATTCATTAATATATCCTCAAGGAGTGGTGGATCAAGCTAGCCAGCCATCCAGGCGTTTCATCAAACTAAAACACCAAAGTAAAAAATGCAGGTTTTATTCTAACACTGGAGTAGATATATAGATGTTTCATAGATAAGTTCCAGATTTCTTGGGAGGGAGGTCACGGTGGTGCAATGGGTTTGGACCAGTGGGCACCAACCTCAGCTCTCTCTTCCACAGATGCTGATCACCAATCCTGAAGCCGGCCAGCAACTGCATGCATAAAAGGCACAGTAATTTACTTACTGTGGCAGCCCAGATAACCCAAAAGATTAAAGTTGTAAAAAAAATGAAAAATAAACCTTTCTGCTTTCGATTTTCGTGGCAGCATGGAAGCACCCAGACGAAGCATCACAGCCTAAAGTACAAACAGAGATAGCATAATTAATTAGCAAAACTACCAAACATAATTGGTAATTAGGAAAACAGATCTAGATTGCACAAACCATAAGTTTCTTTCGTGACCATTAAGGACAAGACCGCCATGAAGAATATGAAGAAGGAAAGCTTGGTTTTGAAAGCCATATTCTTAGGTTCTGAAAGTAACCACAAGCAAAGCGAGCAAATTTGAAAGGTGATGATAGTGATAAGCAAATTAGTACAAGAGGCACCCAATTTATAAAGGCATGAATAAAAATAATAAATGAATATATATATATATATATATAGATGTTTCATACCTAATTAATATATTTCTATAAAAAACTATTGATAATCCAATGTATTTGAGAGTAAAACCGTTACCATTTAATGTACCCTATCCCAAAACTGTTCCAAAACTGTTTAAAAAATCATTTAGATTTCCAAAACCAGAACTTTTCCATAACCGTTTATCGCCGGGTACCCATTTACCGTTTATCAAATACATTGGATTATCAATAGTTTTTTATAGAAATATATTAATTAGGTATGAAACATCTATATATATATTCATTTATTATTTTTATTCATGCCTCTACAAACCCGGCTCGACCCAACCCTTAATTTCAATTAAATTCTTAAAAATATAGTATATATGTTAGAGAAGAGATTTGAACCTTACACATGTATACAAAACTAAATCACTTAACCACTAATCCAATTGTTTGATTTTTTGTTATAGACTTTCATAGTTTATAAATATATATTGAGTGTTTGGAAACATTATTCAATCAATTATGAAAGAAATTGAAAAAGTTAAACGGTAAATAGGTACCCGGCGATAAACGGTTATGGAAAGATTCTGGTTTTGGAAATCTAAATGATTTTTTAAACGGTTTTGGAACAGTTTTGGTATAGGGTACATTAAACGGTAACGGTTTTAGTATTTCTTAAATGGAAGGGTACCCGACCCGTTGCCATCCCTAGATGTGGTTAGGGATGGCAACGGGTCGGGTACCCTTCCATTTAAGAAATACCAAAACCGTTACCATTTAATGTATCCTATACCAAAACCGTTTAAAAAATTATTTAGATTTCCAAAACCGAAACCGTTCCATAACCGTTTACCGCCGGATATTCGTTTACCATTTAACTAATTCAATTAAAAAAATGAAATCAATAATATTTTTTGACAAGTCTTAGATACTTATTAATGATGAAGATATTAAATAATACAATGAGATAGAAATAGAAAGGAGTCAAATGTCTTGACGAACTATATGATAATACCATATTATTACTCCTTAGACATTAATCACTTCATTGCATCAACAAGACAACAAGATCCATGTAATAAATTCAAATTTTGTTAGTTTATATTTAGTCTGTTTGATTTTTTTGGTACAGTGTTAACGAGTAAATTTCAGATTATGGATTCTTTGAGAGAGAAATTAGGGTTCGTGGCTTCGTAATAATGTTTATTGCATTTTTTAATTTTTTTCCTTTAAACACTTTAATTTATTATTTAAAATGATATCATACTTTTAATCTTCATATACATTATAGTCATAAAAGTAAAAGTCTAAACTTTATTACGCACAACCAAAATCCATACTCAATATATATTTATAAACTATGAAAGTCTATGACAAATAAATTAGAATTAGACTAGTAGTTAAGTGATTTACTTCTTTATACACGTGTAAGGTTCGAATCCTTTCTCTAACATATGTACTAATGTTATTTCGGGTATGAGCCCAATGGGTATATATGACTTAAAAGTAGTGTTATCAAAACCGGACCGACCCACCAGTTCAATCGATTCAACCGCAAATTTTCAAACAAAATGGGCGAATTCAGGTGTCGAACCAAACTAACAAAAAAACCGTGTTAACCAGTCAAGAACAGCGTCACCCGCAGTCTCATTAAAGCCACCGATTCAATAGACTTTAAAAAATTTTAAGCAATTGTAACTGTTGATTATGTGTTGGGCCTTAAGCAACGGGCTTTACTTTCCCATTAGAATAGTATTTGGTTCGTTCATATAGCTGCTCATTCTAATTTTATAAGTGAATGTTGATATCAATTTTGTTCTTCTATCGATGTGGGATAAACTTTTTCCCTCCTTTTGGATTTTTTTGGAAAACTTTTCTAGATAATGGATCCTACTGATATCAATTAATATCTTTTTGAATTGTGTCATTCTCACCATAAATATTTTACTGCTAAGTTTACATAATAAATATTTATATTTGTTGTTATTATTATTTTTACATTCATATAATTTCTTTTTATGTTTTATTCTTTTGTTATTGATAATTTTTTAGTTAGAAATGGAGGATTGAACTTCTAAAAATTTTATATATGAACATAAATTTAGTTATAATTTTAATCAAATACATGTATGTTTGATTTATTATATTTTTAATACTATTAATCATTTATAAATAAAATTAATAATTAAAAAATAAGCGGTTCAACTCTTGACCCTTCGACCTAACCGGTTGAACCTTCAAAAAAAATTAACACGAGTCGATGTGCGGGTCGATTCTGATAACACTAGTTAAAAGTCTTAAATTGCATATTTACATTGTATTTATATATCAATTTTTTTAAAATAGTTATACATTACACATTATATATATATATATATATACATACATATATATATACACACATATATATATTTATACATATATATATATATATATGTCACACACTGTGACAGTGTGTTATATACATATATGATATATATGTATAAATATATATATATGTATATATGAAGACTTGCTCTTATACGGACTTACTTTTTTGTATGTTGAGATAGTTTTGTGCAGGGTCCGTAAATTAAAAATTTACGGACGCTCGCATCTGAGACTCCCACTATGTATATGTATGTATAAATAAATAAATATATATATATTGTGTGTTATAGTTTTTGGACTCGGGCTTCGGGCCTGGCTCTGCCCCAAAAATGGAGCCCAAGCCCCCTCGAGGCCTAGGTCGGGCTGCCCATGCCTAAGGCCTAGCTTTAAGCTATGCAACCCACTTTAAACACTGTATTTACCAAACACTCAATTGAGTCACTTGCACTGCGTTAATGCGGTGCAAAACGAGACGTTGAAAAGATGTGCGTTTCATTGTGTTTTCATAGAGCCTCAATCTAATTTCCTGAATTACCCTCCGTTTTCTCTCGATCTAAGCCAGACATGCTTCGATTTGCTTTTCTCTTGACTCGAGCGTCTTCCCCGCTATGATTTGCTGCACCAGTTTTGAGTTCCTTTGTTCAATTCTTCTTCTCCTTCTCTCTCAGTGGACTCGACTTCACCGTTTGGTAAGTGGGTTTCGATCTCCCTAAATTGGGTTGGTATGCTGTCAAGGAAGGTTTGTTTCTATTAACCGCATGTGCCGTATATTTGCCTATTAGAATAGAACAATGTCTGGGTAGATCTTGTTTTGGATTAAAGCTTGTTTTGGATTAAAGTTCTGGGTGTGCCATTCGTATATTAGAACATAACAAGGTATGGGTAAATATGGTTTTGTATTAAGGTTTTGGGTGTGCAATTCATATATTTGCTTGGTAGAACAGAACAAAATCTAAATAGATCTGGTTTTGGATTAAAGTTTTGTGATTGAAGGAGGGAAGTAGTTATGAATCAAATCTATTTTGAATTCTCACTTGTAACAGCCTAGAGTACTGCCTATTGCACTATCGAGGAGAACCAAGATTATTTGAATCTGGCCTTTCCAATTATTGAACTCTTCACCTTTAATGCACATTAATATTTATAAAATTATTGTGTGTTACAAATATTTCTAAAATAATATGTAAGAACTTTAATTATATGTTTAATTTAATCTTTTTATTATCTTTTAATTTAATCTTTTTATTTGATATTATTAATCTTTTATTATGATGCCCTTTTTTTGTCATTTTATATAAAATATTATAACAAAAAGGTAATGTAAAAAGTAAATCAAACACCTCACAACAACATTTTACACAATTTAAAATTGTGGGTACCACAGCTTTTTATACAATATTATTTTTGACAGCTTAAAGCACAACATTTTTCAGAGCTTAAAGCTGTAAAATAAAATTGAATAACAAACGAACCCGATTCCTCAAGGAGTGGTGGATCAAGGCTAGCTAGCCATCTAGGTGTTTCATCAAACTAAAACAATATCAATGTAAAAAATGCAGGTTTTATTCTAATACTAGAGTAGATATAAAGATGTTTCATGGATTAGTTCCAAGGTTGCTTGGAGGGTGGTCATGATGGTGCAATGGGTTTGGACCACAGGGCACCGACCTCAGCTCTCTCCTCAACAGATCCTGATCACCAATCTCAAAGCCGGCCAGCAACTGCATGCATAAAAAGACAGAGAGTAAAATTTTCGTACTGTCTCTGTAGCCCACATGACCCAAAGATTAAAGTTTAAAAAAAATATAATGAAAAATAAACCTTTCTGCTTTCAATTTTCATGGCAGCATGGAACTATGGAAGCACCCAGACGAAGCATCACAGCCTAAAGTACAAACAGAGACGTTAACATAATTAATTAGCAAAACCACCAAACATAATTGGTAATTAGGAAAACAGATCGAGAATGCACAAACCATAAGTTTCTTTCGTGACCATTAAGGACAAGACGACCATGAAGAATATGAAGAAAGAAAGCTTGGTTTTGAAAGCCATATTCTTAGGTTTTGAAAGCAACCACAAGCAAATTTGAAAGGTGATGATAGTGATAAGCAAAGTAGTACAAGAGGCACTCGATTTATAGTGGCATGAATACAAATAATAAATGAATAATGAATATGGATGCTACATGCCTAATATATTTCTATAAAAAACTATTGATAAGCCAGTGTAAATCCACTTATTTTAAAAACAAAATATTTGTCTAATGATGAAATACTCATACAATTATCCATTTTTATTATTTGAGAAACATAGGAAAAAAGTTAAAAAAAAAACCACTTATTTTAGAAGCAAAACATTAGGAAAAATAGTATTTATTATTTAGATTTCAGAAAACAAATATTCAACGTGTGAAATAAATATTTACATTTACGGCTTTACCACTCATGGTGTGTTTGATAGGGGTGTAATGATTATAAGGGTAATTAAAATTATTTGTATAAACAAATACTCATGTTTGTTATGCATGTATCTTATTTAGCAAATTAATATTTTTAGACAAATTTTTTCATATTTTGAGTATAATTGTTACGAGAGATGAGTAATGATTACCTTAATAATACATTTAGCTCTATTTATTATTCTCTTATCAAACACAACTTCAACCTTACCTTATACAATTTTTTATTTTTATTTTTTATGCAAACCTTGTACTAATTAAAGGGCCAGGATTAATGCGTCAGCATATATCCATGACTATGGGCCTTCAGCAGTCACCATAAATATGGGCCTTCCAATTAGTTTGGGTCACACTACTTAATATATAAACGAGAAAGCCCATACCCAGTTATTGTTGTGGCCTGTGGGGTTTTATGTATATTCAAAATAATTAATCTTAAAATCAAAAGAATTTAATTATATTATAACTAATTTAGTATGATATAATAAATATAATATTTTATTAATTAACAACTATTCAATTAAAATATAGTTAATACATAGCTTAAGTATTGCACAAGGCACAAAGCCCAGAATGGACGAAGTACTTGTTTTGGGCTTTTAGCTCTAATTTTTTGAATTTAATTTTAAGTCAATGATTTATGCTGTTAGAAATTCAATAAGGTTGGAGTTTCTAGAAATACAATTTTCTTTAGGCTTCACTCAAAGCAGCTAATAAATATTACCTAATTTCATAAAAAAATGCACCAAAATGTGTTCATATGACCATTCCTAACTATTTTGATGTCCAAAGCGGCATGATATAGTGATGCTGTATTTTAAATAAAAACAATCACGAGGATTGAAGCTGAGGGAGAGGAGCCTCAGGGATACAGAATACAAGAGAAGTGGTTAGAGTTTTTTGTTGGGTTCAGCAGAGGGAGAGTATAGGGAGATGACAATGAAAGTGATTAGATTTTTTTGAGCTCATATATCTTCAATTTGAGCTTATATATATATATATATATATATTTTAAAAAATATAATATTATGACCCGTCTTAGTGCCTGAAGCATCAGTTTTAGTTGCTTCACTCTAGGATCGTTAACGTTCCTATAGATGCATGATAAAAAATTTGGTTCCAAAATATTTCTTTCTTTTTTATCTTTTCATTTTGAGCTTTTGAGATATTTGGGATCTTCTAGCTTTAGAATCTCCCAACATTTTCTACACACAAGTGGGGTGTGGGTTTTTTTTCATTTTTGCTTTATTCTCAACCCTTTTAAGCTGCTACATACTCGATATTGAGAAGCCATTGGCTTAATAGGTATCTAATATCCTTCGCTTGGGCCGTTCTCAAACCGCCTTATTCTCTCCTTTTGGAAAGAACTACAAGACAATTGAAAGAAAGAAAGTATGATAAAATGCTGATATATAGATGAGGAAAAGATAAAATAGTAGCCTGAGTTTAGACGCATACCTTATGTTTAAAGAGACAAATTCGTATGATGCCAATTCCGCTTTTTTGGTTATAAAAAACGAGAGCAGTAGTTAAATGCACCTTATAGAAAAATAGTAGGCTAGGTAAGTAACAAAGAAAAAGAAAGACTGACAAATAGAGAATGAAATGATGGAGATGGACTATGTTAGGAATTAGAAACACAATACATATGATTATATAAAGTTGTTCAAAATTTTCCCTTGAAAGCCAAGGCAGTAGTTTTCAATCACTTTACGATATCAGCCACTAACAACCACCATGGATTCTTCAATGAGTGTATTGCCCTTTGTAGACCCAGAATCAGCTTCGCTGTTATATGATAAACAAGTTAGTTCAAATCCTAGCCTAATCTCGAAGCAAAATTATCTCAGTTTCCTGACTTGTCAATCTCTTATTGGTAGTATCGATCTGTTGAGACTGGTGAGTGATTGCCCTGTCATTGTCAATATCGTATGTGCCGTTCCCTTTAGTTGGTCCTATTGCCATCAAATGGTCCGCACATCCATTGCGTGTGATAGATTCATAGAATCATTCAAATCAAAACCATACACAGAAAAGCTCGAGTTTGCATGGGCCGGTTACAGAATATCTTAAATGAAAATGATTTTATATAGCTATCAGCCCATTTTAAAAGAAAAAGGCACGTACACCTTCACCTGTATATATTAACACGCATATCTCTTCCTTAGGACACAATTTGTGCCAAACCACCATGACTGAGAAGACTGCGAAGGAATGTGGCCACCGCGAAGATGAGCGAGAACGGCTCTACCGCCGGATCTTCGTAGCTATATTATCCCTCATCATCATCGTTCTCATCGTAATATTCCTTGTCTGGATAATCCTACGACCTACAAAGCCTCGCTTTGTCCTCCAGGACGTCACTCTTTACAGCCTCAACATATCAGGCACAAATGCGTTGACCACAAGTATGCAAGTCACCGTCTCTTCTCGGAACCCAAATGCGAGGGTCGGCGTATACTATGAAAAGCTCGACATCTATGCCTCTTATCGGAATCAACAGATAACACTGCCGACTACGATCCCAAGCAGTTTTCAGGGTCACAAGGAGATAACTGTGTGGTCTCCATTTTTGAATGGAGAGTCTGTGCCTGTCTCTCCCTACTTGTCCACTGCTCTGAGTCAGGACCAGAATACAGGGCTGGTGCTTGTGAATATCAAGATTCAGGGGAAGATCAAATGGAAGGTCGGCACTTGGGTTTCTGGGAAATACCGATTGAATGTCAACTGCCCGGCATATATATCTTCCGGCGAAAGAAACAAGGGGATTCAGATTGGACCTGCAATCAAGTATCAGTTTGTGCAAGTTTGTTATGTTGATGTTTGAGCAAGCAAAAATTGCTGCAGCTCCTTACCTAATTTTCTCTTTTCTTATTATATAGTTTATTAATGATCCTTTTTCTTGGTGATTATTATATGATATATAATCAAACTAATGGCTTCTTTTGCCAAAAAATTGTGATATGCCAACTTTAATTAGTATCAAGTGTTTCGAGTTTATTCAGCTGCTTGTTTTATTCTTTTCAGTTTCATTCTTAATTTTGATAAGGTAAAGCAGATTAGATGGTTATATCTTCTCAGTTCTCACATGAGAACATTGTCTAGGGACTCTCTCTTGCGTAGTTTTAGGATCCTGTTCCATAGATGCAGGACATCAAAGTTACACTAGTTTTAGGTCTCCCAGGTTAATGTAGGAGAATAAGATTAGAATGTATGGTTAGGTTAAATGAATTTTGGGTCTGTAGTGGAAGGATATTCTGTGACTAAAAAAGAAGAAGAAAGAGGAGTGCAAATTAGGGATGTTAAACATATCCCAACAAAATTGAAATTGAAAAAAATCAAATCGGTTGGTCGGGTTTTTTTGCAGGAAAAATATATATTCATTTTTCATTAAAATCTATCAAAAATTGATATAATCGATTAAATGATTTGATCAAAAATATGTCAAAAAATCGACCGCTAACATCCCAATGGAATGCTCTTTACTTGAACTTTATGAAAATCTTTTTCTCTCTCTTTTTCTTTTTCTGATAGGCAACTTACATGAAAAGTCTTGGGTTGCATTTCTGAGAGTTTTGACGTTCTCCAATAACTTTCGATTAGGTTCAACCGCTCAACAGCTCAGCCAATGGCATGGGCCAGTCTTCTTGTTTTATATAGCCCACTGAAAACTCAATGACGGTCCATTGGCCGAACAGTGAGTTTCGTGTCCGGCCCATAACTCCATTAATGTTGAGTCCACTAGGTTAACATATGCAATGGCCCGAATACAGCACTTTTTGTTTGGCAACAACATCCATTGATATTTAATAACAAGGACGGCAAAACTAAGCTACGTACCCAAACACGTGCTGATCACTCTGATTTCTCTTTCTATTAGAAGAATTTTCAAGATATGCGTGATTAGTGCTGAGTGATTTATTGATTATGGTAGATATTACGCATGTTAACTTACACATGTATGTTAGTGAATCTTGTCTAATATTGACATTTAGACTTCTGTCACATTGAAAATTTCTATGGGTAGGCCACCACGCACATCCACTACATGTAAGTGAATCCTATCTACTATTGATATTAGATTTTATTTATGTGCGTGTGAACTTCACGGCTCGAATTTAAACCTATATCACATGTCAAGAGTACAAATTTGTATGGATTCGTAATCGGTTATAAAAAAGAATGTTATATCAAACTTATAGTACTATTATAGGTTGATTATGTCGTTCGTTCATTCGTTCGTTGCATATTGATTTCCTTTTATAGTTTAAAAGGAAAAATAAGTTCAGATGGTTAATAGTTTAACCCTATGTCTTAACATCAAGGATTAACAATATATATAGCATAGACAAAACTGACATGGTATTTTCCTGGGTTTTACTAGCGTCCAGTCTGGTCAAAAGACTACACGCTATACAGTCCATTCTATTGGATGACGCGTGGATGTTGACTTGGTCAACATCTATAATTGATTTTTATTTTATTTTTTCAAAATTTTATTATGAGAAGAATATGACAAAAATGGATATGAAGTTTTAACTTATTACTAATGAAAAACTTGCGATGAAAATATTTTTTTTTTCCATTTTTTGTCGATGGATTATTTATGGAATTTTTATTTTGCTGACGGATTACCGATGAAATTTATTTTTTTGCCAGCGGATTACAGGCGGAATTTATTTTTTATTTTTTGTCGACGGATACGTAATTTAATTTTTGGCCGACGGATTATTGACAAAAAAAATTCATCGGTAATTATCAACGAAATTTTTTCTATCGGTGTTTAGATTACCTATAACGGTTTTAACGATGAGAATTTTCGATCGGCAATCAATATTATCGATGGATTTTTAGGATTACCGACAAAAAATTTTCTCTATAATTCGTGAAGTTCTTGTACTGAGATTAACATCGTCAAATTATTAGTTGGGGCAAGATAGACATTTAAGCAATTTTTTTAATGATGGAGATTATAATATTTAATCTAATGATAGATAGGGGACAATACCGTATATCTTGAATAAGTACCTATCTTGAAAATATTAATTAGGGGCAAGCTGGATATTTAGTGTACAATGACATGTTTATTGTAATTTTATTTTATTTTATTTTAAATGTTATTTTTTTCAGTGATGGAGATTATACCATTTAATCTAATGGTAAGAAGGTTGATTGTTTTTGTACAGTTATTTGACTATACTGTTTTGTAGTTCAGCCCGATATTCCTCCCTCACACAAGTCTCCAATTAAAAACACATCTTGACTGACATCCAAATCATGACGGACCCCCTTGTAATTTAAGTTTAAGAATGTTCAAATTTTTTTTTGGAATTATGTATGTGTTCTGATAAAGTATAATTATATCAAATTTGACGTGAAAAAAATTTAGAATGTTTTAAGTTTATATTTAACAGTTCATAATTTTCACACATTTTTTACATTCTATTTGATTTTTTGTTTGAGACAAAATAAATATATCGTTGAACTTATAAACCCGATAAAAACACAAAATATAATCTATAAATCATTAAACTAAAATTACTGCTTGATATTCTGTAAATTTTTTAAAGCAGATTTAGCTTATCCAAATTGCTGGCTTATATTGACCCCGAGGCCCAAGTTCCACTTTGGGCTTGGCTAGTATGGGCTGGGTTGGTTTGAGTCCAATTCTTGGGCACCTATAAAGTACAGAGATTTGACAGGACCGGCCCATAAAAGAAAGAATCGTGCTGACTGGATCTGGATGGGAAAGCACTAGTCGGCAGGTTGCGGTTCGGACTTCGGAATTTTGGTTGGTAGCGGGCGAAGCAAATGCGCGCCAAATAATCGACACAGTCTTATCTTCTCTTCCCAAACGGCGGCGCATCGCCGGCTCGAACCCTCTTTCTCGTCCATATCAACAAAACCCGACCAATCGAATCACAGTTAGAGAAAGGAATCGGACGCCTATCATCAACTCCTCCATAATTTCACATATGGTGTTTTTGTATTAATTTATATTTTTGTCGCATTCTTATTATTTTATTGGCTAAAGAAATATATTTGTTATTATCAATTATTTATTATGTGCTTCCCTCCACATCTATATCCGAACCAAATTCCCTCCTTCCCTCGTTTTCTTCACTTTCTCTCATTTTCTCCCGCTTTTTTAAGTTTTTCGTTCTCGCCGAACACCAGATCTCACATCTACAGTTTCCTACAGCCTAGATTCCCTCCGGATTCTGTCCAATTAGATTTTCCTCGGAGTTCTCCAAGCATCAGAGAAGCTGATCGTCGGGGGTATATTGTACTCTCGATGTCGGATTCGCAGCAGTCGAACCCGCCAAAGCAGACTCAGCAGCAGGTGACGTTGAAAAGTCAGTTCCCTTTCTCGTCTGTGAAGCCGCCTTTTGTAGCTCCCGGCGACTATCACAGGTTCCGATCAGACTCGCGCCGCCTCGATCAAGAACCGGACGGGATCGTGGTCAAATGTTCCGTAAGCTTTGAAATTTTCTATAAACAATATATTTTCCATTATTTCTTCTTTTTTATTTTGAGGGAGGAGGTTTGTGGGATTTTCTTTGAAAAAATTTGTGCCTTTTTCTGTCTGTGTTTCTGGATTTTCTGATTGTTCAATTTTGTGGGGATTCCGTCTTCCTTTATGATTTCATTTTTTAGTTTTAATTTCTATTATTATAGGATTAGTAATTGGAGTGATTTTTCTGGTTTGGGCTACTTTATTATTCTAGGTCGGTTTTTTAGAGTTTTTGTTTTGGTAACATCTAAGGAATTGTGTGGTCAATGAAATAAATTGCTCTGTTTTGAGCTCGATTATAGCTTAATTGATGAATGTGGCATATTTGGACGATAATTTCTTCATAGTTGACTCGTAAATGTGCTTAAAATTTTGTGGATCACATGTTCGTCTATGATTCAAACAGAGGCCAGTGAAGCCTTATGCTCCAGATTATGTTTGAATGATTCGTTTGAAAATTCATTATGATGTCTACTTCCCCAATCACATATTTTTAACTCATATTGCCTCAAGATATCCAACTATTTTCCTTATGAAAAATTTTCATTCTTGGACTTTCAGTTCGTTTATTCATGGTTGATTGTTGTGTCATTTGTGCATATAGGTTTCTTCCTTGTTTTTCATCCCTCTCTCCTTTGTATTTTCTTCATGTACGCTAAAATGATCAGGATACCTGGACGAATACAAGGAGTTTACCGGGCGTTGTTGAGTACTGGGTTTTCCTACTGGCCTCTTTCTTGGCTAATTAGGCTACACTAACTGCTGCTCATCTTTTTGGCTAATTAGACTACACTACAAGTCTACAATCACACCAGGCCATGTACTTTTTGGTTTTAATGTAGTCTACTTATATATTTGAATTTGCCCCAGTGGTTAATCACTTAATCCTTTCATCTAATTAGATGAACAACATTCTTTTTAATTTATTCCTAGTTTTGTTGTCTAGCCACTTCTAAATTAGAAAGTTAATGCAAGACAACTACACAGAATTATATATATCTATATATTGTAAGTGAATAGATCTTACACGTACTTTATCATGATTTGTTCTTTCTAACCGTTGAATGGGACCATAGCCTTCTCATGTTTTCATTTACTGTTATTTACTTTGATTTCCACTCATTGATTGTGATTAACATGAATTGAATTGGTTTTATTAGCCATTGAAGCGCAAGAATGACGCAGCAGATCGTGATGGTGACTCAGGTGAATGTGCTGTCGGTTCTGGATACACAGAAATTGCTAACAGCCATATCCAGACCCCTATATCAGGAAAAGGGGCAAAGACACCAAAGCAATCAAGGCTTACAAAGTCAAGTAAAGCTGGGCCTCAACAAGCCGTTTCAAATCTTGGTGAGCATTTCCATTGACTTTGCATATCAGATACCCATGTCTTATGATACTGCTCAGCATTTAGTCCTGGTTAGTTGTAAGATAAATGGTTATAATCAGAAATCGGTTGATCTGCATGCCATCTTTTCCCTTATGTCTATATAGTTCAGCTGGATATGCATTTGATGAGAAAGTTTCTAAATTGTCAGGATCTCCTGGTAATAATCTTACTCCTGCTGGCCCCTGTCGCTATGACAGCTCCTTAGGTAAATATATAGCTCAATGATGTCATTCTTACAATTAATGTTTAAATTTATCCTAGTTGGGATCTTTTTGGTCTTAGTTTAGCATTTGAATGGAGAAGTATGGTAAAGGTGACATTCCTGACTATCTTATTCAGGTCTCTTAACAAAAAAGTTCATCAATTTGATCAAACATGCTGAAGATGGCATTCTCGATCTCAACAAAGCTGCTGACACTTTAGAGGTGACTATTTTATAATTTACTACTAACTTTCACCTCATAAGTTTCTGGTGTTAACAGTTCTTTGCTACAGGTGCAAAAGAGGCGCATATATGACATAACCAATGTCCTTGAAGGAATTGGTTTAATAGAGAAGAAATTAAAGAATAGAATTCAGTGGAAGTATGGATGCCTTCTCATTTCCCCTCTTTTGATATTCTTTGTGTTGTTAAAACTATTTTGATTTCTTAACATGGAATGATATCAAGTTTCAGGGGACTTGATGTGTCAAGGCCTGGGGAAGCTGACGAAAATGTTTCTACTTTACAGGTACTTAGAAAGGGACAGTTGATTGGCATGCTCTGTTTTGAATCAATGAGACTTTCTAAAGGTTCTAAAAATATGTCCATATGTCTCCAGCTTCCTTTCATTCCTGTCTCTCTCTCTCTCTCTCTCTCTCTCAGGTAGCATAGTTGGTCCTAGTACATATAGACAGTGCATTTTTTTTATAAAGAGCCAATAATAGTTTCACAGTGAACCCTTTTTTGGGATTGTCTATGTGCTTATGTTTTTGTTTTAGCTTTTTTGGTTAATGACCTCATGTCATTGGAGGTAATTTTCATGTCACCACCGTCATCATATGTGGTTGTTTTGCTTCCTCTTGTCCTCCGTGCCTTCCAACAAATCATTTTAACGTTCAAAGTGAAATTGAGGTTAGATCTTCATCAAACTGTTGGGTAGGACCTTCATTTCTTGTGCCCACATTGTAGCTTTATTGCTTCAACATGCTTCTGTCATAACAGATGGTTTCTTCGCACCACCTTGATCATCTCTTGTTTTGCTTCTTCATGTCCTTTTGCCTTAAATTGAATCCTGGAAGTAGTATGCATTCCTCATACTGTCGTATCCAAAAAGAATTGCTGAGGCTTTTCTGGATCACTGTTAATTAATTAATGTCTCCAACTTTCCATTCACACAATATTCAAGAGAGTTGATGGTTATAAAATTCTTCCCCATACTAATTTTGGCTTCTTTGACAATCCTCCTTTTGCAGGCAACAGTTGAAAACCTATCCATTGAGGAGCACAGATTAGATGAACAAATAAGGTCGTGTTACAGCTACAATGCAATTGTTTTTGCATTGCTTATTCACAAGTTCTACTGTATGCTAATACTTGGAATTTGTTTGCAGAGAAATGCAAGACAGATTGCGGGACCTAAGTGAAGATGAAAATAATCAGAAGTAAGGTTTTCTCCTCTCTCCTGCTTCCAGACTTAGTGGCTTGTACACCCCTTGAACCTTTTATTTACAAACTGATTTTATATTTATCTTTCATCGTATCAGGTGGCTTTTTGTCTCTGAAGATGACATCAAAAGGTTACCATGCTTCCAGGTTAGTTGCTCCTTTCAAGTTACAGGGATATCATGTATACTTCTGATTTTATGGTATCATATACCTCAAAGTTACAATTTTCCTTGTTGCTATAAACTGAGAAATTGTTTTTCTTTCTATCAGAATGAAACTTTGATAGCGATTAAAGCTCCACATGGGACCACTCTTGAAGTCCCAGACCCTGATGAGGTAATTTGTGAGGCAAGCAAAATAGAGCAAAAATTCATGTCATCTTTATACATGTGTATTATCATTCTGATTGTTTTTTTTTTCCTGTATTAGGCGTTTGACTACCCACAGAGAAGGTACAGAATAGTTCTCAGAAGTACGATGGGAGCCATAGACATTTATCTTGTCAGGTAGTTGTGCGATTGTAAACTGAAAAGAAAAAAATTATGCGGTCAACTTTTCCATCTTTTGCTGATGGACCAATCTTCCATGCTGGTAAAATTGATTTATGACTACCTGATACTTTTCCCATCTCTCCAACTGTTCTAGTCAATTTGAAGAGAAATTTGAGGAGATTAATGGTGTTGAGCCAACTTCAAATATCCCTTCAAGTTATGGTTTTAATGAGAACCTGGTAACTGCAAAGGCCACAGAGGAGAGTGGAGAGGAGACTGGATTGCAACAGCAAGATAGTCATCCAATGTGCTCAGATCCTAATGCTTCGGAGGACTTTGTGAATGGAATCATGAAGATTGTTCCCACCGATGTCAATGTAAGTTTGGATTCTGTGCTGCAATCCATTATCCACGCGCAGAAATGTAATTGTTGTTTGTTCATTAGATGTGCTGGTAACACACAGAGATCCTTCTCCACATCCTTAAGCTCGTATAAGTTTATCATCCTGAAGAGTGCTAGGATATACCAAAGCCATTGCTTTGGCTTTAACCATTTACTGCAGTTTATCACACAGAAAATTAGATTATTTTCATAAGTGGTTCCAGCCATATTCAGAATTTGAATTCCATCATGGAATCGCTAAACAAAGGGCCGCAATTTTTGAGATTGCATTTTCTTGTATCCTTTTGCAGAGCGATGCAGATTATTGGCTTTTAACCGAAACTGATGTTAGCATCACAGACATGTGGCGGACAGAACGTATCCTATTCATAAGACGCTGCATTTTCATTTTCCTAATTATCTTTTTCTTGCTACTAATAGCCTGAGCAGTAAATTCTCGATTCCCTAACCATTTGTAGCTGGTGTTGAATGGAATGAATTGGTTCTCGGTGAAGATTATGCCATGGCTAATATTGGTACAATACAACCTGGGACACCACCAATGACTCAAACGGAACTGACTACTGCTGCTGCTAACTCCAGTGGGAGATGAAAGTACATTGATGGATCAAATCAAAGATGCATTGCTTGTTTGTGTTTGAAAATTTATGGCATCCAACCCTCTACCATTGTTGCTTATGGAGGTAGGATTGAAGGGTTGCTGGCTGAATTCTCAATAAATGAGGACCTGAAGAATCAGTTGGTTGTACAGTCAAGAGACATACACTAGCCATCTAGTAGTAAATAGAGGTTACCATAATTTTTTGTTCTTTTCAATACATACCTGTATATGTATACTTTTTGTTGCATTGTTGTAACATTCTTCAAATATGGTTAGGTGACTTGTACAAGTAGTCACTAAAGTTGCGTGAGACAGTGATGCAACATGAGCGAAAATTCAGATTCCATATTCTGTGCTGTATGATCAGTTTGTAATGAGATCTTGTGATCAGGACTTGCATATGTAAATTACAGGGGCTCTAGTTTGTAAGTGAATTGTGATTATTGATTCTCTCTTTTCATTTAAGGTATACTACAACAAGGTTCGTGGATTCTTGTACAAAAAAGCACCCCTATAGTTTTATTTTGCTTGGTTATACAATATCATTTAACACAACCAGTTTTTCCTGTCACAGGCAAATCAGATTCTAGAGAAGATCTCTTTGATACAGAAGATGCCCCGCAAATTCACCGTTGGAGGGTAAAATTTGTTAAGTTATTTCTCTTTCTCAACTTTCTTTCCGATCCAACCAGCAACAATGGGAGTGAGAGCTACCGTAGGAGGAAACCTTATAGGAGATGCAGCCTTGTGTGCTGCATATGCCAACGCAAAGGTCCCTACTTTCTCGCCGGTCTCATTAGTTGAGATTCCTACCTGCAGTGCAGCATACAGAACAATGAGTACTGACAGTGATTTTAATACAGAGTTTATCATTTGCAAATGGATTTTCAAGTCTTCACCTTCTGCAGTAAAGATTGGACATCAACGCCAGCGCTAATCAGTGCATAACAAAGCAAAAAAGAAATAAGTGAAAGAGTAATGGAAGTGGCCAGGTATGCTCCTCCATATTTACCTAGAAGCTCCTTGGCTTGATCCCCCTTGGATTTCTTCCCATCTTCTTCCTTTCCTTCGTCTTTTGAGCTGAATATCTTTAACACTCAGCAAGATTAAGATTAGTGCAGTAAGTTTTAACTCTGCGAATTTCTAGATAATTGTTGTAGTTTTTAACAAATTTACATTAGATGCATATGGAGATTGGGAACCCTCAACCCCACTTAAAAGGAAATTAATATCCACCCAGCTGAGCTTGACCATACTGTTAGCTTATATGAACTAACTTGATTCTGGATATAAAAACCCAGATAACATTCACACACTCCAGAGAACAGAGAAACAGAGAGATGGGTTTACCTTCCAAAGACCAGCTTCAAGGCCATATTTTTTGGTAACCTCCTCAACTGAAGAAGGGGTTTTGACTTCCTCTGCTTTCTCCTTGATAGCCCTGACTTTGAATCGCTCGAGAGTGGGTTTGGCAGCTTGATTTGAGCTACAGTGGCGTTTCTTGTTGAAGAAAGAAGCAGAAAGTGCAGGTGGTACTAGCAGAGCTATTGTCATTGTTTCCCAATTCTACACAGCTGTGGTTCTTCATAATTCGGCCATTCGGGTTTGGGTATTAAAACTAGCAAGTATACTCGGTTCATGGGTTAGGGTTATCTTGGTCTTCTTGTTCCTCCTGTGGCCAGAAGAATGGCCAAGTTGCAGCACAGAACACTACAAATTGCTGACCAATCACAATGAGTAGATAAGAGATCTACTAGTCTCTGTTAAATAGTCTGTTTGAAAGCATAGTCTTTTTTTTTTAAGAAGGTTTGAAAGAATAGTCAATGGAACATCTGGGCTGTACAAGAAGCATCTGAGTTGGCTACAAACAGAATTACCGAAATGTCCATTTAAGTTATGGCGTTGACGCATCATTGGGCCAGAACATGGGCTATTTTAGTTTTGATGCCAAACCACGGTTCATTAAAATGTAGGCCCAATATTGAAGACCGGCCCTAAAGAAGTATAATCAGTATTACTATTTAGTAATAACCCCTAACGGAAACTCGGAACGCTTCATCTGAATTCTGAAGGAAAGCCCTACAAGTTGATGGAAACCCAATAAAAAGAAACGGGCCAAACAGCATCTCCTCATAAATTCTAAAATAATTATAACACAAGAAATATGACAGTCTTAGAAACAAACCATTTTTGACGGATCTTAAATAGTTCAGTTTATGAGTTGAATCGTATGTAATTTTAAATTTTGAGTTCGATTCCACCTCATTTTCCTTATTCAATATATATATATGATCTCTATTCTGTTTGTTATATAAGTAGAAGTTAGTTCAACCACCATGAGAATCATTGGAGTGCATTGATTCTGATGGAAACAGCCAAACATGTTTAGTTGACAAAAGTTTTTTTAAAAATGTTAAATAACTCAATGTTTTTTTGTTTTTTTTTTATCTCAGCCATCTCAAACGATGAAATAAACCTAATAGCCATATGAAATTATGTATCGCATGGGATTCATATGAATCTTGTGTGTTCATATTAGTATTTGTGATAGCTGAAACAAAAACACTAGATTTGTATGACTGTTGATTACGTTTTCTTGCCTGCTGTAATTTGTGTATAGCAGATTTCGTTAGATATTAATGCATGTTCTACCTTAAACCCATGAAAGAAAAGTAATCAATTTCAACACTATACTCATATATTACAAGTCTACATATTCTCATAAATTTAGACAAATCAAAAGGAAGACCAAACATTTTTTTAGAAAGGAAGAAATTAAAAGGCCCGTATATGCTTTAGAATCCGGGAAAAAAAAAATAAAGAAACAAACTCTATAGATTTCTTCTTGTCTTGTTGGTCTGGTTTTCATGGGAATTGAAAACATGAAGCAAAACAGAGCTCTTGCATCTGGGGCACTTGGGATCTACCTCAGACAACATGACATACATTAGACACCGAGGACATCCCACCAACACCATTGAACTTGCTTCTTCTTGGTTGCTGCTCGAGTACTTCACTGCATCTTCCATCTCCGAAGACAAACATGAACTCTCCTCCGGTGATGAAGAAGACTTGATCACGTTTGTTGATTGATCAATTTCTTGATTAAGTACTAGTGGCGGAGATAGGTTCAGCTTCAAATCAAGCGTTGGACTATTGCCTCTTCCAGTACTACTCATCTTTAATTACCTGTAACAGTTCAATACAGAGTATGAAAAACTAAATGGAGGATGTGATGCTTGATTTCTGCAATTGATCAGAGGGACTCGAAGATGTTTGTGAAATTTGAAGAGGCTATATTGTTATAAGACTCTCTTACCTCTCTGAGCTAGCTATATATATATATATATATATAAAGTCCTAAACTCTAATCCTTAAATCCTAATATTTTTGGGCATGATAGTCAACCATACCCCAATTCATCCCTATTTTTTTTTAACCGAGAATGACATTAGACAGATTTGCTCCTTGGACATGTGATAAGGGCCTAAACTCATACCTAGGTCTGTACCCACATATAGTTTTTCATTTATTCATCGCATGTGAGACTTTGTGTGTTTAATTTTTCTAATCGCAAAGAAAAAGAAACTTTATCATTAATGATTAATAATCTCTAATATCCTTTTCGATTTTCTTATTTTTTTGGTGATGTTATCATTCAATTGTGAATTATATAATTATAAGTCAATCGAAGATGTTGAAATTGTACCTTGTTCAATAGATCTGGAAAACTAACTTGTATATATCATTAATTGTTTGTAGAATTTTTTTGGTCAACGTGACACGTCATCTGTTTGACTGTTCAAGTTTACTTAAAATCTATCTGTGCATAAATGTAAAATGGGTGACCAATATATAACAATTTGTCTTTTCCTGACTAAGTCGTAACACATGCCATTTTTGAGTGGCCAAAAATTACATTAACTCTATTCTCATGGATGTATCGTGGGCTTATAAAATTTTTATAAGCTTTTGACAGCACTTGGGTGATAGGCTACGAGTTTTTTTCGGGCTAGATCATATGAATTCATAAAGTTTTGAATTTTTCTATATATGCAGAGCTAACAACTTAAATTTAGGCTCATATCAAATGTACAAATGAAAAACTTGTATGATATCGTTTGTCATTATCAAATACAAGCAAGAGCTTTTATCATATATAACTCAAACAATGAATTTTGACTTTTTTTTAGGTTGGTAAAAGTTGATATGAATCACTCTCTTCATGTATATCCTTGTTTTGTTTATAAGCCACCATCAAATGAATGTACTCTTGATTGAAAAACTTGATTCATTGCATACCCACTTTGTTTGACTTACCCATATTATTTATGTTGTAGCTTCAACTTAATTAAACTGAAAGAGACCGTTATTTTTTTAGTAATCGACACAATTTTGCGGGGTAAATGGTACAGAACCCCCTAAAGTATGATCTAATTGAAAAAAAACCCCCAAATTATGAAAAACTGGATATAACCCCCCAGACGTTTGTTGACCGTCTGAGATGACGGTCAACCCACGCGTTTAGCTCACTTTTAAAGGTTAAAATGTACAGAGCCCCCTAAAGTATGATCTAATTGAAAAAAACCCCCCAAATTATGAAAAACTGGATATAACCCCCCAGTTAGCCACCAGGTTCGTGGTTGATGTGGAACCAAACAGTCCATCATTGGTTTCACCTCCACAGATTCATCATGTCAGTCCACCTCCAAGCAGTCCGCCACCAGGTTCACCTCCACATAGGGGGATAAATGCTATTAGACTAAACTATAGGAGTGTATTGACAATGACAATAACAATAACAGTGAGACTAAACTAACAGTCAAAGTCAGCATACAACATGTCCAAAATACATCTAGAATTACTTCATGTCCCATTGTTGGTGTTGGCATGAATAAGGGTGCAGTATTATCTGGTGGACTGTGAAGATGAATATGTGGAGGTGAACCTGGTGGCGGACTGTCTAGAGGTGGAGTGCATGATGAATCTGTGGAGGTGAAACCAATGATGGACTGCTTGGTTTCACATCAACCACGAACCTGGTGGCTAACTGGGGGGTTATATCCAGTTTTTCATAATTTGGGGGGGTTTTTTCAATTAGGTCATACTTTAGGGGGCTCTGTACATTTTACCCTTTAAAAGTGAGCTAAACGCGCGTGGGTTGACCGTCATCTCAGACGGTCAACAAACGTCTGGGGGGTTATATCCAGTTTTTCATAATTTGGGAGGTTTTTTTTCAATTAGGTCATACTTTAGGGGGCTCTGTACCATTTACCCAAAAACTACAAAGCTCGACCTCAAGCCGGGCTAGACACATGCAAATCTATTCAATAGGTTCGTAAACCACTTAGAAATAGTGGGCAAACTTAAAATCAAACCCCCGACTATGGACGAGATTCTTCACGCCTTAAGTTTGGAGAGATAACCAACTAGACTATTGACAAGTGGTTACTTAACCCCTTCATGATATACTTCTATCTATTGACATATGGCATCTTTTTATTTTCATATAAAAAGCATAATATCAATAATTTGATAAAATGATGATAGTTTTTTCCTACTTAGTATAAGCTTTATAATTGAGTTGTTGAATAGATTAAGTGTATAGTTGTCATTCAACTAAATTTACTGCTCCAGGCATCGAATCCATTGCTGTCAAATGAATCCAAGTCCTATCAGTCTCTCTCTCTCTCTCTCTGCTGCTGCTATCTCCTCATTAAACTCTCTGTTTGGTGATTAAATGTGGAAAACCTAACAAAGAAAGGCAAATAGTAATACATTTAAAGGTCATATAGAGAGCAGTTGCCTACTCCAGGTATGGTATGGTTTGGTTGTTATGTAGGTGAAATATCATTGTTTTGACTACATCTTAATTAATGAAAAAAAATCAGACTTTACGCCACTGAATTTCAACCACCTAATTAAAACCCTGTGTAATTAACTCTCCCTGCTTCTTCTTGTTGGATGATATTTTCATTTACTACTACATCACACCATTAATAACGGGTTAACTTCATGAGGCCATTCCTACCTCATCAGACGGTCAAGATCAAGAATCATGGGAGTTTTCTTTACTTAGAAAAGAAGGAAGAGGCATCAGGCTGATAGCTAATCTGGTTGGACCACATGAACAAACAATTAGAGTCACATTATTTCATATTTAAAGTTAACAATCGATATGACGACGCACGAGATCTATGTGGAAGCTGGTTACAGTGACCAAATGCCAAATTCTCACCAGATAATCAATAGATAACCAGAATATGGTTGCATAAGCACAAATGCCTTTCATTTAACCATCAACTCTCGACAGGGTATATGATTTAGGCTTCGTATATGAGACCCCTGAACGTACCAGAATCGTTGAACAGAGAATATTAGGCAACTAGTCTAGTCCTCCAGGCTCTGCTGTCGTTCAAGCTCAATGGCATGATCTGTCAAGGGTCTCGTGCTGCCATCTGCCGTCTCATTATTGCTACTGCACAGGGACAACTGCTCTCGCAGACTCCGTATGAGCTCATTGAGTCTCTGAATGTTCTTCTCCTGTGATAAGATAACCTGAAACGAGGCACATCGTGATCAGAGCATCCAAGCAAAAATGGCATCATTCCACAAGCCATGCATGAGCACTATTCTAGACAACATAAGTTATCACGAAAAAAAAATGGAAGAAAAGAAAAGTGCTCGTATTATTTGAGTGTTCTGTAGGATTGTCATTTTCTACAGTCCACACACAGAAACCTCAGTGGAGATATAGGTTAAAGCATTGTTCATATAAAACCATAAACGGCCCAAGAAACATGAACAGTTGTTAAATGGATCCACTCAACTGCAGGATGATAGCCCACGTTTCCATGATTTAAAAAGATAGCCATGCACCTGGCTCTTAGTTGCAAAGTAGCTTTGAATTAGGAATAAGCTGGAAGTCAAGTAGTATGAGTTGAAGTGAAGGGGATTAGTAAGTAGCAAGAAGAGCAGAACACCGTTTGCCGAACAAAGAGCGTCTCTGAATCATTCTCATAACAAAATTAGATGTTCACATACAGCTCATCCATGTACTTCATCCAACCAGCTTTAATCCTATGGAATGCATTTTATTTGATCAATCCATCATTCTGAAATATCTCTGCCATCTATTTTAACCAAATCATCATCTCTTACCCTATCTAGTTAAATTTATATTTCATATATTCAGCTGTGATAGTCCTACTTAGTTTATAACCTCCAAGTGCCAAGGCAAGCTGCTGCATTTGTTCTTTGAACTAATTCTTGATGTACATCTACTTAGACAGCACCAATTGCAAATAAACAATACCAAAGGACTTCACAGTGAATTTGTATCGAAAGCTCAGCCCTCACAACTCAAATTTCAAGTAAACAAGAATGAGCCAGCGTCAATCCTCCATTTCTTTGAAGATCCTCTACTTATTCTTACACACCAGCAATTACTCCTTTGTAGTGTATATATTCTCAATCATATGAATGTTGATATCCAAACTCATTTCTTCTCTCTAACCCATTTGCTACTTTTCACCATTTGAATAAAAATTAAATTAATGTTACATCAAAATCAAGAATTTCACAAATGAACCTAAAGGCTGAGAGACTGCAATATGATGAGTTACGAGTCAAGGATTTTCAAGCAATTTCACTGAAAAGCATGCTAAATTGATACTGAGAAAACTGTTTTCACCAACGAACTAGTATCTATAGTAGTTGTGTTCTATCAATCATTCATAGTCAATCACCAACTAACACAACAGCAAAAAATAGAAAATTTGAATTCGAGAGAAATAACTGAAAAGATCAACTTATGACAGATATAAGTTACAAAAACCACATCTTGTGTCCTTCAAAATTACAAGCACAAACACCACTTACCTCATTCGAGACATAAAAAAGAATTTAACCAATATGTAAAATTGATCCACTGTAATGTTACACATCTCAATCACAACCTATTACCATGACACGAACACTTGAAATTTCAAATCCGGCGATTTCAAAGATAACATTGTATGAAGCAATCTCTTCCAGTTACTGAGAGCATGAAAAGAATGCAAGATTTACTACCTTTTCTTTCACGGCTTCTTCCAGCTTAGAAATTTGTTGTTGCTTCTGGCTGATGCTTGGAGTGGAGTCAATATCATTTATCAGGGGTTGTCTCCATTCAAGTTGAGACGTTATTATGAGAACAATCAGCAGAAATACAAGTAACATGGGTCTTGACATCTTTTTTCATAAAAGTTTTCAAAAAACCTGTTCAAAACCCAGATAATAAGGATTACAAAAGGCAAGTACATAGCCCCCCGTCAAAGCATAAAGTAAAAAAAAAAAAAGTCTACGCCTTTTGACCTTGAAGTTCTAAAAACAAGACCCTAATTGCAGGTTAATAGCCATTACATTATTTTGCCTACAAATCCGAGTTGCAAAATCTGATGATATCTTAACAAAAACGCCACCGAGAGTGGCTATAACCAAGAAAATCAAATCTTAAATTAAGGGGGAAACAACAGCCTAAATTGAAAAGCCACATTTGAGCAGTCGCAGCAATGGAATATTGAAATTTGGACAAACGAAACATTAAAAACTTACCGATAGAGGTCGGCGAGAGAATCCTAAATTCATGATCGATCTACCAAGAGCTGGGTCTGCAAGTGTGTTTCAACTTTCAAGGGTTCTGCAAAGAAAATGCTTCTCGTTAGTTTTCAACTGTAAAGCAGAAACACTAAACTAAAAGCTCAAATGGCGGAAATTTTAATCAGACAGCCGTCTTCAAACAATTTCTGACTTTCAGTTCAGTGTTCATACCTTATTTAACGACGTTGTTAATTTGTTATAAATAAGAAAAGGACAGGACCTGAATACTGTCAGGTGATGTACGGTGGAGGCGAGCTTCTTTTTTTTTTTAAAATAAATTTATATTTCTTTTCTCGGGAAAAATAATGTGGGCCGTAGAGCCCGAAGGTTCTAAAAATGCAGCCCAATTTGGATCTTTAGTCCCAGACCCATTGGATTGGCTAGGCAGGCCTGCCGATTTGCTTTTGGTCATATGGTTGGCAATGACAACTTGGCATGCTGCAAATACCGGGTTGCCTTCCAACCCTGTTAAGCTCTTGTAAACATGTGATTTAGAACGCCACCAGACAAACCTCAACCCATGTGGTAATTGACTAACTGCAAAGTCTATCAAAAAGTCTTGGTAAACGAGCCCGTTAGAGACATCATTAAATCAAATATATCATATACAATAAGGATTCTCTTGTAACGAGGTTGACAAATTAAATCATATATGATCTAGAACTTCATCCCCTTTTCTTCTTTTTTTTAACATTGGCCGTGCAATAACTAGTTCCTTCTAGGATTTAATAGCATTAATGATGCAGCATTAGATGCAACTTCTCTGGTGTCGAAGGGATAGGGGAATGAACGACGCACATTAGCCTTTCCAAATTCACCTTTCAAGCAAAATGGTCTCCCAACCACCAACGATCTGCAACCTTGAGTTTTATCAGGGCTCAATCCAACATGAATTGATACATACAAATATTACATTTGGTGCCAGAAGGCCCCTAGACAAGGAGGCATTCGTCAACCTCTGGATTTGCTTTGATCCTCCACATAAAGGAAGTAACAAAACCAGTAGAGACATATGGTGATAAAAAGGACAGACACAAGCTTAAGATTAACTGCATAAGCTGATAACATCCCCAACAATGATTTTGGCATCTTTCCATAATTTAGATCTTTAATATTCCCTGGAGAATACTCCCCACTACGGATTCTTTCCAAATCATTTGAACGGCCACTTTTAAGTTTTATCTTTCTCAACTTGATTCTCCGGTTCGCTGTGCCTTGCAAAGTGTGCGCTTGTGCTGGCTGTTGGAAGATTCTCTCAGCCTCAGAAGTAGTACCGGACAAAGTTGCTTGTGCTGGCTGTTGGGAGATTCTCTCAGCCTCAGTCATACTGCTAACCGCTGGGTGGTGGAGCTTGGGAGTGCCTAAAAATGAATTTTCATCCAGCTGAACAATATCATCTTTCAGTATGTCAGCATAAAAATCTTCATCGTCAGAAACCTAAAATTCAAGAACGAGACGTATCAGAATCATAATAAAAGTAAGGCTCCTCTGGCACTTTAGCCATGAATGCGGAATTTATACAAAAAACTTGTACATAACACAATAAGATTCCGCCAGAGTAACCTCCTTTGATAGCTTCTGTTCAGATTCAGATGCTGAACCAATTTGCTCAACCGAATGAGAGTCGTAGCTGCTGCTACTACTACACTTTTTTGAGCAGGATTCCCCGGCTTTATCAACTTCTACCACTCCTGCCTGGTCAATTGCACCATCAACGGGAGTAAGATTATTGTTAGATGTGGCTGGCAAATGTCCTCGACTTGGAGAAGCATTGTTTGAATTGCCTGGCAGACGGAACTCATTGTTTCTACGGAGGCGGCAAACAACCAAAGAATCCTGCATAGTGTAGCAGAATGTGGCAAATATTTCATTAACTTCCACTGAGAATAGTAAGTGTATCAAACCCTTTTACTAGTTATTTGATAAAATGCTAGTTACTCCAGGAATTAATCATGGCAAAGCTGGAAATTATACTAAAAAGAAACAGTGAAACAATTTTAAATTTGTAATTGCCTATCTTGGTGAAAAGCTATAGACTCCCCCCACTATATCATTATTCAACATCAGAACCTATATCCTATTTAATATCCATCCACGACTCTTGTTTTTCCATGTGAACAACAGTTTTTGCGTCAGTGACAATAAGAATTACATTCTTTCTATCCAAGCAAATCTCACTCCTGCAATTAATAAAGAAATCTTCATCACTGAACTTGGGAAAATGAGAGAGAGAGAGAGAGATCCAACCAAATCTCACTTGTAATATAGTTTTCCTGAACAACTTGAATGAAAACCAATAAAACAATCCAGCTGGTAACAGCATAAATTAGTGAACTACCTGAGGTTGCCCATTCATGCAATACTCATGCATGATCCATTCTGTCCTTTCTCCTTTTGGTGCACGCCCTATGTGAAACACAAGAGTCCTCTTGGTTCCAATCACAAGCGAACCTGACTTCACATTCCGCTCCTTCCCTGTAGCTTTCCAATAACCAAGCTCAGTTGCCCTCTTACTTTGTGAACCATTTGGGTATTTTCTCCCTCGGGCAGAAAAAAAGAACCACTCGTTGTCTGATTGAATGACAGATTTCGCTGGTTAAAAAGAATCCAGCACTAATCAGTTTGCCAAACCATGAAAAAATAATCAGTTGCTATGAAGAGAATTGTAAAAAATTAAATGCATGCTAGCAACCCTAACAATAATGGTGGGGAGGAAAAAGGAAGCACGGGCAATTAAAATCCCATGCTTGGTAGATTTTTTATGGGGTGACTCAACTCCTTTGATTCCCCTTCCCCACTATCAAATTGTTCCCACCAATTGTCAGATACTTCTTAATACTACAACATTCCAACTTTATTCCCTAAAAAATGCTACTCAATAAAATTAAGGAAATGATCTGTGTAAGAATGAATTGTAAGTATTGGGTTGCCTTCCGATTATGAAAGCTCCTCCCAAGCCAGGATAGTTTAAACTATTTCCCACCCTCATCCTTCCCTTACCGTGACTAAAGTCCTCAGATATATTCATTTAACATAAACTTGGCAGAAACTTTTATAGAAGTAACTTAACAGAACTTGCTTGGAAGGAGAGCGACAAAAAAGAGTAGAAGAAAGAGGTGTTTGATATGGGTAATCTATAACTTCTTTATATTTGAACTTTTGAAGTAGTGAGCGATTTTGTTAGTTTTTCAGAGTTTGTTCTTTTAATCTTTTGCCTATTATAAAAACTTCGAAGAATCACTTCTCAGCAGGAATCATTCAGGGTTTTTCATATTGGAATCATAGTCTTCAAAAAAGGGTTTTGAGGAATGTACAATAGTTTCCTGATCGCAAGTTGTAACCAAGGTGTGAGTTTCAAATTACAGAAAAGTTACAGCACAACCATAAATCATATCACGCACAGATCCGCTTGATGGAGCTCGTCCGTGGAACTTATCCTTACTTACCAGACAGATACGAATTCAAACAATTGTGCATAAAAACTTCGTTTCAATCTGATAAATTCAGTCAATAAACTAAACCAAAGGAAGGCAAACAACTGTGCACAAGACAATAATACCTGGCAAGTCCCAAGGTTCAACTCTGCAGATATCGATCTCGGCAATGACCTCCACACACTTATCGTAGCCGTCGAGCTTCTTCTGGAGGTAATACGAAATAAGTTCCACGTCCGTCGGAGTAAACCTAAACCCCGGGAAAATCGACGACGCAGCTATCGACATCTGCGTCTCCCTCGACACGCCCTCAATCGTCTCCTCTCTCCTCTCACTCTCGTCCCTCATTACTTGATGAACGAGATTTGAAGCAGAAAGAGAACTGCTTGAAGGATTATTAATTTCCTCCTCTTCCATCTTTCGATTGCTTTGGTGAAGGAAAGTGCGATCCATTAATTGAGTGATTTCAAGAGAAGGTAGCTTCAATCCTTGTGACTCTCTGCTTACTTGATGAAACTGTCTATTGTGCCTTGCTTTCGCTGGACTTGGCTTTGTGCTGTCGCTTACCTTTACTTTCGTCGCTTGCATTCCTTGTGCTCGCGCAGTGCCTGCTTGGGCGTCGGCGCAGGAGTGATGAGCACATGAAGGAAGCTGGTAGGTGTCGCCCCCTCGTCACTTTGTTTACCCACGTGTCTCCATCTGTTGTAAGACTAATCCTTTTGGACTGTACGGACTGCGGAGTATATACTATATATTTCGTCATTAAAAAAAATTGCAGATTGTGCAAATTGTGTGAAAAGACAACTCTACCCAAATAGATAATGAGTGCCAAAGAAGCAATAATAATACACATACGGCCGTATCATCGCCAACCAAAGTGCCAACCTCTCTCTTGAGTTGCCAAAATATATTATGAGTGCCAAATAATACACATACGGCCGTATCATCGCCAACCTCTCTCTTGCTCTCTGCACCAGTTGGGTTCGTTTCCAACTCTCACCTGACAAACAAAAATATAAAAGTATCTGGCGGGTACTGACGGTTCTTGGTTCAGTCAATATATTTTGAGTCTGAGATTTGAGCTTGCCAGTTAGGAATCCCAATCGGAGAAACCATCCCTACACTCCAAACGAAGACTTCTTTTTTTTTTGGCTTAAGTATCATGATTAAGTGATTTATAACTATGCCATTCCGTAGGTTTTGACATTCAAATCGATGTGGGATACTTGAGGCACAAACCAAATCAAATAAAAATTTGAGTAAAATGATTACATAGCTTTTTGTTGGGGGTCTTATGAGCATCATTTATGCTTTCGATGTGGGTCTCAAAAAATAACTATTAAGTGCTAAAGATCCCTCCCAAGGCCTTTTTCCTTATTTGGTGAATTAGGTTCAAATTCGTTTTGTTCAGGAGTGTGAAAATTGCAACAAGTTAGAGATACATATATAACATTCTGGTAATAATCAACGAGTGGAAGGAGAAGGGAGTACACTGTTCACACAAGGAGGAATAATTAACTACGTACTTTGACTAGTACAAGATAAAGTAATATAATTAATAGATAAAGAGCTAGAGGGACTAGGGAGTAGTAATTCAAAAGTAGTTCTCAGTCCTTCCCTTGAACCCAATTTGTCCGAAAGTAAGGCACAGGAACAGACCCAAGTGCCATGTCACCAGCCATAACCTGCAACCACACACGGCAACAGCATTATAAAGATGAACACGATCAATAGTGCTGAACTTATTATCTATTCCTGCATGAGCAAGTTTGAGCTAAAGGAACATCAGATGGTCCCATGGGCTAGCTAGCTTGGATCCACAAAGCTAATCAAGTATATATATGGCGAGGTGAACTCACCAGAACTGAGAAGTTACAGGCGGAGGAGTAGGGAAGTGAGCGAGTTCTTGTCCAATGCTCTCAAAGAAGAGCCCAGTCAAGCTCTTTCCATTGATTACTGGAATGCTTGACGGTGCTAGCCATCCAATCAACCCAAACCCTATCACATTCAGATCCCTCCGCAGCCAATCCCTCTCGAAGCTTCCACAAATTAATTATAACAACCGTCAATTGAAGGAAATCAACGCTGATCATAATTCATCATGCAGATCAAACAAACTAATAAATCTACTTCTTTAATTTACATCATTTCTCACCAAGTAAACCTTCCGCCACTTGCCCCAGCAACCCTGAACGGATTTCTGGCCGCCACAGGCGATTTCAAAAAGCCTGATACATAATTTATTTAAATCAAAATCCTATTTATTTTCATGCAAATTAATCAATGTGTATGCTTAATCACAGGATTACCTGAAGTAAGCTGGGAAACTTTTTTGGGTGAAGACGAGGCACGGGAAGGAGATGATAGAGAGTTAGTGCCGAGGCCTATCACTGTTGATGATGCTGCGAATGTTGATGCCATTCTTTTTCCAAGTGTTGGTCTCGAAAACTGAATCTAGCGAGAGGAATCGGAGACGCAATGAGGCTGGCCGGTGGTTGATGAAGTTTTGTTTGATGGCTAGGTTATGTGGAGATTCTGTGGAAGAGAATGGATAGTTTCTCATTCAATAATGATGTGCCACGTGGTGTTGGAATGGATAGTGTGGGTCCAGTCTGGATTCATTTCGAGCTATACCTTATCCTCCATGGATATTTTCGGGATTATTTGGGCTTGGCCCAATGATAATACTTCTGGTTGGGATGGGCTAGGGGAATGGGCCGAGTGAAATATTTTCGGGCTCAATAGAGCGTTAATGTTAAATCTTCCCTACCTGTATGGCATGGGCTAGGCCATTAGCCATTAGGGGATATTATTTTCGGCTCTCTCTCTTCCCCTAATTGGAACGATTACATTTATTTGAGTTAGAATTGGAGTCAATTTAGATGTTTTCTTTTGTAAAAATATCCACACGCAAAAAAAGGAGGAGGAATGACAGTGACTCAAACCATATACGAAGAAGGGGTAGGAAAGAAAGATTCGAGAGAGAGAGAGAGGAGATCATTGTTTCAACTTTTGTCTAAAGTTAACTTTCTCTTTCCTATCAACAATTAGATATTGAAACCCGACTTAAAATTTGGGGTCGGGTGACCCAAAATTCGAGTTTGGGTGTCACTCAAACTCTCTGTCCGAGAATGAGTAGGATATGATATAGGACTATTATATCCGATTTTGTATTGAAAATAAGCTTAAATTTCAAAATATGAGTGTGAGCTGTGTTTGGTATAATGGTATATTCAATCATTTCCTTCATATTAAAAATATCATAGAAAGAAAAGAGATGAGGCATAGAGGAACGGTTGATTAGCTAATAGCCACTCAAGGAGTAATAAAATATATTTTTTAAAAAAGGTTGAGAAACAGATGTTCCACATCAAACAAAACTGAAAAATTGGATACAGCAAGTGGCTATAAATGAGGTGAACGTCGATTATTATTTTTTTCTTAAAAATAATTGATCGATCGGGTTGATTATCGATCAATTTGATTATTCTGGATAGAATAATACGGGAAAATATCAAAAAGTGATCTATTTTAGATCTTAAATGTAGAATATTCGATGTCAAGTCAGTGTCATCTGATATTTATAATCAATGATTAAAATACGCTATCACATCGATTTTAAGATAAAATGGAAATCATATATTTTGAATGAATATAATATTAAAATAAAAAAAATTCATTTAACAAAAGAAAAATTGAAATAATCATTAAAAATAATGTAATAGGATGTATACAACAAATTATCGTAAACATTTTTTTTTTCAAAATAAAAAACCGATCATCATCTTCTTCCCTGGCCCATATTTTTGCTATTTACGTTTTTTCTGTTTATTAAATTTATGACTGAATTAAGTGAGTGCGAGTATCTTTTATCTGAACAAAATGAATGTCCAAAAAGACAGGAGAACTGTAACCCCTGTCGCGATGCAAGCCATATCCAAAGCCCTCTCTCTCCTCTGCTTTCCTCCATTTCTCTCTCTCTTCCTCTCCACGTACTCTTCATATTTTTCTTTCCCTTCTTCTCCAGTCCTCACCTTCCTCCTCTTCCCAGCATCCAAAGCATCTTGCAGAATTACCAAACTATCCCTCCCATTCAAATTCCTTCCCTCCATGTCCTCCACCAGCATACTCACCTCACTCACGTGTAGCTCCCCTCCCTCCTTCCCTCTCCATGTCACCACCACCCCGCAATCCACAAACTCCGTCTCCGATCCCCGCCGTCCGTCGCCTACCATAATTGACCCGAACCGGACCTGCACCTCCCCTGTCAACCAGTGCCTTTGAACAAACACTGGCTTCCCGGTCGATATGTTGGCCGCCCTCTTCCTGGTCGGGTCAATCATGATCCAGCTCAATTTCAAGTTATCTTCCATATGTTTGAGCCAGGCCTCGTTTTCGCCAACCTGTCTAACGGGTGTTGAAATCGTTTCCTTCGGGTCAAGTAAATCGACCCGAAACGGAGAACACAAAAACCAAGCCGATACGGTCTCCTTCTCCTGTACTCTGGAGAAAATAAGCTTGCCCTTATAAAAAAGGTCTACGGCCGATACCACTTTTGACGTAGGAACCAAACTTTCCGGACTGCGCTCGAGTAATTGTTGATTATGATCCAGAATCGGGAAAGAATCGTTGTAGAATGACCGGTGAGCGGCGGGGAAGGCGGAGATTATGTTACCGACAAGTGGGTCGTCCACGGATGGCCAAGTGGAAGAGCAAATATCTCGCCAAAGTTTGTCTTCGGTGGAGAGAGCGTGTAATTGGGAGGACACACAGGCCGCAGAAGAGAGTGTGGGACCGTCGAGTCTAGTGAGGATGTGGGTCTGGATGATGTCGGGATGGATGGTGGAGATGGTGGTTGCTCCTCCATGATCGAAGTTTATTGCAGAGCCGCAGGAAGAGTCCATATATTACCTATAAAGAAATAGCAAAAGGCGTTTTTGCGGAGGCTTTAGTTTGTGACAGTGACGAATGAATTGTGGGAGGGAGTTTTATACGAGGAAAGTGTAATGATTATCCATTGTGAGTCAGCACTGGCATGTAGATTGGGTCAGAGTATTATTTTGTGGAAATTTTTTTGGAAATATTCTATCAACTTTTTTGCATGACTTCATAGTTCATACATATCCGTCGATTAAGGGCTATCGGGATAGTTTTGGAATCTAACGGTTCACATGATGAGAAGTACTCCAGTTGAATTAAGGGTCAAAAGTTATTAATCTAATCCCATTCGAGAATCAAGAAGGCATAAATCCACCGTTAGTTAGTCTATCCCAAATTGTCCAAATTGGCAACTAATTGAATTCACGACATCATTCGGACCACATTTATTAATTAGAAGATAAGCCATCATTTGGTAGTAATAATTATTATATAAAAATAGCACTAATCCATAGCATCGCTTAACTAATTTAACTTCAGTGGGAGAAGGGGCCGCATTACGTAATTAAAATGTAAATTTGATGACGCACCCCTATCATTTGGCAGCCATTATATAATAATTGAACTAATGCATACTACTCTTTTCCTCAGTTTTTTGACCTCCAAATTGGGAGTTTATGATGTGAGAGAAATTTATAAAATTTCATGCCACACGAGTGCTGGAGAAGATCAGTCATGGTAGAAAACGGAAGTGGTGCAATTTTCATGTGTTTACAGTGTGACAGGGGTGGAAAACGAAAGCGGTGTAATATCTTGTGCTCTCTAGGAATCTTCCGAGTTTAAATTCATTAAGATTTTCCCAACATTTAGGGGGTCCATGGCTATTTTGGGTTGAAGATGAGGTTGGGTAACATGTGAGGGTATATATGTAAATAACTATCTTTTCAATCCTCCCCGCTCATCAACGGTATTCCTCCTCACATAACTCTCCCAAAAAGCAATCCAAGTAGAGCGTTTTAGTGGGCTAAAAAAAGGACCCAGAGACTACTCCAATAAACTAGGGCACAAGTCATCAATCATTCAATGAGTCCCAAAAAGCAATCCAAGTAGAGCGTTTTAGTGAGCGTGTATGTAGGATATATGAGATTTCGCGGTATAATTGGTTGGTCCTTTTGTACTGACGTGTCCTGTCACTGTCCTGTGTGTGTTTTTGCTATTCTATTCAAAAAATCAATACGACTGCGTCGTAAGGGTTAGGTGTGTGTGTCGGTCTAAGTCCTGTGTCGTTCTATGCTGGCTTGTCTGGTGGTCATACTGTTGGTCGTTAGATTTGTACCACATCGGTGGATTAGTGAGTGTGTGTAGGATATATGAGATTCCGCGGTACAATTGGTTGACCCTTTTGTACTGGCGTGTCCTGTCACTGTCCTGTGTGTGTTTGTTATTCTATTCAAAAAATCAATACGACTGCGTCGTAAGGGTTAGGTGTGTGTGTCGGTCTAAGTACTGTATCGATCTGTGCTAGCTTGTCTGGTGGTCATACTGTTGGTCGTTAGATTTGTATCACATCGGTGGATTAATGAGTGTGTGTGTAGGATATATGGGATTCCGCGGTACAATTGGTTGACCCTTTTGTACTGACGTGTCCTGTCACTGTCCTGTGTGTGTTTGTTATTCTATTAAAAAAATCAATACGACTGTGTCGTAAGGGTTAGGTGTGTGTGTCGGTCTAAGTACTGTATCGATCTGTGCTAGCTTGTCTGGTGGTCATACTGTTGGTCGTTAGATTTGTACCACATCGGTGGATTAGTGAGTGTGTGTGTAGGATATATGAGATTCTGCGGTACAATTGGTTGGCCCTTTTGTACTGGCGTGTCCTGTCACTGTCCTGTGTGTGTTTGTTATTCTATTCAAAAAAAAAAAAAGTAGAGCGCTTTAGTGGGCTAAAAAAAGGACCCAGAGACTACTCCAATAAACTAGGGCACGAGTCATCAATCATTCAATGAGTCCCAGGATTTGCAGCTTAAAGTACTTCCTATGCAATTGATATGGCCAGCGTCTGATGGAACAAGTTTATTAGCAAGCCAACAACAAATATGATAGCGATTATATATAATGATATACTTAGACCGCCAAAGAAACTGACAAGAATCAAATACTATACAAATTGGGCCATCTTACCCAGTGATAATCCGGGGAATAAAGCAACAAAACTCCAGCAAGCACATGGTTGTGCCTTCTCCAACAGATCACAAGTTATGCGCATTTAGCAGCGTTTGGTAAACCATGTCAATGAATTGATCATCCTATAACAAAGTATGCAATGAACCAATTAGTCACTGATCAAAACAGCTACCATTCAAAGTTATACAAGGAAACAGGAATGATATTGCTCATATAAGTTTCAATAAGGTCCATTAAAACCGTACATTACGACTATAGTAGATTTCAATTGCCTAAAACCTATTTGCAAAGATTGTTTTGAGTATCAGCTATTCAAAATCCAATAATGCAAGCATAGATGACTCTATCTCTACCTCTACAAATAAATACCTAGAAAGGCTTACCTGAACAAGCACCAAAAGGGCATCTCGAACTTTGTCTCTGTTGACAACTGGACCATAGTTGGCAGTAGGCACAGAAGTAGGAGTCAGAAATGGTGGCGGCGTTGGTGGTGGAAACGGCTGACGCAGTGGAGCACCATATAGTCGCTGCATATTCATGAGAGGATTGAGTGGAGGAGCAGTGGGCAGTGATGAAGATACAGGTGGCCTTGTTCCGGCAGCCAAAGGAGGAGGAACAAAAAACAAAGAGGATTTTACTAGATTAATGGTCCAGTTGCTGTTGCCGCTGGGTTCAAGGGTATCCAGAAGTGGCACTAAAGGAGTAGATGGTGGCAGAGAAGGAGATAGCATTTGCATGGATGGAACATTGGGAGGGGGAACAGTAACAGGAAGGGAAGGTGAAGGGACTTGTGCTGAAGATTGGTACGGTTGACTGGCAACTGATGCATGAGAAGGATTACCCATATTCATAGCTGCCTGCAATAATGAATTCAAAAGACAATTCCAGTCACACCTGAGGACTATATAGACATTGAGGTTACTACAATATAAAATTGCACATCATAATTTTGCTTTAACTAATTACTGCAAAAGAAGAAGTCCAAAAAAAAGTTAATATTTTAAGGGATGGAGGAATTGGTCATGGACAGAATCTAAACCACAATCCACAAACATAAAAGTGCATGTTCAACTTGCAGAGTTAAATAGAGAGGGAGCTTTGAAAAATTGAGTAATCAACTATTGCAGAGCACCAAGTGGATGTCACCCAAAAAGATTGGTGATGATACTTTTATTTCTGGGTATATTCCTCTCAGGACATTCTTTTTGCTTATGACCACCCATATTAGACAAGACAATGTAAATCTTTTAACTTTTCAGATTAGTAATTTATGTTTCCTGTCTTTCATGGCGCGCTTGTTTCGTGTATAAAAGGAATGAAACGTTACACAGAAACAATTCCTACCCTTTCAAGGGTGTCGACAAATGGAGGTAACTGTTAACCCAGGGTAACAGCTACCCCCAATTGAGAGAAAATCATATCCTTGCACGTTACCCTTATCTTCACTTTTCTCGTTTATGTTGTTGTGGCAACAATTACAAATGATTTCCTTCAAATGGGCTTTCAGTGAAGCTTAAATGTTTGCCAACAATGATTTGAACAGAAACTTATTTTGATTTCTATGTTTATGTGCGTGAAATTTACAGGATTTCAGGTTAAAATGTCAAATACAAAAAAGTAATGTGGTAGAAGAAGGGCAGTGAAATTTACAGGATTTCAGTGTAAAAATATCGTTAATGTAGAAGAGACTTACGCTAAAGAAGTTCACAAAGGCAGGATCATCAGGGGCATCAGTGACATTGGAGGTGGTCAAAGATTGTGGCTCCAGAGGACCGTCAATGACTGCCATACTTGGGACAGCTTCAAGTTCCTCAAATTCACTGCCGTGAAGCATGGCTAGTTGGTTATAATCATTTCACAAAAATTGATAATTTAACATTCATACGGAAAGTAATATCTAAGAATTAATGATGCAGCCACAGTTTTGTTTCGAATCCTTAATAAAAAACTAGATCCTCTTGCTTGCATTCCCAAACAAGAAATTTCTTCAAGAAAATTCAAACCCAACTCCTTAAACCACTGAAAGCGCCTTTGGAATAGAATTTCTAAATTTCTCCAGAATCAATATCCACAAGAGTTCTCCTTCCTGTTTTTCGAGCCCTTTAATTATTAAGTGCTAAGAATTCTTCATTACTTTAGGTGTACAGCGGGAAGAACATCCTCACCAGAAGCAGTAGAACATCCTTACCACAAGCAGACATCCTTTAAGGCTTCAGCCTCATAATGGACTATAGAACTGCCATTACCACCAAAACATTTTTGCCAGTCCTAGGAATATGATATTTCTCTAAATAATTAACCTATACTATATAAATGAAGATCATTAGCACAATGTATAATGCATAAATTTTTTTCTTTCTGAATGCAAAAGAATCTTCATCCAGGCCACCAAGGAGGTGAAACATGAAAATTTAAATTTAAATCAATAAACAAAAAACGGTAGCAAGGAAACAGTTTATCGGATATACAGAATTGAGAGATTTGTGTAATTAATAGAAGAAAACATGTTTCTATTACCTTTTATTTGTTGACACTTTCGACTTCTGAGGCATCTTAGAGTATGCATTCAGTATCCTGGAGAGAGAAGATAAATAAATTTAGGAAAAAAACCCGGGCTAGTTTGATATTGATAATGAAGGAAACGCTGCCTTTTAACCCTAGGCACCACCCTCTATAGAATATAGACTATGGTGTACCAATGTTCCCCGGACCGACTGAAAAATCCGAGACAACGTTCTAACCCACATCTGCGATTATCCGAATCATGGACCAGGATCTGAAAGGTACACTGGGCTTGGCCCAATAAGGCCTGATAGTAGGATCCAGACTCCAACAAGGCCAGATAGTAGTATCCGGACTCCCCACTGGGGCAATGAGCCAGCTGCTTAATTGCAGAGCAAGGTTTTCTACCATTTCTGCTATCAACTGTGTGCTTCAAAATGACTTTCTTACTACCCTCTCACAGGAATTGACATGCTAGACATGAAATGCTTCGAACCACTAGCTAGGTAATGATAAAACAAAGCACATTATAAGGTGGAAGTAGCAACCACAGAAGACAAGTGGAAGGAGGAATGGCGCTGACATAAAGCCACGAAAAAACATCATTACTAGTGAAGTTTCTCACCCAAAAATATAACACAAAACACCTTATTTGAAGGGATTATCCCCCATAGTAACCATCACGGAAAATCCATGTATTTATAACATTGACCATGTATGGTCCATTCTATAATGCAAGGATATTGACCCGAAACATTTTGAATGGAAACGTTGTACCTGCTAAAAAGATTTGCAACCTCTTCGCATTCTCGAGCATTGTAGAACCAAATGCCATTAACTTCTTGAGATGCATTACGGTATAAAAGATATGGAACTTGGATCTCATACTCAAAATCTCCCAACAGATTTTCCACCAAATTATCTGATTTCAAAAACATAAGAAAATCTCTTAGTATAGAAACAACATATCTCATACACTACACCAACTAATAAGAATAAAAGGTAACGGTAAACAACTCTCGTGCACAAGGATCTAGCAATGGGCAGGGCCGGAGAGATGCAAGAAGAATGCAGCCTTCCTCCGCATAATATGCGGAGAGGCTATTTCCAAGGTTTGAACTTGTGACATTAACCACTAAGCCACATGTTCGTCTGTACCAACTAACAAGAACCAAACAAGAAACGACAGTTTGTTTTTTTTTTTTTAAAAAAAACAATCTCAGAATGATAAATCAAGTTTATCAAAAGATACTAAAACGCCGAGAAAATGTTCTGTAGAAAGCATATGCAATCCATGTGTCTATTGCATCCAATAGAAAGTTGCGAATAACATTAAAGGATGAAGTATTACTAAGCTTTATATTGAACTCATAGTTAGGAGAATTGAATCAGAAGCCCATCCCTTAAACAAGTGTCTCACCCACAGGAAGGAAAGTTAAAGTTAGTGCATGGTTCAAATTGAGAACGGTCTCCCTCATTTAAGATGAAAATCAGTACGTACATGTTAAGTGAATTGGGAAAAAAATGTGAGGGCACCTATGGCATGTAGGGAATGTACAGAAAACTAGTTGAAAAGATTTCTCCATATGGAAATATTACAGCCATATTACTTTGGTTGCATAATTTAAAATCAATATCAACTACCACAGATTCCACGTCCTCGTAAAGTCAGTGTACTGTTTAATTTTCTCAATTACAATAAAAAAGCTCACGAATACAACACTGGAAAATCAAAGGTGATGGTGGAACAGAAAATATATAACACCGTGCAAAACAAAGACATAAGTGGGGTAAAGGAAAAACCTGTATTACGCCGGTTCATCACAATAAACTGAAACAGAGGTTGTGCATTCCTGATATTGAGAATTCATCATCATAATCCAAAAATATAAATGCAATCCATTATGCATCATTCAATCAAAATCATTCGACCAAAAAATCTATAAATAGGAATTGCACTAACGCAAGCACATACATGTAAACAAATTTACCTCTTAACGACGAAAAGTGATCCTTCGACATCTTTGCGACTCTGCAGATGAGCCAAAACCGATCAGAGAGAACCAATGAGAGAGAGAGAGAGAGAAAGAGAGGGGAGGGAGCAAACCCATTGACTGTGCTCGATATTGAACTCATAGAAGGTGACATGAGCTGCGGTAATGAGAATCTCCTCGACGAAAGGATCAATGCGCTGAAGAACTGTGAGATTGAGGAGCTTTGTGCTCTGTTGATCCAGATTCGGAATCAATTTTCCGTTCTGCGACATTCTGTCATCAATTTTATTCTTCATGAATTACGGATTTTGATCAGTTAATTGCCAAACAAAAACCCTAGAAGACCGAGTTTCATCGCTTGTTTGTTTGGCAAACTTTCCGTTTAGTGGAAGGACAGACAGTCACTGAAATACTGAAGTAGCCTCTCAACTAACGTGTGTGATTGTCAAGCAATGAAGAAAACGCCGCCGTTTAAAACCCTACGTAGTACGCACCACCCTCTACAGACTATTAGACATTGGCGGGGGGGGGGGGGGGGGGGTACCAATGTTCCCCCGACTGACGGAAAAATCCGAGAGAAATTTTGTGTGCGATCGTCCGAATCATGGACCAGGATCTGAATTCTGAAGGTACACTGGGGTTAGCCCAATAAGCCCTGATAATAATAGGATCCAGGCTCCAACAAAGCCTTAGGATAATCACAATAGCGTAAAAGATAATGAACCATTAATTGTTGATCTGGCTGTATTAAAAAATGTATTTTATTGATGTGATTATATTGAAATATGTATTTTGATGATGTAAATGATGATGTGACTTGACTTTTTGTAATAAAAGTAGGACTCAGTTTTGATTTTGGTGTAAATTTAAATACGAAGGAAAATAAAATTATTGGATTGAATAATATTTTATTGATATGACAATATTTGATATATTTGATTATATTAAGAGTTGTGTTTTTGTGAGATATATGTATGATTCATTTTTAAAATTTGATGGCCGATGGTAGTATCCGGACTCCCCCACTGGGGGGTCATCTGTCAGTCGTCTAATTGCAGAGCAAGGTTTTATACAATTTCTTACCAAAAATAAATAAATAAATATTTAATTTCCTCTTCAGTTGCTAAACAAGATTTCTTAAGAAACTTTGCTTTGCTCATCCCGAAACTCAACGAAGCTAATATAACCACAGGCTAGACGATATGAATTATATCTCAAGTCAAATCCATCAATTAATTAGAGGTAGTGTAAACGACTAACAAAATCAGGTCTCTTGAATAGACGGTCATTATTTCACTAAACTGCTAAAGATCTATTACAAGTAGAGCAGGCCAATGACCTCAACCAGACTGGTCTCTTTCCGATTGGCAATCATTTCCTCCTTCAGTTGCTTTGCCTTTCCGGCTGCTGCTGCCGCCGCCATTACCAGTCTCCAGCAGGTAACAAACCATCGAATCTACATTATTATCTCCAAATATGCTGTACGCCTCCATTGCCTGTAGATAGGTGAATCCCATTGACAATAACATCTGCATGCTACTGCTGAGGACTGTCTCCTGTGAACCCTTTTCTCTCTCGCTTCCCAGCTTGGTCTCACAGCCAGACGATCCTGGTCTCGGATTTAATGTATGGTTAGTGCCATAAGTCTCAGATTCATATCTATAAATCACTTGGACCCCTCTTTCTCGAACAGATACATCCCACAACCCGAATAAGAGAGTCTACAACTTCAATGAAAAAAAATCGAAAGAGGGAACAGAAGGCATACTTGCGCCAGAGGAAGATGGTTCAGCACTGGAAGTAGATGATTCTTTATGACACTTGAAGTTGTCATCAGCAAGATACTCAGCACGAGAAGCTGCCATCACCATGCGTTCAATCTCCTTCTCAGTAAGCTCAAGATCGGAGTAGAATCTCCCCTCAGCCAAAAGTGCCTGCAGAGTGAGAGAAATATCAACAAGAAAACAGAATAATTTCAATACAATAAAATATGGGAGTAAAACTACAGCATTTAATGAATAAGATGCATACATTGTTTATTTGTTGATCCTGCTGAGCCTTGATAGCAGCCTTGACTTGATCTCTATCAACATTCACCTGCAAAATCAACCATAATGAAAAGTAACGTTACTAGCCGTTCTCCTAATTGGAAGACAAACGTAAAGCTAAAACTGGGTGCATAAACATACCCTCCGAAGACAGCTAAATCCAAGCCCTGCACCAATTGCCAATCGACGTGGGTCAACAAGAGAGTTGTAATGATTCCCATGATGGTAACTTAGCCGCACTGGTGGTGTATCAGTATTGTAGCTTCCATGGAATATATTGATAGGGTCTGTATTGAGAACTATTTTCATTAAGACCAAGTTAAAAGGTATAATCATATGATAAATGTCTAAACCATCTTTAGTATCTCGATAGGGCAGCACCTGTGCTATATGAATAGATATGGATAGGCCTATTATACATTTCAGACAAGGCTTGAATCTCCACATTGTTTCCATAGACCTGCCACCAAGAGAAAAGATGAATAACTAAATTAAACTGGAAGATTCTGTAACTGATCAGAATCGACAATAGGATCACAACTCTGTCATTTTTCCCCCTTGAATGGAAAGAAAATGACCACAATTCAATAGTTTATATATACAAAAACAAAGGAAATTTTACATGATAAAACAGCTAATAAACAAGTTACTTTCAACTAAAGACAAACAAAGACAGTTCTAGAGAGTGATAGACTTCTTTCATATTCTTACTAGGCAACCACCAGCCTATCCAGGCTATGATTCTTGTATTTTTGTTTCAACGTGCAGAAACAAAAGACGCACACACACACAGAAGGATGAATTTGTGATTCAAGATTTACTAATAGAGCAATACATTTCTTCTCATCCCTACCAAATTAGCCAAACCAGGGTTCACATAAGAGCATCACAAAAATTATATGGCTCAAGTATAATTTCTTGTATTTGTAGCAAATAGGCAGATTCTAGTACAGAAAACACAGATTAGAGGTACCTGGTCTCTTCTCTTCCTCCTACAGTATGATGTAAAACCTTCTGTTATAAATTGTGAAAAGTGATCCCTCTCTCGTTCCTGAACAAGCCAGAACTATTAAATACTGCCATCTGGTACAGCCAAGTATATAAACAGCATACAGAATGTAAAAAAAATAATTTGCTTGTAGAAGAGCAATAAATATAATAAAAACATACTACCCAAGGTTTCACTTTCTCTTTCTTTTGATATTCAGATTCTCGCTTAACAAGGAGGGACAAAGACTCTCAAGACAATGGGAGGACTACAAGACACCTATGACTGAAAAATCCCTTAAGAACAAACATAAAGAACAAATAACATACAAAATTAAACTTACCATGTAATCTATGCACATTTGCCTGGTCAAATCATACACCTCAGAATCTCCATAGACTTGATCTGCAACAGCACGAAAGAGACAGTTACCATCCTCCAGCATACGCTTGACTTCCAACCCTTTTGCCCGCCGAATATCAATTTCAAATTGGCGCTCTCTTTCCTGTGACGTATACCAAATGCCACATTATGATGGAATATCTAATGTGAGCAATGGGGTTTCATATCAATTATGAAGCCTAGGTCACATCTTCATACAAAATCTAAATCCAGTACGAAAAGCATGAGAGGAGAAGATACAGGTCTGTAATGACTTTATCAAGTGGTACTTGGATGCATATGTTCTCAAGGCAGAGAAAGAATCAGCAATAGTACAACTGGAAGGATTAAATTTAAAAGCAATCTGAATCAGAGTTGTCAAAACATTAAGTGAATTAACAAAATCCCTCACCAAATAAACCATTCAAGGATATAGGAACATATGATACAAGTAACCATTGTTAAAAGTGGTAAGGAGATTGTTCATACATCAATATAACATATACATACTACAAGTCTGAAAAGCATCACAACACTTACCAAATCATCATAGGAGGACGCAAAGCAAGGGCTCTGCTCATCAGCACTATTGTAGCCCTCACTTTCAGCATGTGACCTGGGAGATGAAGGTCGAGACCCAGTGGGTGAAGACCTTGTTGACACAAGAGGCCAGGCAACTGCTCTTCTCACAGAATTAGAACTTCCTGAGACCGACCTCCTTGAATTGGGATATGAGGCTGGCGGTTTTGGAGGTGGGACAGGAGGAGGAGGTGGATGCGAACTTCCACTACCAGACTCTGAAGAAATGACACTAATGCCTTCATTTTCCACAATGTTTCTCCCTGATGTTCTCAATCCACCTGATCCTCTCATCAACTCCTCAGAGTCCAAGTCATCATCAACGATTAACTTCTCACCACTGCCATTCTCCTCAATTGAACTCTCAATTTTATCACCACCAGGATTTTCAATCAAAAGATCATCACTTTTTGTTTCCCTATTTTCTGTGCTTCCAGAATTGTCCATAAGTTCGTCTGCCACTTGCTCCTCTTCTCCAATTTCCTCATTTTTCAGAGCTGAAAGATTTTGCTGCTCAGGCTGGCCAGAAGAGGACCTCAACAAGGAAGAGGAACGGGCTGAGTTCGAAGAAGAACTACCCCCTGCAGAACCTCGCTGAACTAAAATTCGAGTCATTGGAATCCGATGGTGTTTAATACACTCAGACTGACGAACAGTAAAACACCCCACAAATTAGAGACACAAGAAGACACTAGTCATGTGTTTGCCACGAGTTCTTGCCCTAGGCGTGTTGATGCCAACCCCTTGGCCGAAGTATTTCTTCAAGCCCAGTGTGATTTGCTCCTCACGAAACAATCTCTGCATTCCCCTATCAATTCTCATGAGACCCAGACCGTCTACTTTAAAACAATAATAACCCTCTCTAAGTGGTCGAGTTTTTTTACCCGAAAAAGTTTTCCTCAAAGATTCACCTTTACAAGCACCGAGCTGCAGACAACACCATCCATTTCCACAAACAATCAAACAAACAAAAAAGAAAGATGAAAATGAATAAAAACACACTTTCTGAGTCAATCCCATAATCACTCCATTCAATTATTTATAAACTACGAAAATTTCTCTCTATGCGTAAAACAAAACAAGCTCCCTTAAATTAACCTACTTTAGAAATTTGATTGGTTGATGTTTGTGTGGCAAACTTCTTCGCTTTCTTTTCCTATCTTTTACATTCTCTTTTATTTTTCATTTTTTTTCTCAACAACAAAGCAAGGCGACGATCAAGTTTCGTAATAATCAAATCAAAGTGAATAAAGACTATCGATCGAAGATCAAAAGAACGATAACGAATGAAGAAGAAACCCTAAGTTGGCTCGAGTTTTTGAAGTCGTACCTGATAGAAAGATATAAGAAAGAGTTTGAGGTCTGCGAATGCTTGTGAATTGGTTTTAGGGTTTTGGTTATCTGATGAAGAGAAGAACCCAGAAAAAGAAGAAAACTTGGGGGCGAAGGAGAGAATTTTCGCAAGAGGAAACAAACAAATAACTTTCCAAAAGAGTCTTTTTAAAGAGACGGAAAGAGAGAAACTTTTGAGGAGAGGGCGGCTTTTTAGTTTTTAGCGGTGGGTGATGGTGAGACACGGCGATGTGACGTGGACTCCACAGCGACCGCTCCTCGCCGAGCGGTTTACACGGGGCTGATTTGCCACTTGTGTCGCCGTTCGGGTCCCGCTTGCACAAGCGGACTTTATATAAAATGTGAAATTACCTTGGCACCCCTCCCCAACGTTTGTTCCTAATGAACAAGTTTGAGCTCATCGGGTTTTTTTTCGTCTCCCCCGGGGTCTGCTTGCCAGAGAGAAGGAAAAAAAGGTAAGGTAACAGACTTGTTTGTGAAGACTAGTTAACTGTCCCAAGCAATATCACTCTCTCCATTCCACCCACTTCAAACGGATAATGCACAATTGGATGTGTTTGGATGAGAGTACAACATATAAGCTAACACATAAGCTGTGTAGGGTATAAGATGTTTTATAAACGATCGTGTGACTCGATATATCACGAAGAATTAAAACATGTGCGTGGATTTGATGTATTTACTATTTACAAGAATCGAATAATCAAAAATGAGAAGAATTTTCTAGACGGAGGCCAGAAAGATGCAGGGCTTGCTCCATCCCCATGATAACTACAGGGATAAAGATGTTCAACAACCAATCAGAGAAATTGATTAACAACTCAAATTACAGAAAATCAACAATAGAACTTTAAAGTTGTTGTGAAAAATTCAATGCCTGATGAAGAAGATAAATCCTTTTTTCTTTCCTAATCCACATCTCGATACATGGGCAGGCAATCCAGAAATCCCACATAACAAAAAAGGATAATAAATCCAGGGCACCAACTACCAAGAGACTTGAAACGAAAGCAAACAAAGAAACAAAACCTTCTGTTGCTTTTCCTGTCATGGCAATCCAATGCAGTAAGAACCAGAGCTCACTGAGCAGATGTTGAAACGAGAGTCTATTGGGACAAACATCTGTCACTGAGCAGTTCAGAGAAACAGCTATCAAAGCAATGATTTCATCAAGGTAACATCGGCACCAAGGAGAAACAGACTAAACTGAAGAATATTAAGTCGTTGGCCTTGCATTGAGGTTGAATCTTGTCACATCAAGTTCTTTCACCTAGTATATCAAAACATAGTACAATATACTCGGACAATTAAACAAAATTGGTAACCACACTGCAAACATGTAATTTTATACCAGATGGACCCAACAAAAGGGATTTCAGTAGAACTGCCAAAGAAGTGACAACCACTCTTTCCTATATTACAAGCCACAAAAACAGAGCTAACCTTTATTACACGTATATCTTATCCATATCCTTGATGGACAAAGAATAAATTGAAACCCATGTATACTCACAGCACTTATTCATCTATATACTTTTGGAAAGCTGTAAATTTTAAAAGAATATAATTCAAAATGAGCTTACGACAATCATGAACAAGAACACTATGGCCGCAATCTCCATCCTCGCTCCATGAGGGTTTCATGAACCCAGCTAGCTGCTTCTGCAGTGTCATTCAGCGGAGGATAGCTCCAACTTTCCGACATCTGAAAGATACAGACATTACGTTCATATAATTGAACATGAAGGATCTCCATAGCCATACCTATTTGTTTGCATTTAACAAAAAAACAGAGAGAGAGAGAGAGAGAGAATTTAAGTTCCCAAGCAATTAACTATTAACTTACATCTTCGGAACCTGTAAATGGTCGAACTACTCCTCGCTCCCTCAGAGATTTATGGAAGTCTGAGTACTTCCACGTACAATGCTCAGCTCCCATAACATACACAGGTTTCCTGCAAGAACCAAAGTTAGAACTGTAAATTAGTGTTTACTAGTGTCCAGAAGAAAAGAATTCCAATGTGCGTAGACCATACCCAGTACTGCATGCCTCACTCAACACACTAATTGAATCTGCTGTGATGACAAAAGCATCTGCCCAAGCTAAATGGCCCACGTGGGGATTGGGTTCTGAGAAGATTATATTTCATGCTCATAAAAAAGTCTTCATCTAATCATAATTTATAAACTAAACGTCAAATCAATTGTAGATACCTTGACCATCCCAGATATAAACTTTTAAATTACTTCCAAGTTCTCTGACTATGACGTCCGAAACCTGTTACAATATCATTGTCAAGAAAATTGGCTGTTATTCTCACAGTGTTTCTGAAAGATATGGGACATGTCCAATACCTTTTTAGGCGTTCTATCCGAGAAGGATACTCTGACACTTCCACAACTTTCAAGAACATTATACAGATGAGCTGTCAACTGCTTTGCAAGGTCCGCACCATACCTGCAACAGCCTGTAAGAGTTTCAGCCAGTAATATAACACCATTGCAGATACTAGCAATGGTTTTAAAAAAAGAACACAAAGTCAAGAGAGAATTGAATCAATTGATTCAACTATTTTACATGTTCAAACCGTTATCATGGACTTTGGCCTCCCACTGCAGCCCCCATGCAATGTTCAAAATAAAGGTTCTATCATGTCAACTATGGTGTGGACAAGGGGTTTGAAGACAACAAATGAAAGGGAGAATCACCAACCTATTTTGTTGGGTTCATCATGCCCACTAAATGACTTACGATCCATACCAGGTCACGAGCAAAAAACTAAAGAACGACCATCTTGATAATTCACACTCACAGATGGGAGTAGAGTGATAATGGCTTATAATTATACAAGGTTATAATTTCTTTTTAAGGAAAAAAACAATGAGCCAAATAACTGTCATGTCATTTGCTTGCAAACTTAATCAATCCATGAGCACATCATGATGCAAGAAAAGAACTAATAAAAGATTGATACTAAGAATTTACAGACAATGAGTTAACCAAGAAGAGACTCAAAAAAAAAGCTGAAAATTACTTATTGGCCCACCAATGTTAACCACAAGCAAGGGCTTTGGCAGAGATGCAAACACATCATGCCACGCACTAGCTGTATTACGAAATGCAGCAAAATCGATTTGATGCAAGGCTCCCACCGTGAGGACCTGAATGAAAAGTTCATATCATCGAGCATATTACAGCAGTGGCAACTAGAATACCAAATTAAATTAAACCCTTTAAGATTAGAGTAAGGTTAAGGTGCCTACCACATGCCTATCAGGCGGTTCACGTGGAGTAATCCACTTTTGAAGGAATCGCGGAACCTGCTCCTGTGCTTGAGGAGTTAAAGGATAATAGTCATGACGAGGAGTGATCACCAAGTCAAACCTATTGAGCTGCATCCTAGGATATGTTCTATCTAAAAGAAAGTCAAAAAGAAAACCATGAGAGAAGATTCTAGGACTCAAATATATAACTGCAGCAACTATCTGAACAGAAACATGAAAGGTCAATTGAAAATAACCGCAAATTTTTCAAAGAAGCAGCCTACATGATCACATGCAAATCAATAGAAAGTATAGCTTCGTTAACAAACCTGAACCACAAAAACATTTTCAGAGGCTAAACGTTTTATAGAGCTTGCAACAGTTATAGTATCTCTGCCAGATGCAACCACCAATAAAGGGCCATCCCTATAAATAAACAAAACAAAAGAATATCTAATATCTTAACTCTAAATGGCCAAGCATGATCACAGATATCACAAGTAGTAATTCAAAGTTCCCATTGAAATACACATTCAAGAAGTAAGGAAAAAGATACATATGTTTCATTTTTAAAGGTACATTCAGAAATAGGTGAACAAATTCTAGACTGAGCATCTAAAAATAATAGAGGAAATCGTGGCATCATAAATGATGCGATGAATGATTGAAGCAACACCCCCAAAAAAGGAGCGTACTTCAAGTACATTTGAAAACTTTTATGTTCGATAAAAATAGTTTCCAGTCAGTTAAAAATCATAAAAAGTCACAAGAAAATGGATAAAAAGAAATTTGATAAACTAGAAAGTGCCCATTGCATCCAACCATTAATATATTGCACCAAAACAACACGGATATTATACATAATCAATTCAGCAGTCAACTCGGGCAACACTGGTTAGTGGCCACCGGAAGCTAGTTATGTGATTGTTAAAGCGGTCTTGACTTTGCTAGAAATACCATCAGGTGCTCCTTTTTCATGCCATTTCGATGTTCTATGCATGGTGGTGCTTAATCTTGGAATAAACATGCCTTTTGGCCGGCAGCAATCTTCCAAAAACGCATACTAGCATACAGGAATTTTTATGGTAAGGGATGGATAACAACTATAAGGCCATTAAACGGGATAATTCACGATCTTTCCTAGGTTAGACTGTTAGAGCGCTAGGAATCATACAAATAACAGCTTTTATTAAGACTTGGAAGTTCAGCAGAAATAGGAGCGTAAACTAGTTCTTTTAACTGGGTGTGATGAATAAGTATAGAAAGGGGAGAGGAACACAAAGTCCACCTTAGTCAGAGATAGGTCCTGCCATGTTTGAGCCACAGTAAAATAACTCGCAATGGTGGGGATAAGAAGAAAAACTAGTTCCTCAAAAAAAGCAAAAATGAATATTTGCAAGTGGTGGCCCCACTCCTGCAGATTACCCATGGTATCATAATACATCCAAGATGCACCAGGTGAGATTTGAACTCAAAACCTTCAACTTTAAGACTAGTCCAAGAGACCAAGAGTGTCATTCCCTTTTCTATTGGGCTGCCCTATTCAGAGAAATCTTTAAGAAAAACCCAGCTTAATCAATCATATTGCTTATTGATGTAACCTATTCATAAGACACGCTTTAGTTTCAACTTTCAACTTTCTTGTTCATAGCTCCACCAGCATAAAATTGGTAGTTTGCAAATTTATCTTTCAGGATGAAATTTAGATGATAGAAAAGAAAATTCAGCAAAAAGAGTCAACAGCTAATGTACTTTTCGTAAGTCTCCTGCGCCATGTTTACAATCTGTTTTGTGTCTGCTTCCAGAACAGATGACAAGCCAGTATCACCACCATTTTGTAACGTTAACGGCGTGGATTTCTTCCGATGGGCAGCTAACAGAATTTGCGTGTAAGAACAGATCTTCCTTATGACAATAAATAGTTTTTTGTGAAAAGAAACTGGAAGCCAGTGCAGCCATTCATTTATTCCTCCTCTAGGTCTTGTAACTCGCTGCACAAATTGACAGCATTATTGATTAGGAAACTCAGAATCAATTTCCAAAAGTTTCACCAAAGAAAGAAAAACATTTATGGAAACAGGCCCACCTAAACGCGTTCCTAGCTTTGCTTTAGCATCCATTAAGAAAAATCATTGATTAAAAGCGTTGCAAATTGCAATATGAGTATATGAATTGCTCACTAAAGCCTAGCCTTTTGTTATAGAAAATCTCAATAGAAGGATAATTACGGAACACAATACACCAAGGTCCAAGACTTCACATGTTAGTGATTTCCTTTCTCTTCCCTGCAATGATTATATAAATCAGTTGCAGTTTTTGAGTTTTATTTTGTTCTTCTCTGGCACAGCTAAAAATCCACATCTCTCAGCTACAAGTACATACACCTAAACTCCCAAATAGCCATCCTTAACCAACATAAAATCACTTGTAGCACACAATTTTTGTTGATAAAAATTGTGATGGGACTGGGAACACTGCTGTGGCTAAAATTCCCCAATAACGAATTCTAGAAGCTTGATGAAAATCGGTGGCATCCCACCAACAAGGATGATAAACCATAAGGTTAAAGAACATTTTTCAGTTCAATGAACCATGATCATTGCTCCCTTCTAAATATTTACTAGAGATACTCACTACACACATGATCATAAGCTTTATCCACATCAAATGTACATATCACTCTTCTTCTTCCTCCTTTGTACAAGCTTCAACAACCTAATTGGCATATAAGAGAATACAAAGAATTTGTCTCCCTTCGTCAAAAGCATATCATGCAATGATACCCTAAACATTTTCATTCCTTTAACCAAATATTCTGCACGAGTTTGTATCCAGCAATCTACAAGAGTCTCCTTTGTACTCATAGATCTACTCCTTATCATTGAAGCAATAACACTGTAATCTGAATGACAATCAATTTCCTCATTATCATGAAACTATTTAAAAAAATTCAGCAAGCACCTCATAAATACCTAATATCTTGACACAATCCTCAAGAAGTTATGATAGTTTCTTCCTCTTCAAAAGATAAAAGTTGCCTACCTCATGAATATCTTTCGAAAACTCTATGTCAAGTTTTTTATTTACAATTTTTTATTCAATCATTTCAAAGGAAGCCTGAATAGCATAAGCACACTAGCGAAAACTCACATAAATTTGGGATCTAAATCAACTCACATAAAGGACGTGCTTCTCTGAGAGGCCGAGAGCCCGAACCAGGCCGAGACTCTGATTCTCTGAACCTGGGAAGCCGTTTCCGATAACGACTGCTCGCCTGATAACGACGCCTTCAAAGATCTCCGGCACGCCCATGGTGGGGCTGGGCGGTTCTGGTAGCCTTATTGGCTTCATCAATTCAGGAAGAAAAAAAGAAGAAGATTTGAAACCCTAACAACGAAACTCAGAATTCAATCACAACAAAGACAAAAAATTCGTAAATATATGTCTGCATGTAGTATGGGGAAATTGTTGGTAGGCTGTGTCAACTGCGACTAGGCAGGATGAACGAAGGGAAATTTGAAAAAATGACCCACTCCAAAAGTCAAATTGCAGAAATAACCTTGTCCCTAAAATAATCGGTGAAATAACCTCATTTGAATTTTTTGAGACTAAAATACCCTCTTTTTGAAGAATAAAACAAAATGAAACTCCATCGTTACCATTTTCGCTCTGTACTTCACCTCCTCACTCCTCACTCCTCACTCCTCATTCCCCACTTTTGATATCAACACATTGAGATATCTACAATCTACTTGTGCTTTTGTCCAGATTTTATCCTCAAAGTAAAGATTTTATTGTTACAGATCTCTACAGACATCAAAAATCAAGTGAGTTCATATTTTTCTATGAACGTAGGTCAAATATTTCGTAAAATTTGTCTTTCAGTGTTCACAATATATTTAGTTGGTCAAACATTTAATTTTTATGGTCGAACATCTATTATATGGTTGAACAAAGTTATATTGTGGTTGAGGGAAAATTTGTTTTGGTTGAGCATATTTTTACTTGGTTGAGCAAATCTGTTTTGTGGTCCAGCAAACTTTTATTTGGTCTAGCAAAGTTGTTTTGTGGTTGAGCATATTTTTACTTGGTCGAGCAAAATTATTTTGTGGTTGAGCAATTTTGTATTTGGTCGAGCAAAGTTGTTTTGTGGTTGAGCACAAATTTGTTTTGGTTGAGCATATTTTTACTTGGTTGAGCAAATCTGTTTTGCGGTTGAGCAAACTTTTATTTGGTCTAGCAAAGTTGTTTTGTGGTTGAGCATATTTTTACTTGGTCGAGCAAAATTATTTTGTGGTTGAGCATCTATTATATGGTTGAACAAAGTTATATTGTGGTTGAGGGAAAATTTGTTCTGGTTGAGCATATTTTTACTTGGTTGAGCAAATCTGTTTTGTGGTTGAGCAAACTTTTATTTGGTCTAGCAAAGTTGTTTTGTGGTTGAGCATATTTTTACTTGGTCGAGCAAAATTATTTTGTGGTTGAGCAATTTTGTATTTGGTCGAACAAAGTTGTTTTGTGGTTGAGCATAAATTTATTTTTGGTCAAGCATATTTTTACTTGGTCGAGCAAAGTTGTTTTGTGGTTGAGCAATTTTTTATTTGGTCGAGCAAAGTTGTTTTGTGGTTGAGCACATATTTATTTTTGGTTGAGCATAATTTTACTTGGTCAAGCAAAATTGTTTGTAGTTGAGAAATTTTTTATTTGGTTGGGCAAAGTTATTTTGTGGTTGAGCAAAGTTGTTTTATTTGGTCGAGCAAAATTATTTTTTTAGTCCAATTTATTAATTTTGTATTGTCTTATTACTATGCGTGCAGGAATGAATTCTGAGATTGATTTTGTTTTATTATATGGTGGAGTGTGGGAAAATTGTCGAGCAGGTTCAAAGGGGGAGAAGTCAGGGAGTAATTGTATCTAATATAATTACATATACAGAATTTTTTCAACTCATATACCAATTGACTGGAGTAGATTCTAGTTCCTTTGATTTGGTTATAAAGTTTGTCTACAATACTCATTTCAAAATGGCACCGATGGAGGTGACCTTTGCTGGAAAATGATTCTTCTCATCAATTAAGTAATTCATTGCTGCTCTGCACTGTAAACAAAAAGGTGTTATTTTAGACATGCTCAACCACACAAAAAAAAAGTTTGCTTAACTAAGTAAAAATAGGCTAAACCAGAAAAGGATTTGCTCAACCAAGTAAAAAGATTTGCTCAACCAATTACAAATATGCACAGCCTAGTAAAAATTTTGCTCAAACACAAAAACAAGTTTGCTCAACCAAATAAAATTTTGCTCAACCACAAAACAAATCTGCTAAACCAAATATAAGTTTGCTCGACCAAAAAAAAAATGCTTGACCATAAAAAATAAATTGCTCAACCAATTACAAGTTTGCTCGACCACAAGACATAATTGCTCAACCAAATAAAAAGTTTGCTCAACCAAAACAATAAATTGCTCAACCAAAAAACAGATTTGCTCAACCATATACAAATTTGCTCGACCACAAGATAAAATTGCTCAACCAAGTAAAAAGTTTGCTCAACAAAACAAAAAATTGTTCAACCACAGAACAGATTTGCTCAACCATATACAAATTTGCTTGACCACAAGACAAAATTGCTCAACCAAGTACAAAGTTTGCTCGACCAAAATAAAAAATTGCTCAACCACAAAAACGATTTGCTCAACCATATAAAAGTTTGCTCGACTAAAAAAAATTGCTCAACCAATTATAAGTTTGCTAAATCTCAAAACATATTTTCTCAACCAAGATTTGCTCAACTAAGTAAAAGATTGCTTGACCAAATTTTTCTTTTGCTCAACAACCACAAACTTTGCTCAATCAGTTATGAAAATGCACTCAACTAGTTATATAGATTTCCTCATAAATATCCAATCTCAAACCACAAACAAACCCTTCCATCAAACGCAAGAAATCTAAACCAAATTAGGGATCGAAAGAGAGAAAGTAGTAAGAAGTTAGAAGTAATGCATACCAGTAATCTAAGTAAGCAATAAGGGCGTTTGAATGTTGGGAAGGGTCGCTGGAGGAGTTGTTTCGTTGAAGGAGTCGCGTTGGAGGAGAAGCTTGATCAGTGTTTACAGGAAGTCGTCGGGCGTGAGTTGAGAAGAAGGAGGCGTGAGAATTTTGGGAATGACCTCTTTTGTAATATTAAGGGTGTTTTAGTCATTTTAAGAGAGAACTAGGTTATTTTTCTTGAAAATTTACAACTATGTTATTTTTACAATTTGACTTTTCCAGTGGGTCACTTTTACAAATTTCCCATGAACGAAGTATGCTTTCCTTTTTTAATCTTTTATTTTTATTTTCGCGGTAATTAGTAATTCCTTAATCCCTTTTTCATTTTCCTCGTGCCCACGAAAAGTCATGGCCGGTGTCGTGGCCACTATCCAATTACTATTGCATGTATCAGGTTTTAAAGCCCAAATATTTTATTGGGTCAACTTTTCGGCCCATGATGACTATCCGGCCCAAGCATACGTAAGCTTGTTTGACCTACATTACTAAACCCCGTCTACAAGGATTTATTACAAACAGATTAACGTCTGTCTTTAGGATTTATTACTCGCAACAGATTTTGCAACCGAAGCGTTGACTTTCTTATAAGCGGAAGGATGTGTTCTTTAAGGTAATTTGTTTTTAGTAGTCACTGATCTTTATGAAAAGAGAAAAAAAACAGCACCTGATTTTGAAATGCTACCTAAGGAAAAAGACAAATCTGTGCCTGCCTTTTGACTTTCTTATCCACTAATAAGTGAATATATCGATGGCCTAATGACATTAACAAGAGATCTCCTACACGTACGTACGATGATTGAAACCATGCAGAAGATCCATAATAATTCAGAACTCCATTGACAAGTACTGTAACTGTCATGCCTAAGTCAACCCCGAGACTCAACCATAAATTAAGCCCAGATCTTGAACTCAAATTTCACTCCAAACTAGCTTTGCCTTCAAGATCTTCTGAGTTGAGTTGTGGAGAAATCATGGCAATGCCAATGTTTACTTCAACATCCATTAATGCATTCTCAAAGTTGCTCATGCTTGTTTTGTACAACATTTTGATTATTAACATCAACGGTATCGCAAAGGCAGATGACAACAAAGGCTATTACGCCAGCGGCTGGTTTTGGTTCCACCACCCTTGGATGGGCTACGGCCATTTTCCTTTCATGTCACCGCCATTCTACATGGCTCAACCACCGCCAGTGCCTCTGGCTCAAGCACCTCCGGTATATTTCCCACCACCGTACTCTCCGCCGCCTACCCCACCTATATATCAGTTACCTCCACCTAGTCCTACTAAGCCAATTGTTCCACCACTACCTTCACCTTACCAAGGTAAACCTCCTGTAGAGAAACCTCCTAGTGTGTCTCCACCACCATCACATCTTCCTCGCCAACCTTACCACAGCCAGCCTCCAGCACAGAAACCCCCTAGTGTCTCTCCCCCACCATCACCTCATCCGCAGCAACCTTACCACGGCCAGCCTCCAACAGAGAAACCCCCGAGCGTCTCTCCCCCACCATCACCTCTTCCTCACCAGCCTTACCACGGCCAGCCTCCAAAAGAGAAACCCCCTAGCGTCTCTCCCCCACCATCACCTCTTCCTCACCAGCCTTACCACGGCCAGCCTCCAACAGAGAAACCCCCGAGCGTCTCTCCCTCGCCATCACCTCTTCCTCCCCAGCCTTACCACAACCAGCCTCCAACAGAGAAACCCCCGAGCTTCTCTCCACCGCCATCACCTCTTCCTCCCCAGCCTTACCACGGCCAGCCTCCAACAGAGAAACCCCCGAGCATCTCTCCACCGACATCACCTCTTCCTCCCCAGCCTTACTACGGCCAGCCTCCAACAGAGAAATCCCCTACCGTGTCTCCACCGCCATCACCTCTTCCTCCCCAGCCTTACCACGGCCAGCCTCCAACAGAGAAACCCCCTAGCGTGTCTCCACCGCCATCACCTCTTCCTCCCCAGCCTTACCACGGCCAGCCTCCAACAGAGAAACCCCCTAGCGTGTCTCCACCGCCATCACCTCTTCCTCCCCAGCCTTACCACGGTCAGCCTCCAACAGAGAAACCTCCTAGCTTGTCTCCACCGCCATCACCTCTTCCTCCCCAGCCTTACCACGGCCAGCCTCCAACAGAGAAACCCCCTAGCATGTCTCCACCGCCATCACCTCTTCCTCGCCACTTGCCATTTCCACCAAAGCACAAACATCATATATTCTCAAAACCTCCAAGTCCACTAACTACTATTCCAGCCCAACAACCTCCATTGCCTCCAACCGGCCCTCCTCCCATGTATGGATTTCCTCCACCAAAATCGCATTATGCATGAAGGACTTGGGTTTCCCCCATAACAACTTCAATCCACATTAACAGCCAGTTGTTAAAATAAGCTTGTTTTTCTAATGATGTTTTGTTTCTATCTTAGTAAGTTTTTGCTGCTTGTCTACCATGTCTAGAAGACAATGTACATGTAAAGAAAGTAACTAAAAGAAAGATAAACAAGTGATTGCAAAGCAATCAAATGATGGATCCTTTTATTAGGATATTCAACCAACTAACAAGAAATTCACATGTGTATACATATCAAAGTAAAATCAAGCTTTTAAACAAAGTCTGCATCCTAAAAGAGTAGGATTCCCTTGTACACCTCTTCTTAATTTTACACGAGAGCCATATTCCAAACCTTATGATGCAGTGGCCTTCCTCTAATGATTCATGTTTAGCCAAGACACTTTACAATGACCTTGGGTAAAATGGGGGCTAACGTCATTGTCTGAACAACCATGTACACGATCGATGGATGCACCACCCCAGAAGTCCCTATAAGCTTCTAGAGGAAGGGAGAGAGTGAAGAGAATATTGGAACAAGAAAACATTTTTTCTCTCAATTACATAGTACAGTAGCAACACATATAAATACATATACATGTCAAGACTTTCTAGACTAAGACCAGTCTAGAATATTCCACATAATATCACACACGTGACCACGCATATGTATTTTAACACTTCCCCTCAAACTTAAGTTAATTGGTATATAAACACAATCTGAGTTTGCTAAAGTAGGAAAATTATCAACTGGGTGGTACGTAAAGCCTTGACCAAAAAATACAGTACACAAATATACACATTGGAACCGAAATTCAACACACAAAGTCCACACAATGACCTTTTCTACTAAAAAATACTTCATTTTGATTTTTTTTTTTAGACAACTCCACCATTTTTCATTTTAATTTTTTTTTTTACACAACTCCACCATTTTTCACACACCTCCTCTTACTTTCCCCATCAAAACACACCAAATGACTGCATGCATTACAAACAGATCAAGAATATCAAAAACTATCACATAGGTCGACAATATCACAACTTTCATCGGAGGAAACCACGCGACAGAAACCTCATCGGTTCTCCACAAAATCAGTCATTAAGATATCGTTGACAACTGCTCTCTATATCTCTCATCTCTTTATTATCTTAGATGGATACAGTATTGTCACACCATATTTTACAACCTAGACTGTAGTACAAGAGCGAGAGTCGAAAAGATCTGACTCAGTGACTCATGGGGTAAGAAAAGGGCATAACAAAGCCCAAACACAACCCTTTTAGGGTCTATATAGTCCCATTAACAAAGCCTTCTTCACCACTAGAAAACTTCAATAATTAAGTGCTTCCTCTACGGTCCCTGGACAACAAGTTTTGGCCCCAAAAAATTGACAACAAAGGAATCCATCGTACACAGCACTGGGGTAGTAAACAGACGAAGATATTCCGCTATCAAAGCAAACGTAGATACAACCTTAAGATTCATTTAGGAAATATGCATCATCAAAAATAGTGACACAAAGATGCTCAAATATAACAAGGCTGATTTTTTGAGAAAGCACAAGACTAACGAAATTGATCTTTGACAAGGTCTATGTCAAAAACACCTCTAATGATGATATTGATATTGAGGAATTAAACTGTTTGAAGAAGGATTATCACAAAAACACAGAGTATTGAGACACAGACAATCTTCAATTGTTCATCAACACATGAAAAAAAATACATACACAGGTTACCAAATTTTCCGAACAGAAGAGGCATGAACACAGTTTGCCACCACCCCTAAGGGCGGTGGTGGCACAAGGAGACTCTCACAAGTCTGATAAGATAAACCTGGCTCCGATACTAATTGTAAGCTTCTAGTGGAATAAGAAAACAAATCTTTCTTTTTCTTCTTTCAATTACGCAATACAACAACACATATATGTAAATATATTTGTTTAGACTTTTCTAAACTAAGATCAGTCTAGAATATTCCACATGACATCACACACAGACCACACATGTGTATTCTAACAGTCACACCTATAGCCATAACACTATAAGGAATCAGGAACAGAAGGTCTCCCATTATAATCAAACACTTCTCCTCTTCCAATTCCCTCTTCACTCTGATTCTCATATGCCTTTATCCTTACAACCATTCTTCTCTTTTATCTTCCAATAGCATGTGCAATCTGATAACCATGATTTCTTGGTTTATCATACTCAATAAAAAGAGCTTGCAAAACCACTTGCATCCACAACTAGACCCCCTAATTTAAATAAAAAAAATTTGTACTGCTCAACAAAGAATGAATCATGACAAACTTAATAATGTTTTCAAAAAAATTAACAATGTCTGTCAGACGTATTGACTTAAAAGTCCCACTCAAATAAAGATAGTGATGTTTTTTTAAAAAAAATTATGGACCTAATTCTAAACGAAAAAAAAAATTCAATATCATGTGTGGAGTGTGGATAGTGAACCGTGAGGAGATTATGTTTTTCTTTTAAGTACATATGATTTTTATCCATTCAATGATACTTTTGTTTTCGCTTTGATTTTGATTTAATCAGTAATTTTTTTGTAATTTTGTAAATTACAGGCTCCGCCCCTAACTAGACTTGCCTTCGGCTTGTTCCGAGCATTACAAACAATTGATCGACGAGTCAAATTCCTCATATGTTCTACTTTATCCAAACGGTGGCTTTATGGAATTTTATTCCATTACGCAACTCTCCATCAATTTTTTCTTCGTACTAACACGACCATAAGAACGGTCCAAGTATTGGTCACTGGTCATCGGGCAATAGGACATGCACGTGTGTTTAATTTCAATTATCTTGTGTTAAATAAATGAGAAACGCTTGCATGCACCGTCCTTTTAATATATTATTGACTTGTTCTATATGGCAAGACTGTTGATTAGAAATCTTTATTGGTCGCAAATAAATTCTTAATCTAAATTTCATCCCTTTAACATGATCAGAAATGTTGGTAATTTCTCTTGCGAACATGCCTGGCCTTCATAGTTCATAGCACTTCATATTGAAAAGACGGATTCGAAGGCAAAAGCAGCATTTGGTTGGATTTTGACAAAATTTGTGAATGTCAAATTATGCACGTCATATCTTCTTAGGACACAATCCAACTCATTCTGTTGAAAACAGATTATGATCCTCGACTCTAGTAGTTATTTTCAGCGTTGAAATTTATCTTGTCGTCGAGATTTATCTTTCCTCCTATTATTGTTAAATTTTGGGCGAGGAATAATTAAGTATAGACTAGTCTGTGCTTATTTACTGCCTCCAGAGAAAATCTCACTTAATAGTCGTTGTTTTTTTCAAAAGATCTTAGCATTCGATGGTCCAGCCATGACTAAGCAGTTGATTGCACAAGAAGCATTCATTGCGAATTTTGAATATATATTTACAACACAAGAAGTCCACTTGAGGATAAATAAGAAAACCATTTTCGAAACTGAAGAATTTATATATGTCCGTCGTCGCATATATTAGAGTACGGAAAGTCCAGTAATTATTAATTCCTAATTGAGTTGAAAGGATTCAGGATCGTCGACCCAATTAGTTGTTCCCAATCGTCTTCTTGAAAATCATTCACCCATTCCCAATTTGTTCCTCCTTCAGAGAAATTCACACCCTCCTCCGCCTCTTGAAAACTTGCCGGAGCATCATCGTCATGAACAATCTGTCCATCTCCGATCATTGTCGTGGGGGCCTCAGCTGGACGTCTATCAAATGCTCGCGCGCATCCCGATCCCACATACAATCGACACAGACGAAACTCCTTCCTCAACTACGTACATTAATTTAGATATTAGTTACTCTGACAAATTAAATTCGATGTTGATCCATCTCAATATATATAGTCTATATATATATATGTATGCATGTATATCTATATATATACCTTCAGAGTGGCAGCAGTTAATGAAGATGAGGATGCTTTTTCATCAATATTGGCAATTGTATAATATTCATTCATCTTCCATTTGGTTTTACTTCCATTGGGAGCTTTCCCTTGGTAGAAAACCATGGATTTCTTCTCTCCAATCACTCGGTTATTTGAAGAAAAGACGCAGGCAGGAGACCCTGTGGCTTTCCAGTACCCGGTGGCCGTAGTTCGACTCGGTCTCCCTCCCTTGGCTTCACTTTCTTGTCTCGGCATAAAGAAAAACCAGTCGGTGCTTCCTTTACATACTTCTGCCGAAAGCCCTGCACCCAAAAAAAAAAAGTGATTGTTCTTAATTTTCTGAGAGAGAATTCATTAATGCATGCAGTCTAGCTGGAGGACATTAATTGAAGATGGTAGAATTAATGAATTACTTGGAAGATGCCATGGCTCTACATCGTAGACGTTGATGCATGGGATAACATGGCGCAGCTGATCCTCTCTGTTTCCTTGCAGTTTGTTGTGTAGATAGAATGAAACAAGCTCTTCTTCTGTTGGATAGAAGCGGAAACCTACTGGAAGTTCCTGCATAGTACTGTATTTTTTTTTTGGGTATGGTAGTTAGGTTAATTCTTCATGGGCCGGCTATCTATCTATCTATATATATATATATATATGTATATATTTGTTGATCCCCCTCTCTCCCTCTCTCTGATATGACATGGTTTAGCGAGTGAATGGAGAAAATTTGTGGCGCAAGAGCATGCGTGGAAACTTTCACGCGGTTATAACTTATCAATCAATCGATATAATATAATATAATTTATATATGATTGTTTCTGTATTTCATTGACTTTTATCTTAAAAGATCTTGCTTGGGAGGGGTTCGCTAAAACTCTTGTTTAACACGAATATTTAGAGTTGAATGTCAGTTCACTCTTTTCTTAACCCTTTAAAATGAGAGATTGAGAAGTGTTCACTCGCATAAATCTTTCAAATGTCTCATAATCCCTCCAACTCTTATAAATACTAAAATAAGAATTCACTTTTATAAACTTTACCAACATAACACCTCCCAACTCTCATAACAAATATAACTTAAATATGTTTTTATTACATCTAAATAAAACACTCTTTGAACAAGTCAATATTTGTTTGAGAAGTAGCTACAATATAAATTTTTGTACGTGTGTATACATATATACATCGTCCTTGATGTGACCAAACTTAAGGCTGTCGGTTTAGTGGGCCTCGACTGGACCTGCCCCTACGACTACGAGGAGGTAATTAGAGTACATCTTCGTAATTTTTTTCTTCTTTTATTTTTTTTTAGTGCAGTTATATGCGTTATGTCAGTAAGGATGACAAAATTATATTATCTCCGTAATAAATTAAATTTGGACACATATTTTATGCTCAAAATTAAGGTCCAAGCATAAAAAATTGCCAGATTTAAAATCAAATTTGAGTCCAAATATGAAAATATTGTTTGATTTAGTTGTTTGAATTTTATCCCGAATTGGATATTACCTAACTAACTTTTTTAATTTAAATCAATTCGATATGATCAATTAAGTATGTCCAAAAATTCAAATTAATCCGAGTTGTTATAAATTTCACTCCTCAGGCTAACATATGGGTTAGTCAGTTTACATGGATATATCGAACTCGCAAGATTTTGTTTCTCATAAAGTTGGCAAGTGGGCTGGACTTAATTCATCAACCTTTCACAACAAGTGGACAGATAGAGGACATTGCATTTATACAACTTTTCACATCTTTCGATGTGTGAATCTTTACACTCCCCCACTTGTGGACTGAGTTATATTAGAGGACATTGTATTTATAAAGTGCTCACAACTTTCCACATATTTCAATGTGAGTTTTTACACTCCCAAGTGGACAGACATGTAGAGGTTTTTCGATGTAGGAGTCTTCACACTCCTCCTCATTTGTGGACTAAATTATACTGCAGACCCAAGACTCAAAAAGTGGACAGACAGGTAAAGGTTATATCCAAGTAATTGGACCGAGCAACTTGACTCCAATAACATGTTATAAATTCCACAGCTCATACACACTAATAATTTGTCTGTTTTGGGTTATTTGATTTACTGGATACATTGTGCCCATATATGGGTTATCCTGTCATAAATACATTGGGCCCGCACGATTTTTTTTCTCTCATAAAGTTGGCAAGTGGGTTGGACACAACTTACCAAACCTTGAAAAATGTCTTGTTATATGTATTGAGTGAGTCTTGCACTCATAAAATGTTACAACCTCCCACATCTTTCGATGTGCGAGTCTTTATACGAATCTAAAGCTACAAATATCTCATAAACACTAATATCGTCTTACTCAGATCACCCGAGGAAAGGAAAACAATAACAAACAAGCACAAAATTGCATAAATATTGGCGAATGAATGTCTTCTATGTAGAAATGTAAAACAAAGCATAACATGTGCAATATTCTACTTTGCCCGCTGAGTAGATGTTAAAAAAAATACAAGTAGAAGAACGAGGGGAGCAATGCTGAGTTAAATCCATCCGTCCGTTTTTTGGGCTTGAGTATCGCACAATTTTATCTTTTAAAATGACTCAGTTGATATGAAAATTGTTGTATGTTTATAAATCACATCACTTGGTCTCTCCCACCATCGTTGATCCTAAGCATTTTGGTGTCCAAAGTCATAGGGTATAGTGATACTCTATTATAAAAAGCTGCAAACATCATTTTGGGCTTGTTTTCAGTTAGATTGAGGGGGAGGATGGGGAGAAGTCAAGGAATGTGGTTAAATTGTTTCAGCTTCACTTTTGGGTTCAGCTGATTTTGGGCTACAAGAGTAATGTTGGGTGTATTTTTTTAAAAAAGAAATGGCTCCAAGCAACAGCTTTGGCTACTTCACCCCCAGGGTCTGCATTGTGTCCAAGTGAATTTGGAAATTTCAACAAGTAAACTATATGAGTTATGGTTCTTCTGGTACCCCTCACCTTGTGGATCCGAAAGGCCACACACGTTGATTTGAAATTTCAACAAGAATTTGGGAGGGATGAGAAGAAGCAAGTAGGGAGAAGTAGAAAGAGGTGAAAGAAATTAACCCAAATTCACTTGAGATATTGTTTATTTTAGGACAAAGGCTCCCACAATTTTATCACTATAAGGGGTTGGAAGTTCTTATAAACTATAAATATCAATTGATACTCTCCAACTGAATGTTGTTCACTTTTTTTTATTACTAATCATCCACCTGAGAGTCAATACAAGTCATTTACCCAAAAAAAAAATTAAAAGAATTAAGATTGGTCATACATCAAGACTTGGTCTTCTTTTTAGAGGGTCATGACTTGGTCTTGATGGGTGGCTTTTGGAGACAATATATATATATATATATATGCAATTATGAATGTATGAATAAAGTGGGACATGAATATCTCCTTTGCCTTCACAATCCAATCCTTGGACGCGGATTGATCATGTCATATTTAACGTCTCTAACTTTATCTCACCACATATTTATTATATGCGGATTCCGCGTAAAGATGTCACCACACAAACATTGATTTCAATCTGTCTCTCCTGTGCATGTGTCTGTATTTTTTAAAGAATCAAAAACATTATGTCGTCGTTGTAAACTCTTAAGGTCCGTATTTGATTGGTGTTTAGGTGTCTATCTTGTATTGGCTTGTCGTAATTGGTTGTCCTAAGTTTGTACCACATCGCTAATATTAGGTGTGTATAGGATATATTGGATTCCACATTATTTAGAATTACCCAATTTTAAGTAATGACATGTTCGATCTCTGTCCTGTGTATGTGTGTCTGTATTTTAGAAAAAATAGTCTTTCTCATACACATTCTCTGTCACATTTTTGATGGACGGAAAAACAAACTCCACACAGATTTTGACGTTTGGCAATTGCTAAATTAAAAAAAAAACACCAATGTGACCTTTTCTTTTAAGGCAGCCTTGGGAATTAGGCTAGGACTTAATCCAAACCCAATTATAACGGAAGTATTAGATATGTCCCTAAAATATCTCAATTTATGCGACATGATTTGTCTAAGTAATCAATTTTGAAATTCAAAAATAAATACAATCTCATTTTTCTTAAATGCTCAGTCTCTCTCATCATTCACTCATTTTCAGTCTCCTCTCTCTTTCTCTCTCTCTGAGGCATGTGAATAGTGACATCCCTGGAATCCGATGCTCAATTCAACCGAAAATAGGTGGATCTGATGCGTATCATCACAAGAAGATGAACGATGGCATCGATGCACGAAGATATTGTCGGAGTTGATCGAATCTACCAATTTTCTCTAGCGAAAGCCACCATTTTTAAGAATTTTTTTCGACGGGTCAAGGAGCAACTTATTTAGCTTGTTTGAGCTTGGGGGTTCAATTCGTGGTGATGACAGCATAAATGGTGGTCGGAAGACGATTCTTCATTATTACATTGTTCGGTCAACTTGTTACATTGTTTGAATATTTCCTGGTGGATTAAGTGACTTTTTGCGTATTACATTGTTTGATCCATGTGTTACATTATACATGTCTACACAGAATGCCACAACTCATTGTTTTGATTGGGAAATTAATGTAATTAACAATTTGAACAATGTGATTATGCACTGCCAGAGGTTAAAATTACATAACAATGTATTAAAGAACTTATAACACAAATATAGTAATGTAATTACTTTCAAAATCGTCAATACTTTGTGAACCATATTATAAAATCCCTCCAAATCAAACACGAGAACATAATTACATGTAAATCCATTTGAAATACATTGTTCACTATAACAATGACATTGTCATTTTATGTGCAGTGTCTTTATTACATTGTGTGCCAACGTGTCACATATTGAGTTAAGAAGAAAGAGAAGCGGGAAAAACCAAAATTTAAAAGGGAATTACGATTTTTATTAAAAAAGTGTATCATTAACCAATATTTGATAATCTATGAGGCATGATGATGCGTCATGCTTATCATCATGCCACATAGACTGGGGATATTATGTACCAAATAGTATTGGAAAGTTTAGCATTTTCCCAAGAGTAAATGGTACAGAGCCCCCTAAAGTATGACCTAATTGAAAAAAAACCCCTAAATTATGAAAAACTGGATATAACCCCCCAGACGTTTGTTGACCGTCTGAGATAACGGTCAACCCACACGTTTAGCTCACTTTTAAAGGGTAAAAGGTACAGAGCCCCCTAAAGTATGACCTAATTGAAAAAAAACCCTCGAATTATGAAAAACATGATATAACCCCCCAGTTAGCCACCAGGTTCGTGGTTGATGTGGAACCAAGCAATCCATCATTGATTTCACCTCCACAGATTCATCATGCAGTCCACCTCCAGGCAGTCCACCACCAGATTCATCCACATATTCATCTTCATAGTCCACCAGAGAATACTGCACCCTTATTCATGCCAACACCAACAATGGGACATGAAGTAATTCTAGATGTATTTTGGACATGTTGTATGCAGACTTTGACTGTTAGTTTAGTCTCACTGTTATTGTTATTGTCATTGTCAATACACTCCTATAGTTTAGTCTAATAGCATTTATCCCCCTATGTGGAGGTGAACCTGGTGGCGGACTGCTTGGAGGTAGACTGACATGATGAATCTGTGGAGGTGAAACCAATGATGGACTGCTCGGTTTCACATTAACCACGACCTTGGTGGCTAACTGGGGGGTTATATCCAGTTTTTCATAATATGGGTTTTTTTTCTTCAATTAGGTCATACTTTAGGGGGCTCTGTACATTTTACCCTTTAAAAGTGAGCTAAACGTGTGGGTTGACCGTCATCTCAGACGGTCAACAAACGTCTGGGGGGTTATATCCAGTTTTTCATAATTTGAGGGGTTTTTTTCAATTATGTCATACTTTAGGGGGCTCTGTACCATTTGCCCTTTTCCCAATTATAATTGTCATATTGAGCACCCACGATGGTGCATGTTTGTTGGCCTCGCAAAACATATTTTAGATCTCGCTTTTATTACATAAAAACACATATCTCAATACAATCACATCAGCAAAACACATTTCTCAATACAAAATCATTATTTAAGTATCTAACTATCTACTATTTCATTCCTTCATCTAATTTTTAACAAAACTATACAAAAATCAATACTAGTTTCCATATTTTTTATAAAAAAATAAGTCACATAATTATTCACATCACCAAAATATATCTCTCAAACACATTCAAATCAACAAAAATACATATTTTCATACAATTTATTGTTCCGACAAAATACCACCATTATGGTTGTTTTACTCAGAAAACAAGCATGCACCTTCTAGCCTGGCCCGCAAATTCAAACCCAACAAGTGGCAGCATCAGGATAGATCACCCAAAAAGGCTTGGGTTTTAAACAGCTTTTAACTGGTGGGCTGGTCTGGCGCACCATTTCCCCTTCTTCATTTTACAACTTTAATAGGTGCAGTCCTGAAAAAAGGTTTTTTTTGGGGGGGCTTTTTGGCCTATCTATCCTGGGCAGATATCGAACCATTGCGCGAATACCCGACTGCACACGGATAGTCCGAATCCATTGAGCGCACCTCCTACAAGGCTACAACTATCAACAATATAGCCGGCTTCAACATGTACAATCATCTTACCCTTTTTGCAATAATAATCCCTTTCTAAGCTCTACTCCACAGCTATAATGCAACTGTATTCTAAGATCCCAGAACCGACTAGTTTTTGAGTTTCTATAGATGAACTCTCTCTTTCTTTCTCCGAGTTTTGAAGCAAAGGAACTTCTGAACAGAAGTCGCAACAGTAAAATTCATATTTACAAAACCCTCTCTCCATCGAACATGCTTGCCATGCCCATCCAAAAACACCGAGTGACCACCCTTGCACATAGCTCTTCGGGTACAAGAACACGCCCCTCAAGGCTCAATCACAACCAGCATATATACACACTAATCAAACCAGAAACCTCAAACCATCCTCTACAATTTCAAATCTTGACTCCCTAATTCTCAACAGCGAATCGACAATCAATGCAGCAGATTCAAGTTTTCTCGCATCAGATAATCTATCTAATATTAATACTTACTGCTACTTCAAATTCATCCCAATCATGAAAAACTTCCGAGCGAAACCCCAAGCTTCTATTGACTACACGGTAAAAACTGCAATCCAGCAGTCTGGACTGCAAGAGCCACCTAATAAATGTTGATAGTCAATGCTCAATTCCAGCGTGGCCCAAGTGCTACCACTTGTTCTAAAGCCTATGGTTGATCCTCTATGTCCTCTTCACAACTCAACAAACACGGGACGAAATCAAATATATGTCTAAATTATTGAACGACTACCAGAATCTCTCCACTAATCTAATTCAGATTCAGTTGTCACTAAGTCTCAATTCCTGCTTGTTTGAAAGTTTGTAAAGCTTATACACTGTCAAAAATTCTCAAATAATATTCTCAACACCAGCTTATATACTCTATCAGACATTCTCAACCAAACAAATTTTAAGTATATAACATAACATAATTGTTCTCCTCAAAACAAATGGATCATTTACGGGAAAAAAAAATCCTTCAAAAAAAGCTTCGATAATAATAAGTTTACATGCAAGGAATACTATCAAAAAAAGCTACCAGAAATTTTTGAACCTAAATACCCTAAGCCAGAAATTTAGAAGCATCAGCAATTTAGTTTACGTCCTAAATCCCCAGAAAACTTTCTAATTACTGCCAGCATGTTCCAGACAATATATACTCGCAAAAATCGTAAGTCATGAGCTCATAACCAAACTTCATACCTTAGCCCTTGTTTGGGAGAGGTTTCAGGCCTTGTTTGGGAGAGATTCGTGAACAAGAACTCTCAGAACTCTTGTTTAGCACGAACACTTGAAGGTGTTTAGAGAGAGTACATCCCTTTTCCTAACCCCTAAATAAGGGATTGAAAGATGTTCACCCAGTTAAACCCTCCCATACCAAGCATAATCTTTTCTCTCTCAAAAAAATTCGTTCCTTTTTCCCTTCCATTCTCTCATCAACCAAAATGACTAAATAACATTAGCCCGTTTCAATAAGGATATGCACAATTTGGTCAACAAAGATAAAGAACTTGATATTTCAACAATTGTAGTAACTGATTTTCGTGTCACACATACTCAACATCAAGAAGAGATGAAAAAGAAGAAGAAATCATTACAAGGAAAAAAAAACCCCACAATCAATCAAGAAAACCCGTCTGCCGCCATACAGCATTTCTTACCCGTCTGAGATCCCTTCCCTTCAAGGTCCTCCCAACTCCTTCTAAGACGGAGCAGGCCACCAATGGCGAGCGGGTAGATCCCGTCTCTACAATTTCATGTGGCGGCAGCATTTCTCCTTCCTCTTCATCCCGTTCCTGATCGTCAATATCATAAAATTCCTTATGATTCCTCATCACCCGCGCAAACACCGGCACGTCCATCGGGGCTGACTGGTGTTGATGGAATTTTGCGGACGAAGAGAGGGCAGGAAGGCGGTCCTGAGGCGGTTTAGGTATGGAAGGAATAAGACGTGAGGAAGAGGTAGAGGAGGGGGAAACGGAGGTGGAGGCAGAGGCAGAGACAGAGGAGGAAATCGAGGCTTTTTGGAAGGTATTGAGCTTCAGGGACGGTTCATGTTCTGCCAGGGCAGCGAGAATGCCGAAAGATTCAGACTGGGGAAAGTTCTTGCTATGGTGGCGGGGGGGAGGGGAGGACGAAGAGACAGGGGTACGGTGGTTGCGCTTGTCGGGTTGGGAGGAGACAGAGAAGTCGGGGCTGAAGAATATATCATCCTCGCTGAGGTCGTTGAAGTCGTCACCAGCCGTGTTGGAGGTGGAGGGATATTCAGACGACGGCGCGTGGGTATAGGCGCCGAGAAATCGCTCGGAGGATGGAGACTGGCTGTGGCGTAAGCGAGTAAGGCCGTTGGAGTCCATGCGCCGGTGGGCCGTGGTCGGGCCCAATTGAGGTCAAAAGAAAGCGAAGGAGGCGCCCTCCACGAGAAGGAAGAAGGGAGTGAGCCCTCTATCTTGTCGGCGAGACGCTTTCTAGAAGATAGAGAGGGTCCTGATATTTTGGGGATCGAGGAGACGTCATCGGTCATGAACGGCTCAGATTGGAACTCTTATCTCTGCATTCTGCAATACATACGGAGATGATGCCCGACTGGCTTGAAGAACGTGAGTCAACTGAAATGGTGACGCGTGCTTCTTTCTTTCTGCGAGTCGTGGGCTGAGGCCCATTTACATAGGCCCAAGCCCAAATAAAATATATTAAGTCGGATCGCAGCCCATTAACTTATAAACACCATGAGTATTTCCATTTGCAGATTCTTAGAGTGGAGAGACTAGGTTTAAAAATGTGTTTTGGTATTGTGATTGCTTAATGCTTGTTCTGTGTATGTTCATGTTACTGCACGAATACTTCAGCTTTGTTACTGTACGAAGGTCACCTTTGGCGTACTAACTCATCACTTCATGATCAAAGCCGATAGCAGCTTTGATCATAGATATTATAAATTGCTCTTATGACATAAATATGTTCGATTAATCGGAATAGTGTCTGGGATTACACTTTCGGTGGGCAAAATGAAGATCCCAAAGCGTCTTCAATGGGGAGACTAGTGACCAAAGCCACACCATTTAGAGAAGTTATTTTGTTGGGTTTTGGTCCTAATTTGTTAAGTGAAAAATCGAAAATAATTAGAGGTTCAGGAGGGTTAAATTTAATGGGTCACTCCCTTCTAAACCTAAAGTCATGCTCTCTTGGCCAACCAGCTCTACTTTAATTGGAAAAATTATCTTACTACCAGCTCGTCAACTAATGTCTATGAAACTACCTTATTTTTTCTTTATCAATTAATGGTTCTTTTTTTTTTGTAAACTCCGATCTCACCAAGGTAGAGGGCATTGTCCATGAGAATGAAATTTATTTTGCTTTTTTGAAAAGGAGAGTGATTCTTTTGTAATTTTTTAAGGGTAATCTAGTGAATCTCTGAAAGCCTAGTTCTTTGTTGAAAATTTGATATATTTTTATGTTAATGCTAATCCATCTGATTTGAATTTCGCAAGGTTAAAAAGGGGTTGCGCCATTGTGAATAGGGCAGCAATAATAGAAGACACTTGTTCTGATCATATATTTCTATATATGCGTTAATTTTTCATATCAGAGTCAAAATACTTTTACTTGCAAGTAATGAAAAAAGGTATCGTGTATTCTTGGCCAAAAACTAAAAAACTCAACATTTTCCGTAGTAGTTTTTCTTCAAAAAACATTTCAACGAAGGAACAATTTTTCGTAAAACGAACAGAGCATAATTGGAACCACGACGCAGACTGATATTTAAGAGTTGAAATTGCTATGGATGGTCTCGACCCTATGAGGTCTCATACTGAGAATATTGAAAAGGTTTTGCTAAGGTTCAACATGACTAAAGCTAAATCGGTTACTAATCCTTTGAGTCACTTCACACTTTCAAAGAAAATGTCTCCCAAAACTAATGAGGAAAAAGCAGGTATGGCCAAAACACCTTATGCCTCAAGCAATAGGCAGTCGTATGTATGCCATGGTAAGCACTAGACATTGCTCATGCGGTTGGTGCGGTGAGTAGATACATGAGTAATCCAGGGAAGCAGCATTGGAATGCAGTGAAATGGATACTTAGGTATCTTAAAGGAACTTCAAATTTATCACTCTGTTTTGGTGAGAGTGATTTATTGGTACAAGGGTATGTAGATGCTGATCTAAGTGGTCTTAAATTCAATAAGAAGCACTACAGGTTTTATATATACTTTGGGTTCTATTGCTGTGAGTTGAGTTTCACAACTGCAAAAGTTATTGTGCTTTCTACGATAGAGTCAAAGTATGTGGCTATTGCTGAGGCGAGCAAGGAGATGGTTTGGATGAGAGATTTGATGGAGGATTTAGGTTTTCAACGAGATGGGAATAAATTGCATTCTGACAATCAAATCGCAATTCATCTCACGAAAAATTCTTCTTTTCATTCTAAGAACAAGCACATCAAGAGGCGTTGTTATCATTTTGTTCGTTCTTTGATAGAAGAAAAGTTGCTCAATCTTGAAAAGATCAATGAAGAGAAAAATCCTGCAAATGTGTACCAAGGTTGTCACTAGAAGTTTTGTAAAACTTCAGTAGACTTGTTAACTTAAAGATATGGAAACTAAGTCGCACCAAGACTAGGTTTTGGCACTGTCAATTCATAGTATTGAGATGATTTTCTTTTTAAATGCAGTTGTCGCTTGGGGTGAAAAAAAATCAAGTGGGAGATTATTGCATTACGTGATTTTTCCACTTAGTGCTGTGATGGCTTAAGGCACAACACTTTGTGCCGTAATGGATTAAGGCACTTAATGCACTATTGGTGCCGTGATGGATAATGCCGTATGTCAAGTATGTCAAGTTGCATAGTGGTGGAACTTCTTATGTGTGTCATAAGTTCAATAGCTTAGTGATTATATACTCCTTTTTCTTTCTAGTCTTTTGAAGAGAAAAAATTGAGGGCTACTGAGAGATTAAGAGAGCTTCAATGGTGAACTTGAAAAGATTGCAAGGTATTATCAATCTTATATTCTCTCATGAATTGCTTCTAATAGTGGGTTGAGTCTTGGTACGACTCGAAGAAGAGGACTTAAGAGTATTTTTTCAAACCTCCATAAATCTTATCTTTATTTTATTCTTACTTTCGTTCTTTGCTTTACTCATACTATTATCCTTATTTTCGCATTGATTGGTTGTCGAGAATTACTTGAATTTTTCTTGTGTTCAAGATCGATAATCTATGGGTGTTTGGTGTATCAAACTCTGTCATTAAGCATGTACATCATATGGATTATATATAACCCGATACAGGCTCAAGCGGATGCTCGTTTACTTATGTTTTCTCATATGAATCTCGTCTCCGGCTAGTCGATATCAGTACCTTTATAGTCCCCAAGATATGCTTATTGTACATTCGCCATGACTGGTGATTTTCAAAATTCGAAGCAATCAGTTCGAAATATAATGACATGAAAGAACCAAAAAAAGGAAAAGATGGTCCATACAATCTTACCACGAGATGCATGGAGCATGCCTCTTCCACGGAAACTGAATATCAAACTTGTCTCCAAAAATTAAAAGAAAAAACATCACAAGGTAAATTTAAAAATATATATTACATAGTGTGCAATAGTAAATACCTCCATATCTGGACTTCCAATGATCTGTTTCTCGAGTATTAATTAAAAAAACAGTATCAGTACCTGAAAAACAAAAGAAGTAAGCCAACACACTTTTCCAGAATAAACATAATATTTCTAAGACGCTATCATCTGCATCACTCCTCCAGCATTTACCAGATTTTTTATGAGATTGATTAAAAAACCTGGTACCAGAGAAATAAGGCAAGAGAGTTCTAAAAGATGCATGAAAGGATGAAAATGATTTTGTACTCAATAAGGAAATAAGGTGGAACAGCGTTACACATGCCCAATAAAGGGCTTGCTTTCTCATGGAAGATTGAGGTCTCTGTTCTCAGGCCATAGTATGGGGGAAGGGAAGTTAGCTATAAAAAAAAATTTATATTAGATGAGCGGTCGTACTATGATTGTTCGGAAGACATGGCCGCACGCGCTACACACAAACAAGGCTCTAGAGGCCCCAAAGCTTAGTAAGTTGGTCAAGTATACATAGCACGAGAAAAAGAAAATAAAAAAGAAAGAAAAGAGCAAATACACTTTCAAATGCTTAAGTAATTTGACCCTCATAATTTTCTTATGTTCGCACTTCCATTGAGCACTCAAATCAACATCTAATAATCTCTCCAGCAACTACTAAAAGAACACAATCAAATCCTCAGTTATTGAATGAGTACTCCAAAATTTAACTCCAGAAACTAAATTCCAGTATTCGATCTTAAGTCTTAACTCTAGCATCTGATCTTAACTCTAGCGATGTACAGCATATTCCAATAACATATCTTGCAGACTATCGAGTAGTGCAATTAACTAGAAATCAACTCTAACATCAATACAAAAATCTAAAAACCAACACATTTATTCAGAAACCAGGTATTTCTCCCCAATACAAAATTCATCCAGAAAGTACTAAACACCATTCCTCAGTTATTGAATGAGTACTACAAAATTTATCTCCACACAAAACTAAATCCATATATACGAAATTCCAGTATCTGATCTTAAGCATCCGATCATAACTCTAGCGATGTACAGCATATTCCAATAACATATCTTTCAAACCATCGAGTAGTGCAATTAACTAGAAAATCAACTCTTATATCAATAGAAAAATCTAAAACCAACAAAACACATTCAGAAACTAGGTATTTCTCCCCAACACAAAACTCAAGCTTCAGAGTTTACTCCCCAATACAAAATTCAAGCTCTTCAGAGTTTACTTCCACACATTCTGAATTAAGCAATAATCACATCTAGATCTCATATTTAGGTCCAGCTTCAACTTATTTAACCTGTCCATTGCACACATTCTGAATTAATCAATAATCACATCTAGATCTCATATTTAGGTCCAGCTTCAACTTATTTAACCTGTCCATTGCACACACAAATCAACATATAATTATCTCTCCATAAACTACTAAAGGAACATATTTCAATCCTCAGTTATTCGAGTACTCCAAAATTTATCTCCACACGAAACTAAATCCATATATACAAAATTCCAGTATTCGATCTTAAATCAAGCATCTGATCTTAACACTAGCGATGTACAGAATTGTGATGTGCTCATAGTCCACAGGTTAACTAATAATCTCTCCAGAAACTACTAAAAGAATACATTCGAATCCTCAGTTATTCGAGTACCCCAAAATTTATCTCCACATGAAACTAAATCCATACATACGAAATTCCAGTATCCGATCTCAACTCCAGCATCCAATCTCAACTCTAGCGATGTACGGAATTGTGATGTGCTCATAGTCAACAGGTTAAATAATATTACTCTCCAGAAACTACTAAAAGAACATATTCCAATCCTCAGTTATTGAATGAGTACTCCAAAATTTATCTCCACACAAAAATTAATCCATATATACGAAATTCCAGACTTTCCAGTATCAGATCTTAACTCTAGCAATGTACAGCATATTCTAATAACATAATCTTGCAGACTATGGAGTAGTGCTATTAACTAGAAAATAAACTCTAATATGAATACAAAAAATATAAGACCAACAAAACATATATTCAGAAACCAGGCATTTCTCCCAAATACAAAATTCATCCAGAAACTACTATAAGAACACATACCAATCCTCAGTTATTGAACGAGTACTCCAAAATTTATCTCCACACGAAACTAAATCCATATATACAAAATTGCAGGATCGGATCTTAACTCTAGCATCCGATCATAACTCTAATAACATATCTTTCAGACCATCGAGTAGTGCAATTAACTAGAAAATCAACTCTTATATCAATAGAAAAATCTAAAACCAACAAAACACACTCGGTGTTTCTCCCCAATAAAAAATTCAAGCTTCAGAGTTTACTCCCCAATACAAAATTCAAGTTCTTCAGAGTTTACTTCCACACATTCTGAATTAATCAATAATCACATCTAGATCTCCTATTTAAGTCCAGCTTCAACTTATTTAACCTGAACGTTTCACACACAAATCAACATATAATTATCTCTCCATAAACAACTAAAGGAACACATTTCAATCCTCAGTTATTCAAGTACTCCAAAATTTATCTCTGCACGAAACTAAATCTATATATACGAAATTCCAGTATCTGATCTTAACTCTAGCATCCAATCTTAACTCTATCGATGTACGGAATTGTGATGTGCTCATAGTCAACAGGTTAACTAATAATCTCTCCAGAAACTACTAAAAGAACACATTTGAATCCACAGTTACTCGAGTACTCCAAAATTTATCTCCACATGAAACTAAATCCATATATACGAAATTCCAGTATCCAATCGTAACTCTAGCGATGTACGAAATTGTGATGTGCTCATAGTCAACATGTTAAATAATAATCTCTCGAGAAACTACTAAAAGAACACATTCAAATCATCATTTATCATTTATTGAATGAGTACTCCAAAATTTATCTCCACACGAAACTTAATCCATATATACGAAATTCCAGCATCCGATCTCAACTCTAGCGATGTACAAAATTGTGATGTGCTCATAGTCAACAGGTTAAATAATAATCTCTCCAGAAACTACTAAAAGAACACATTCCAATCATCAATACAATGAGCACTCCAAAATTAATTATCTCCACACAAAACTTAACCCATATATATGAAATTCCAGCATCCGATCTTAACTCTAGCGATGTACGAAATTGCGATGTGCTCCTAGTCAACAGGTTAAATAATAATCTCTCCAGAAACTACTAAAAGAACACATTCCAATCCTCATTTATTTATGTACTCCAAAATTTATCTCCACACGAAACTCTTTTTTTTTTTGATAAAAATCTCCACACGAAACTTAATCCATATATACGAAATTCCAGGCTTTACAGTATGCGATCTTAACTCTAGCGATGTACGGCATATTCTAATAACATATCTTGCAGACTATCGTGTAGTGCAACTAACTAGAAAACCAACTCTTATATCAATACAAAAATCTAAAACCAACACATTTATTCACAGAAACCAGGTATCTCTCCCCAATACAAAATTCATCTAGAAACTACTAAAAGAACACATACCAATCCTTACTTATTGAATGAGTAATCCAACAATTATCTTCACACGAAACTAAATCCATATATTCAAAATTCCAGGATCCGATCTTAACTCTAACAATGTACGACATATTCAAATAACATATATCTTGCAGACTATCGAGTAGTGCAATTAACTAGAAAATCAACTCTTATATCAATACAAAAATCTATAACCAACAAAATATATATTCAGAAAACCAGGTATTTCTCCCCAATACAAATTCAAGCTTCAGAGTTTACTCCCCAATACAAATGTCAAGCTCTTCAGAGTTTACTTCCACACATTTTGAATTAATCAATAATCACTTCTAGATCTCATATCTAGGTCCGGTTTCAACTTATTTAACCTGTTGACTACGAAGCACATCACACTTCCGTTGCGCACTCAAATCAACATATAATAATCTCTCCAAAAACTACTAAAAGAACACATTCCAATCCTCAGTTATTGAATGAGTGCTCCAAATTTATCTCCACAGGAAACTAAATCCATATAATGAAATTTTAGACTTTACAGTATCTGATCTTAACTCTAGCGATGTATGACATAGTCTAATAATATATCTTGCAGACTATCGAGTAGTGCAATTAACTAGAAAATCAACTCTTATATCAATACAAAAATCTAAAACCAACACATTCATTCAGAAACCAGGTATTTCTCCCCAATACAAAATTCATCCAGAAATTACTAAAAGAACACATACCAATCCTCAGTTATTGAATGAATACTCCAAAATTTATCTCCATACGAAGCAAAATCCATATATGCGAAATTCTAGTAGCCGATCTAAGCACTAGCATCCGATCTTAACTCTAGCGATGTACGACATATTCTAATAACATATCTTGCAGACTATGGAGTAGTGCAATTAACTAGAAAATCAACATATCAATACAAAAGTAACCAGGTATTTCCCACCCGCACCCCCCAATACAAAATTCGAGCTTCAGAGTTTACTCCCCAATACAAAATTCAAGCACTTCAGAATTAACTTCCAAACATTTTGAATTATTCAATAATCACATTCAGATCTCAAATTTAGGCCCAATTTCAACTTATTTAACTTGTTGCTATGAGCACATCACACTTTCGTTGTGCACACAAATCAACATATAATAATCTCTCCATAAACTACTAAAGGAAAACATTCCCACCTTCAGTAATTCAAGTACTCCCGCATTTTTCTCCACACGAAACTAAATGCATATATACGAAATTCCAGTATCCGATCTTAACTCTAGCGATGTACGGAATTGTGATGTGCACGTAGCCAACAGGTTAAACAATAATCTCTCCAAAAAGTACTAAAAGAACACATATCAATCCTTGGTTATATTGAATGAGTACTCCAAAATTTATCTCTACGCGAAACCAAATCCATATATACGAAATTCCAGTATCCGATCTTAACTCTAGCAATGTATGGCATATTCTAATAACATATCTTGCAGACTATCAAGTAGTGCAATAAACTTGAAAATCAACTCTTATATCAATATAAAAATCTAAAACCAACAAAACATATATTCAGAAACCAGATATTTCTCCCCAATACAAAATTCAAGCTTCAGAGTTTACTCCACAATACAAAATTCAAGCTCTTCAGAGTTTACTTCTACACATTTTCAATTAATCAATAATCATATCTAGATATTTAGGTCCAGATTCAACTTATTTATCCTGTTGACCGAGCACATCACATTTCCGTTGCGTACTCAAATCAACATATAATAATCTCCGGAAACTACTAAAAGAACACATTCCAATGCTCAGTTATTGAATGAGTACTCCAAAATTTATCTCCACACGAAACAAAATCCATATATACGAAATTCCAGACTTTCCAGCATCCAATCTTAACTCTAGCAATGTATGACATATTCTAATAATATATCTTGCAGACTATCAAGTAGTGCAATTAACTAGAAAATCAACTCTTATATCAATACAAAAATCTAAAACCAACACATTTATTCAGAAACCAGGTATTTCCCCCCAAAACAAAATTCATCCAGAAACTACTAAAAGAACACATACTAATTCTCAGTTATTGAATGAGTACTCCAAAATTTATCTCCACACGAAACTAAATCCATATGTACGAAATTCCAGTATCTGATCTTAACTCTAGCCAAGTACAACATATTGTAATTTGTCAAAAACCCCAAATCGCTGCCCAAACCCCAACCACTCAGTTATTATAAATCCTTAAAATAAGAATTATCTATGCATTATATAAATCATGCAACTGATTACTCTCTTCTTAATGTCTACAAAAGAATCCCAAAAGTCTCTTGTCACACATCACCAAAATCAGAGTAGAGGAAATATTTTTGACTCTTGAAACATTTGATTGGACAGGAAAAAATTAAGAAACATAGCATTATAACCATTGATTTAAGGCAATATTGTACATCATAAATGCAATTATTTTGCTCTCATATAACATTAAATCTAGACTCATGGATCTCAAATAAACAAATGCACTATTAATTATTAGAGAAAGAGCGGGACCTAAAAGTTTTTGCGGCCGAGTGTGAGAGGCTTAGACTTCCCATCTCGAATCGTGAACGATCGAGATGGTCCCGCATTTGGTCGACCCAAGAAGAAAACATAATTTGCAGTTGGATTCAGAAACGTAAGCGTACTCCGAAGGGGGTTACATTCCGCGGGTAACCAATCCACAGGTGTTGCGCGCAGTCAGCAAGAAACCCTTTAATATACAAGAAAACCAAAATTATTTGATTCAATCGAAACTATTATCATACATTTTTTTCTAGTTTTTCGTTCTGATTTCTGGGAGGCCAAACAAAGTACAAGAAAACAACATGTAGTAATCAGATCAAACATGCAACAATCACATATGAACACAGATTCCTCAACAAAACCCATCATTCAACGAACAACTAATTTAATCAAAGAATACCTCTTGCTTGTTGTCAAACCATCAGTCTTGAAGCCACTTCGAATTGCTCCCTCAAAATAAATCTCTTCAAACAAGTAACCATATGAAGCCCACTCTTTCCCTCTGAAACCACTCTCTCTCTTTTATGGTTTCGGCCATATGAACTAAGAGAGCGAGTTAGAGAATGGTATACTTATAGATCCGAGGTGCTTGGAAGTTGGAACGGTCGGATTTTGTTTCAATTTTGTAAAGCCTTTGTGAGTTTGATAGCCGTTAGAGTCTATTCCTGTATGCGACAAAGATAAAAAAAATTACCGTTGTTTTGAATTCTGAGTAGCCCGGATCTTTCGCCACCGTTGCTTTGAATTCATAATATCCTGGTGCCTGGATCGCCCAGCTGCTCAGAACTTTCCGTGTAGTGTAAAAACTGGTTACTTCTAGTTCTTTTACTAAAAAACATAAGAATAAAAAAAAAATCTCGAAAAGAAAGAGAGAGAAAAAAACACATCGCAAAAGTCTGAACTCTTGATGATCAGAATGCCTGTCGAGGATAAGATTTTTTAGAGAGTTGGGCCGGGCTACATGGTTGTAATGGTTTGGGCCAGCTGCCGTTCTAGCTGGGCTGAGTGTTAACTAAAAATTCTTAAATCACAATTCTTTTGAAGAAATTATAATAATAATATTTCTGATAAATCTTTCCAGAGAGTTATGGCGATGGGGTTGCAATCACGGACCCGGGATGTCCGGCAAACATTATCCGTTAGATTTTTAAATGTTAATTTAACGATTCATCTCAAATCTTTTTCTCATCCTTAAAAAACGCAACACCTCTTCTCATGCTCTCTTCCCTGCAAAACCGTATCTTCTCAATTTCTCTCCTCTGCAAAACCCAAATCTCAGACATCTCCTCAATCTCTCTCCCCTCAAAACTCGGAGCATTTGTTACAAATTAAAATTCACATCTTCTCAATCTCTCTGTTCTTTGTTTTTTTTCCGATGAATCAGAGTATTTTCATTAACAAATAACTAGAAAAACTAGACAACTCCATAGGAAGCAATTTAATTCCAATCTACAAATGATGGAGACCAAAAAAACACACCTCCAGCAGCCTATGGCCCAAAACCCATTTGAAAGCTACACATGCAGATCAACCACAGAACTCCAAACAAACATTCGAAAAAAATAAGAAGATAAAATATAATCCTAATGAACAACTCGTTGACAGATCCACCATAGAATCCTAAGAAGAACATCTACTCCCTCCCAAGCATTTGAAATCAAGACAACACCAGCACAGAGGAAGCAAAAGAGCCAGGGCAGATGGGGATTCAAACACAGTCAAAGAAGAGGGAAGAGATTGAAATGGGAAGACAAGAAAAGAGACCTAACATAGGGTTTGGACGTGTGGTACTTAAAGCCATGGTCGGGTCTATGGTGATACATAGACGACAACGAAGACTGAACGTTCAGTTTGGCTAAAAGACTGGACTTCGTACAGTTCATTTCATTGTACAACATTTTAAAATTGAACAAGCTAACATCCATAAATAATTTTTAATGATATGATAAAAATGAATATAAAATTTTAACTTATTACTAACTAAAAATTTATAATTAATTTTTTTTTTCATTCTTTTGTCAACAGATTATTGGCAAAAAAAATTATTTTGTCAATGAATTATCAATGAAATTTAATTTTTGCTGATGAATTACAGGCAAAAATTTATTTTTTTTGTCGACGAATTATGGATGAAAATTTAATTTTTATCGACGGATTATCAACGAAAAAATTCATCGGAACCTAAGTCGATTTTAACGACAGTAATTTTCGGTTTGTAATCAATATTATCGACAGATTTTTAGGATTACCGACAAAAAATTATGTCAATAATTCATGAATTTCTTATAGTGAGATTAACGTCGTCAAATTATTAGTTGGAGCAACATAGACATTAATGCAAAAAAAAAAAAAAATTGATGGTAGAGATTAGAATATTTGATCTAATGGTAGAGAGTATAACTATTTTTATACCGTTATTTGAGAGGACTATTTTGTAGTTTAACCCCTGTAACGGGGGAGATATAAGGGCATTATAATAATTGTAGGGCTGTTTTATTTTTTAAAATAAAAATAATATGATTTATTAATTTAAAAATAAATTTGAATTAATTTATTAATTCAAAAATAAATTTGAATTAATTTATTAATTCAATGGTTAAAATTTGATAATTTTGTAATAATCAAATTCAACAGTCATTAAGTGAACTGTACTGATACAATCATTTGACCGTACTTAACAGTAGTACAGCCCACAATTTCATTGTCTTAGTGATGAGTGTTGCAAAGAAGAGAGACAGGGCATGACTTGATTTGGGTCAACTAATGTGAAAGTGCTAATGACCCATTAAACATATATAATGTGTCCCATTTTTATTACACAAAAGTATATATCTCAATACACTCACATTAGCACAACACATATTTCAATGTTGTTATATCAGCAAAACACATCTCTCAATATAAATCTCATTAGTCACACCACTAACTTTTCATTGCTTCATATTTTTCCTACTACAACTAATTGTGGATCTCATCTCTATTACAGAAAAAACACATATTCGAATATAGCTGCATCAACAAAACATGTATTTCAATATAGGTACATCAGCAAAAATACATCTTCTAATACAGTCATATCAATATAAACACATCTTCCAATATAACCACATCTGTAAAAACACATCTTTCAATATAATCACATTACAATAAACACATATTTCAATACAACCACGTTAACAAAAACACATAAACAAAAACATCTAATATCCTCATTAGCTATTCAACATTGTGAGTTCCCTTAGAAGGGCAAATGACATTTTACACCCGACAAAAGAGAAACCAGCAGCACCTGGCGTAATCAAACTGGCCCAAACGAGAACTAACACAACACCTTCATTAACGCGGGCTTTTTTAACAGGCCCAAGATGATGGCCAGGACCAAAACAAAGCCCTAGCTACCTCTAGTCCTATATCTTCTTTCCTCCTCTCCAAAACCTAATTCCCCTTCATTCCTCTCGGCTGCCGCAGCTATCTCTCTAGCCTCCAAACTCCAAGTCCACCCAGCAGCTTCATTGAGCAACGACAATGGTAATCCAATTCCCTTTTAATGTTTTGCTCTCCTTTTTTTTGTATTTTCCTAGAAAGCGAAAGTGGAGAAAAGGGAAAAAAATGTTGTTCTAGGAGTACTATTGCAACGTTCAGCGGCTGCGATATCTGATTTTTTTTTTGTGTGTTGTTTTAGGCGCCGAAGAAGGATAAGGCTCCACCTCCATCCTCCAAGCCCGCCAAGTCCGGTGGAGGGAAGCAGAAGAAGAAGGTGATATGTGGCTCTTTTTCGTTTTTCTAATGAACTTTTAATGATATATGGGTGTGGTTCGTGAGATATATTTCTCTTTCGTTTTTGACAATACGCAGAAGTGGAGCAAGGGAAAGCAAAAGGAGAAGGTTAACAACATGATTTTGTTCGATCAGGCAACCTACGACAAGCTCCTCACCGAGGCCCCGAAGTACAAGCTCATCACTCCATCTGTATTGTCTGACAGATTGAGGGTATGATCTTTGATATTACTTGTCCACTTATTTACTTCTAAATATTCTCTTGCCTGGTTAGGTTCTTTGGGTATTAGTATTGGAAACTTTGCCAAGGTCTCTAGATTTGGTTTGAAATGGTTGATCAGTGTTCACCATTATCGCTCAGTCATAGGGCACAGTTTTATCGAATGATTATTCTCTGATTTGAAGAAATCCGAGGCACTAGGTGTTTGGTAGTTTAGTGGAATAGCTCACATCAAAGAATGAGGTGATGATATTTTAATTATATTTTATTTTGAACGATTTTGTACAGAAGTAGTCATTAATCATTATATATCATGTAGGCATGTAGGCATAGGTTAGTATTCTCATCTGGGGCAGTAGAGAATTTTCTCTTTCTTTTTTTGTAATTTTAACTTTTTTGTTTCTTGAGCTAGCTTGTCAATTAAATCACAATTTGCTTCCAAGCTCAGCACCATGACCTTGCTACTGCACTATGTAGTTTTGCTGAGCAGGATGCTCCAACTTGAATGTTTGTCGTCAAGGGCAGTCCTTGGTGTTTGTGTATCTTTTTGATATCTAGTTTCATTAGATGCAGCTACATTTTTAGTGAGATAAATTCATTGGGTACTTGTAGCTCTATATTTGTAAGTTGCATCATGTCCCTATTATTACTTTGCTAATACTCACCATTTAAACTGCGGGAAATTATTGCAGAATTTTGTATGTCTTTATTCGTTTGTTGATGTATTTTTTATTTCTGAGTGATGAATGTATGGTCATTAGATATTACCGAGTTACACTATGGGCCACTATTTTTCTTGTCCTATTGGCTCCCATTAATATTACCTGTTAGTTATTAACATTAGCTTTCTCTACTCCACCTCGCTCAAATTCTTCTGGTTTGAGAACCGCCAATTCTGGGATGGCAAAAAATTTAACTTCAAACTTGTTACTGGTAGGTTTTTGGCCTGGTTTAATATTCTAGGTAACTTAATATGAAACTGGTGTATATTTGTGTGCTTTTTCTCTCTCACTAAGATGCAATGTTTATCAACAAACCATCAACTGTTGTGCATATGCCTATTGCAGTCATCCCTGTTGCCATTTCACATTGTCCTGTGTTGATTAATGTTGAGTTATCTTTAAGTTATGCCTCCTTTCGCCTTTCTAACTGGTTCTTTTGCTTTATTGGTAATATTGCCACATGTTATGCATTGGCCTATTGCAGCATTCTTGTTGCCTATGTTAGTGTTGAGTCATTTTTACGTTATGCATCCTCATCTTTCTAACTGGTTTTTTAGTTTCTTGATCACATTGATATATTTTTTATCTCTCCATTATCAGATTAGCGGTTCATTGGCTCGTCGGGCTATTAAGGATCTTATGGCGAGGGGTACCATTAGGATGATATCTGCTCATTCTAGCCAGCAGATTTACACACGAGCCACCAATACCTGATGAGAGCTGATTATTTTCCTGTCATAGACAAATGCTTAGTTTCTTTCTCTTGTTTTGAAGATGATGACTATTGTAATGGTGACTATATGTTAATTTTGGTTTTTGAACTTAATCTTGGTATGCACTTGAATTAATGATTTTATTGGTGAGTTTTGAAGAATTCCTGGTTCGCATGGCAGAAGTGGTCGTCTTAGTTCTAATTTTTGACCTAGCTAATTCATGATGAAGCATTCCAAACATCTAAGAACAGATAAATGGTGGCGGCTAGGTTGCAGCCAAATTAGCTTTTTACCTAGTCTGAACTTTAATGGGTATAAATCATCCACAACGAAATATCTTTTTTGAACTCGGGTTTGCTCGAACAGCAAGTGTATGTCTGATTGTCTACACGAATGACGAGAATCAATGCTGCTAATTTTGTTTGAGCTTGGTGGTTTTCCATCGATACTCTATAGTCGTACAAAAAAAAAAACTCAACAAATATCAATTCTCATTCTTCAGTTCCATTCAACATAAGAATGATGAAGTTACTACGAAGATTAGTGCAAAGTGCAAAGTGCCATGCACTATATTCAACATTTAAGAACAAGGCCAAAAAATACCAACTTGTGACAATTAGAGAGGTGTCCAAATTCAGAAATTGCTAAAACCACCACTCAGTAGAGTTCAGTCTCTTTGAGAGTATGAATCACGGAGTCTGAATGAGGGTATGAAATGCAAGTCAACACATAACCCTCATCCATTTGTTTCTCATCCAGGAAGGAACCATCACACTGTTCAACTTTTCCTGATTCCAACTTCCCAGCACAGGTAGAGCAAGCCCCTGCCCGGCAAGAATACGGCAACTCAACACCTGCATTCTCAGCAGAATCAAGGATGTAGGTGTCTTCAGGAGCATCAAACTCATCCACTTGACCATCTGGTCCAACCAGTTTAACCTTGTACACAACAGCCATTGATGCTTTGAAATTGGATGAACATTTCAAACCGAATGACTTTGAAATGCTTCTTACAGAGCCAAGGGAGAATGGGCTCTTCACAATAGTTCTGGTTAATCGGTTCTGCAGAGAAGCTTTGATCATGTATTGGGAGGGCGCTCCAACAGTCGTCATGTTTACCCTGAGCCAAAATGAAAATGGCAACCATGAGCTGGTTCAGCAAGTGTTCCAACATAGCATTTGAAAATAGAATTAAATGAATAAGCCATCAGAGAAAATTAAGTGCAGTTTATCAGCGTCACTTTCAAAGGCTTCTTATGGTACCATTTTACATCTAATAGAATTTCTGTAACTTCCCCTTCACAAACAGGTTAACATAGATCAAACATGAAAAAGCTTACAAGCGTAGAGCCAAAAGAAGCCAAATTTCAAATATACCAAACCGGAGAAGGAACAAAACAAAACACCGAGAACGAATGATATGCAACAGATCGGATGAAAATATTCAGCAGTATATCAGATATAAAAGGTAAAGAGTGATTAGCACGATATAATTAAAGATAGAGAGAGCTTACTGAGTTCAAGAGAATCAGATCGAAGAAGAAGGGACGGTGGATGTGATGGCTTACAAGCGTAGAGCAGAAGGACGTTATAAAAAGCGTAAAAAGCGTGAACACACTATTGCGAGAGAGATTGCGAGAGAGAGAGAGAGAGAGAGAGAGAGAGAGAGAGAGAGAGAGAGAGAGAGAGAGACGGGTTTGGTGGCTTTTGGAATCAAATGAAAGCCAATTGGGTTTGGGTAAAAAAGGACATATTTTGGAGACAATATGTTAAAATACTTAGTGGAACAAAACCACGTAAATTTTGGAAGTAATATATGTTGAATCGGTGTGGGACAATGGTTTTGCTTCGCTCAAGACTAGTTTTGATTGTTGTGTCTTGAGATTGGATAACCTCATGAATCCATGATATGGATCTCTCAATGTCTGACTATGACGAGCACAAATATCTTTTCAGCTTGGCATGCTGACTCTCAACCCTATTAGTTGTGTGGTTTCCGTAATGCAGATATTTGTCGGTCCAAGCGAATATGAACATCTCATTATATGGTGTCAACCATACATCTTTCAAGTAGTTAATCACTGTCGGAAACTTCTGTAAGACTACTTCGAGGCGTGCCATATTGCTCATGTACGCGTTCTCATTTTCAGATTCGAGCACCGTAGTCCACATGCGGTAGAACGCATTCCAGGCTCTACTGTCTTGTATTGAATTGATGGCCTGCATTTAGTTAAAATACTTTGATAGACGTGCCATCTACATAGTAGTTTCGAAACCTCGGGAAATACCTTAGCACATGCTTTCATCATACCCAACTCTCTATCTGTAACGATCACTTGTGGACCAGGATATGGATGCATTACAGATCGAACGCATTCCAAAGCCCAAGTATAATTCGCCTTTTTCTCTGAGTGCAAATATGCAAATGCTATGCAAAATGTCTGACTGGTTGAAGTGACACCGACAATTTCAAGGAGAGGCAACCCATACCTGTTTGTCTGATATGTCGCATCCATTAATAACACATGAGGGAATGCATGCAATCGCCCTAGTGCGTCAGGATGTGCGAAGTACAAATCTTCAAGCTCATTGGTTGAAGGATTCGATCGATAATCGAAAACATAGCCATAGTTGGTGAGGAATGTCAACACAGCTTGCATCTGTGATTGTCCTGATTTCTCAGTAGTCTTGTGCTTTTTGGGTGCATTGTGTATGGTTCTGATTGTTGACACATTGTTTGGATCTCGTTTTTTCAATTCCGTCGATATGTCCCGTCACTTGGCATTTTGCGCAGACATGTAAATCATTACCTGAATTTCAGACTCAGAAAGTCGACCAGGGTATGGATGGCCCTCCATATATAATGCAGGAACATGGTTGTGTTCCGCACACACCACCTCCACCTCCAATCATCATGTAACTTCATTTTCCGTCCTCTCAATTTGAATGGACAATCTATTTTTTTCGTGTCAGTTTGCTTCGTTGAGGGTTTTTTGCTTTCGTAATTACCACCGTGATCACATTTGAATTGTAATTTGTGTTTGTTACCGAACCCACCAATATTTGATCTACTGATAATGATGATATATCCCAATTGACGTCCGACTTGTTGAACTCAATCAATCAAAGTTTGCCGTGATTTGAACACCTGAGAATGTAATGTATTAGTTATTTTTTGAGAAACTTACTGATATTCGTTCAATCTAACACTAAAACTCATATTTTGGTTGAATAAAATATTATATCATATTGGTTTCAAATTCACATCTGTTGTCAACCTCGATGTTCTCTGTCATCTCATTCGCATCTTCATCTTCTTGCTTAATTTCAGATGAGACAAATAACCCTGCCGATAATGTAATTTTAACATTAGAAAAAAAATACTAACTCAGTGTTTGTATTTACATGTTCAGTTGAACTGTTTGCTGGATAGTAGTTGAAAAAATCATCTCTGTAGTCCATATCTGCACATAAACAGTTGATTATATAAACAATTGAGCAATTGAAGCCAAAAGTTAAGTCATTAATAAAATTAACTAATCCAACGGACAGGAATAATCTAGTCCGCAGGTAGGCTTGTGCTCCGCTTATGATTTTTACTAGCAGCCGCTATTTCAAGAATATGCTCCACAGTGTAGTCGCCCCAAACAATCGCACTCTTGTCCTCTTTGCTTATATATTCACAGAAAGTCCCCCATTTTTGGATTTTACATCGCATTGAGCCCCGGGGAGGAGATCCCTTATCTTATTAATATACGTATGCTGGAGGGCACCCTCATTTTTCACACCAAGATGAAAATGAAAGCCGCCCTCCTCGTGCTTCTCCTTAGACACGACAATCGAAGGACACCTGAAAGTACACGAAAGTCTGGCTATTCTTTCTTGCGGATCCACTCCTCGTCTCTCAGCCTGGCTCAATGTGATCAAAAGAAAGTAACGAATCGTAAAAGTTTCAGTTGCTTCCACAAGCCCTTGCACTCACCCGTGCATGCGGAGTTAGTACTGATATCAGTGTTTGCAGTGGTGGAGGTATAAATTTCAATTCGGAGAAGGAATTTTGAAACTTTCTTTTAAAAGAAAAAAAATTCAGGCCACATGAAAATTATGAAAAGAATAAAAAGTACACAAAATGGGGGGCCGAGTGGGGGGGCTTTTTTGATTAAAAAGTTATGAAAATAATAAAAAGTATACAGGGGCGGGGGTTGAATGCGTTTTTGATTAAAATATAGAATAAGGGGGGTTTACAGATCGGGGGTAGGGCCTTTCTGACTAAAAAATTATGAAAATAATAAAAAATATACAAGCTGGAGCGGGAGCGGGGGTTACATGAGTTTCTGTTTTGATTAAAATACAGAATACATAATAATAGGGGGGGAATAGTGCATCCCAAGCCTATTCGATACAGATGCCCCTACAATAACACTAGGTGAGAGGAGAGGTCACTCGCCAACGAGTGACAACAATTATACAACTTCTAAAATTGTAATTAAACAATATTCAATCTAAGAGTAAAAAGAGATGGAGACTTGGATACCGTTCGGTAACATCAATATCAATCGACAATCACATCAGTAGTATATATAAAAAAAATTCTTTTTTTTCATTATTTATATTTTTTCACACATTTATCATTTTATTTTTAAAAAATTGTTACATTTCGGGAAAAAAATTAAATATTCAAACTTAACGTGTAAATATCTTTTCAACAAAAATTATATTTTATAGTTTTTATTTCATTATTAAACTACATACTCCTAATAATAAATTGACAGTTTATACGCTATCAAAACTTTCACTCTATCGAACCACTGCGAGATCAGCCGACCATTATTGTAAAAGGTCACTTGACACACTCAAATTGAAACCCTGGGAAATTTTATTTTTTATTGTTTTGTGTTTTAAGTTTTTAAGCCAGAATAAAACCCCTCCAAAAGAATTTTAGCATCAATGGCTTGGTCTCAAAGACGATGAACAAAATTACAATTGTGCCTGAATCAAATCACCAGCGGCCCACAAAGCCAGGTGAGCATCAAGCTCCATACTCTGCACTGAAAGCTGCGCAAATGATGAAATGTATTTTGACATTGCCATCCGAACAAAATCTAGTACAAAGCCAAATGCGCAAGAGGCAAAACAGCACACTTTGGAATCCCACAACTACAAGCACCAACCCGACAACAAATCTTATATATATAGAAGGTATTGAACAAAGGATTTAATGAGAAACAAAATAATACTCTAAGGCTCCAGGTGAGCTCCAAAATTAGAATACAAAAAATCAACCTCTCCAACAACATCCTGCGTATGTCTCGACATTTTAACACTAGTCGCAAGGGAAAAAAGTAACCAGCCAAACAGAAGGAAATCATCATCATTCGGCCAAAACACTTTTTAAGCATTTGTCGCAGTAGTTCTCTCTTTACACAAATCCAACGCGAAAAAGAAAAAAAATTAACTTAGAAGATGCGGTTTGGACTGCCCATGGTGCTCTTCAGGTAAAGGCACTTCACCTGATTATAACAAATAAAAAGCATATCACAATGGTGAATACATGACAAATAGATGAAGCTAATCAATCCTAATTTTAAAAGATTTCAAAAAAAAAGGTACATTATCTTATAAATTTAAGTGACAGCTAACGAACAGATTATCAGGCTTAAAAAAAACAAAGAAAGAACAAGCAAAATCATACAAAACGACCCCTCAGCCACAAACTTGAGTGTAGATTGTAGAATCACCGGCTCTTGCAAAAATAGCATTAGACTTAAGAATTCCCTTAAAACTAACTTAGGAATTCACGCCTGGTAATAAATGAAACAAAGTAAAGCCGTAAGGGTTATCAGAACTCACATTCTGCCAGTTCTTCTTCAACAAGGAAACAAGGAAGTTAACACTCATTTGCACATTTTGAAATATCTGTTTCTCCTCCATAGAGACATTTCCCACAGGAACTCCCATGCAGAGAACCTTCTTCAACTGGAACTTCACCGTTGCCTTTGTCTCGTTAACTTTCAACTCAAGGGACTCTTGATAACTAACAAGTGTAGGAAACTTTCCTGAATTGCCAAAGTATAACCAAGTTACATATCAGCAGCAACAAATAAGTCAACATGAAGAGAGAGAAAAGCTGAAATAAACAAAGTAACATATCACCATGGGCTTTTCGGATCCAAATACACGTGGAGAAAATAAAAAAGTAGTTACCAAATTTATATCAAACAAACCAAATATAACAGAAGTTATAACTTATAAGCACATTTACATCATCATTTGAAAAAAAAAATGGTATTAAATGGCCAGTAATAACTAAAAAGGACAAGGTCAAACTGAATGACTTGCCTGCCTTGTTGAGGCCAGGCCCCAGAAGACGAGGGATCTGTTTGATGACAGATTCTGAAGCCAAAAAAAGCATGGTACTTCTTGGCGAGCTTCTTGACAAGTTTTTTATTCTTGTTAAGCTTCTTCAATGCTTCCACATCCATATAATCCAGACCTATTTTCTATGCCTGTCACATAGAATTAACAAATCATAAGAAAATGCGTGATTAAACAAGTGCATTTGTTATAGACAAAAACCTAACCATTATGTTCTGATAGTATTTGTTATCAACGAATATCAATTTCAAAAATGTTGAAATTGAAAAGAGTCTGTCAAAGTGATACACATCTAGCCCAAAAAAAATTGAAGCGTAATGATAAATGGAAGAAAGATATGAAAGAGTACATTAATTCAACTTCAACAACAGTGCGCTAATCAAGAACCACAATCCAAACAATATCAAATTGTTTAAAAAAGTTAATAAGTTATTAACAATTACAGAACCTACAATGTTGGAAGGATTACTAAGTAAAAACGCATATGGCAGGTCATACTATCTGAAAAGGAGTGGAAGGTTCAAAAAACAAGAATTCAAATTTGTTTTGTAAGCCAAGCAATTAGTTTAGTAGTTGATGATAAATTCACTATAGCATGGTTTAGGTAAAGAAGCAAATATATGGAAGAGTACAACAATTCAACTTTCAAAACGGTAGCTATTAGCTAATCAAGAACCACGATATAAACAAAATCAAATTGTCTAAAAAATAACGACTAATACAGAAACGAGGATGGTGCAACAACTACTAAAAACACATTTGCCAGATCATTAGATTATTCTACCTGAAAAGGCGTGGAAGGTTTAAAATTCAAGCAATCAAATTTGTTTTGTAAGGCAAAAAATTAGTTTGTTAGTAGATGATAAATTCATCAATTCATCATTGTGTAGTTCCACCAATATTTTTTTTTTTTTTGAAATTCAGACAATAGAGAAGCATAATTACCTGTTCTACGTGCTGAGCATCTCCAAGCATGCATACTTTCATTTTTGGACGAGGAATATGCGGCAACTTCACAGAACCGCTGAAACGCTTATCTTTTTGGGGATCATAATTCTTCAACCCAATCTGAAGTTCAATAGTCTGAACAAAGTTTTTCTTTTTCTCTGTGGACTCTTTCATAATGGTAGTGATAGCTTCTCTTAGGGCATCACTCTGAAGCTTACTGCAAAATCAAAAATAGATTTTCCCAGAGGTTATGACAAAAACATATCACCACCACCAAATATAAATACCAGTATCCATTAAAGAGAATCTGATACAATATAGCATAGGATCTTTCAAAACTATAATATATCCGTAACATAAATAACGAATAAGAATCATATCAAAATCATACTCCAAAACATATGCAATGTAAGAGCCTAGAGACTATTAAGAACACATAACACACGAAACTTGATCTAAATAATTTCTGAACCCAGTAAGAACAAGAATAAACCAATCACAGAGAATACTGACGCATATAATAAATGCTACTTCTCCTCACAGACAAATAAAAAATATGCATTTGACACAAAGAAGGATTCATAAGTTAATTGAAATTCATCTCGTCAACAGAAACTCAACTATCCTGGACAGATCGAAATTGGTTTCTAAGAATTCGCATCAGTAAGTTTTATTAGCAAAAATTCAAACCTAACCGGCAATCAGATTCCTCCAAATTTTGAAGATGTAACATTCACCGCATAATGCATTTCTATCATACTTGTAAATAACTAAATCATAGATTGAGAACAAAAAAATGCCAAACAAAAACTAAGTACAAATATACCTCATGTTTGCCTTTCCAACAAGCCCGTTCGCTGATAGTTGTCCTGTGAACAAAAACCAAACTGTTAAAACAAATCATCTAATAGAAACCATGAAACTGACTGATAAGTAAACACCAAAATAAAAGAAGATAAATGGGTTGCCATGAGAAGAGTTCAAGAGAGTACCAAAAGGGGAAAGAAACCCTAGCTAGAGTTCGAACTCGCGGGCTGCTTCCAGTGAGTATATCAGTGAGTTATATACGGCAATAAGTCAGAAACCATAAAAGTAATTAACCCTATCAACGCGTCCTGATATTGCGAAAGTGGGCCGAAAACAGCCCAATTTCGGCGCCTGCGTTATTAAGGGCTGAATCGTAGGTTAGCATGAGCCTAGCCCAAAACCCTAAACGGCAACCAAATATGTTTTTCAATTTTTCATTGAAAAATGATTTTTAATAATGTCAAACGAAACCATTTTCAGAATCTTCTAAATTAAATCTCAAAATAAAAGGTACAAAATGATATTCAAAAATATAAAATAAAATTGCAAACCAAGTGGCACCTAATCGTCTAAGCTCTAGCCCAATTCAGCAATGTTATTTCGAGTTATAAACTGTTGGCATAGCAGCCTCAGAAAGTCTCATAGACTGGTGCATTTTATAGATAGTATGACTAGCAGAACATAAGATGGTGTATAAAGTATATATTGTCAAATTAAGTTAGTATATAAATTGTGAAAATATTTGTGTTTTTGTTTGATAGAGCCGAATATTGATGTCATTTATAAGCAACTGTGAAAAAGTGGAGGGTCCGTTATAAAAAATCTATTAGGGCCGTTAAAAACGACATGAAAATTATGAACTCCTTTAATATAAATCCAAAACATTCTACAATTTTGCAAGAGAAAATTATATTTGAACTTTTATTTGAGTTGGATTGGATGTTAGGGTTGGACTTGAGTCTACTTATCTTTTTAGACAGAAAGATAACCTCTCTCGCATCTATTGATAGTACTCCTACATATACGTATTATACATACGACTACTATTCAAACGTACTCTATATCCTCAATCGCTGAGAAGGCGATCTACGCCCCTCCATCGCAAGCGATGCACGAGCTGACATGATTCCTTTAGGGGCTAACAAGGCATCAAATGAAGAGTAATCAATCCAATCCTTAAGCAGATCTTCCTTTTCCCATCTTTCCGGTAGCATAACCCGACCCGCTATCTCCTCTCGATGCCTCTTCAGCCTCTCTCTTGGACCGACATTAGCTGAGCCATCTAATTCATGACATTCACTAGCCTTGGGTACTGATGCTCCGTTTGGTTCGCGAGAAAATGCAAGAAATTTCCGGCTAGTGAACGTCATCGGAGTTGTGCGAGTCTTCATAGAGTTAGCTTCTTCTTCCATCATGTTTTTGGTGCGGAAGGAGAGTTGTGTAAGCGAGACTATATAGAACCAAAAATTAAACCATGAAAATGTGAGTGGCAAGTTAAAATTACACGTCAAATGTTTTGTCTGGTATGTGATATCTCTACGTCTCATCAATTTTCACACAATAGGTTTTGTGGACGGTACAGGACACTGAGATTTGTGTGATCCTTTTTTGATTCCAAGTGGGCTTTGTTATGGGCCATTGGGCTTTGGGAGATTGACTTGATGAGGTGGACAAAGGAAGCCCACTATATGGTCAAAATTCCATTTGCACCCCACTGACTCTATTTTACACCCCACTATTTTTTAATTATACTCCACATAAATTAAAAACTATTTCGCTGCACTGTAACTAACTAACTAAAAAATTCATAAATTTATGGAATATATTTCAGTGGAAAAAAACATAGCGAAAGCAAAATAGTAGGGTGATCATTATATATCAAGACAAACAAATGGTCAACGCTAACTAGATAGCCCAAGAAATAAAAAAAATCAGACAAGAAAGCCTAATATATCATTAAAAAAAGGAAATTAATCAATCATTATGAAGAATTTTACAAACATTTCGTTGATTCGTTCAATCAAGTTTCAATTATTAGGATCGCAAATAATAGTTCCTGGCGATGAGGCCGTAGTCGATGAACACTGTTATGCATTCTGACCAATTCAAGGCCGGAGTCGCGCACTCTTCCAGGTCCAATAACCACGGCAAGTCCTACAAGCGAGACAGGTAGGAATTGACAGGGAAGTACGAAACTACGATGGGAGCTCCACTTGATGATTCCAATTTTTTTGTGGGTTTCTCTGAATCTTTAACTTTCTTGCTAGGGACTTCACGATCATCCGATACACGAGAAGAAACTGGAGGCAGAAAGCAATCAAAAATGGCTGAAAACGGACTCATTTTTTTCAAATATAGCTTTTGCTTAGTAAAACTGGTGTGGAGATGTTGATTTAGTGATATGGCAAAGAAATAAAAAATCAATAATTGTGTTAGCTTGCTCTGTGGGTATGTATCGATGACTCGAGCTCAGTATATATAGTGAAGATTGGAGCTGTGATATTGTGATAAGCTTGTAGAGCAAGGAAAAATATCACGAGTTTCCTGGTGGGTTCCTGGCTGCGTTGAGTCTTTGACTGCACAAGTATTTGGTCAAAAGTCATATTTGTTATCCCATTTGACTGTCTGTTTCTGCTCACCTGGGAAGAAAGTGGACGGGATTCTCATTTTTCATATCTACTACTCATAACTTGTTGCTTTCAAGAAGTTTCAACTTTCAATGTTGCCGAGTAAAAAACACGTAAATTACTTTGAATTTTTTTTTTTGGAAAAGTCCAAGCCCCAACTAAAAAAGGCTTGTGCTCTAGGAGATATATTATAACAAGTTATTTTGTTTCACAGTTATATTTAATAATTTAAGTTATCAAAAATATTGTGCTTAAAATTATAAAAAATATTATGTAAAAAGTTGTATAAAATATTATGAGACGTTTGGTTCATTTTTTTTGTTAGATTAATTTTGTAGATAAAATTACAATCAAAAGTAATTGAAATTTTTTAAGATATAAAGAGACAATTATATAATATAATTATAAAATATTTAGGTCTACAACTTTAAACTCTAAAAATATATGAAATGATAGCATTTTTTTTCCATAGAGCTTTAAGCTGTTAATAAAATATGATGTTTGGTTGACACACAGTATTTTATGCGGACTTCACAATTTTAAATTATGCGAAATACGAACCAAACACACCATTAAATCTAAAAAGTAGAAGATGATGAATACCCTTGCTCAGGGGCGGAACCACCTACCCAGACAACAGTGGCTGAAATTGAGAAACTCAGCCTCGCTGTCTTGAGATGTGGAATTCAGCATGTCAGTCAGTGAAGGATCTCGTGAAAAGTCCACGATCAGCGTTCAAGTTGTTTGTGTTATGAAGAAGAATCTAAAATCTCTACTTTAAGTTCGCGAACTCATGGAGCTACCATAAGTATGCGTTAAGGAGCAGATCTATCTAATGCTCTGTTCTTTGGAAAGTTGACTATCCGAGGATTTCCAGCATTGGGTTTCGACCAAATACATAATTCAAATCCCTGGAAAAATGCTTTGAACTTCTCAGATGGTCAATATATATTCAGAGCTCTATGAATGAAGAAGATTGAAGAGGTACTTTTATCTCACTATTTTAAATTCATCAACTAATCCTAACTACAACTACCAATATTGCGATAAAAAATTCTTCAATGATTATGTAGTCCAGGCCGCTGATAAGTTCTTTGGTGGGGGTGATAGAAAAAAATATTTTGCAGTGCAATTTGGTCTGTATATGTATTATATGAACAAGCAATACAAATATACAACAAGATCATGATTAGGAGAGGTAATACAATTGTTTCATACTTAATTTCCATGCTTAAGGGAAAAGCATTGAATTAATCTTAATAAACTCTTGCAAAGTCATAATAAAGACTTGGAGGATTTGATCCAAGGCAATAACCTGTATAGACACAGAAGACAACAAGATCCATGGAAGGAATCTGTATCTGATTTATATTGTTTCATGAAATTTTCCATATGGAGAACATGTTGTAAGGTTCAGTGGGAACAAAAGTATTTAGACTAAAATACACATTTACCAAATCCATCTTTTGGAGAAAACCCCTCCTTTTTAACCCAATCATTGAAATCATGAGAGAATAATTGGTTCAAGGCCTATTATACCCATAAAAGGTAGCAGATAAGCACAACATAAAATATTTGGATCATGGGTCCATCGCCCCCAAAATACACATACACACACAGATATATATATTTAAGTATAGCTCTCACTATAGCTCTCACCCCCTCTAATTTTCCATTATGGTTCTTTTTAGGTAGGACTACACTATGGGACAGTTTTGGGGGATTGGCCACATCTGCTCAGACAAAGATGATATGGACATTAAAAACAGAGTACCAACACCTAATCTGCAATTTTAAAAACCCTAATTAGGAACTCAAATAAATTCAATTCTGAGAGGGCGGGGACATCAAAGAAACGAACTTTATACTAGAGGCAATGGAGAATATTACTGTTAATGTGGCGTTGCTAGGTTTTAGGTGATGACGGGAATGGATGTTGACCTATCAACAAAGAAGATGAAACCAAACAAATCCGAATCACCTTTGATTATAAATAGGCAAGTGGCTTTTGCTTGTGGATCATTTCTTTAATGTTTTTTTTTCTGGTCCAAATGGGATTAGCTAAACTTTCTCCCTTTTTTTGAAAAAATTAACACTCAATTTTCAAAGGCTGAAAGTAAATAATCAAACTTCTTATTGACACCCCTAGAAGTTTTTTTTTGGAATGATTTCATATCCTGGACAGTTTCTAGGGGTGGTAAAAATGCGGATTCGGATCGGACAATCTATAGTGTTTATGAGAGATTTACATGGTCAGGTCTGAATCTGTTTAGATTTTCGGACATACTTAATTGACACTCAAATTAGTTTAAATTCGGATAAATAAATCGGATAATAATATAATTCGGATTAAGATTCGAACAACTAAATAAAATAAAATATATATATTTGGACAATAACCTAATTTTAAATCGGATAAAAATATTATCTTTAAATTTCAACTTTAAAAATAATATTTATATTCAAACTTAATTTAATCTTAATAAGACAAATCAATCATGTATGTGTGAGAAAATTGACACCACATTAAAAAAAAAACCAAGAGAAATCACAGGCGGTTAGAGGAGAAAGACATTCTAGTGGGTTTCTGCAAACCGACCCCACCGTCCTCTTATTTTTCTATACAAAATTTGTTATGAAAAATCCAATTTTTTCATATATTTATTTTAATTCATTATTTCTTCAAACTCCACAGGCGTGAGACAGGTCTGCAAGAACAAGATTTTGTGTACCTTGAAATGGGTTTGAAAATCTGATAGTATTTACTACAGGGAGAGAGAGAACGAGAGCCTACCCTACCCCATAAAACAGAGGTAATCAATCGGGATTTCTTCACACAGAAGTAGGGAAAGAAAGCAAGAGATAGAGACACCATGAAAGAACAAAAAGTTGCAAAGTGAGATGATGGGATTTATCCGTGATAAAAACTGGACCCTCCTCTTTGTGTGCTAATTAAAATTCTTTGAAAAAGATAGCTTTGATCTCTTGTCCCTCTTTTTCTCTCATTATCCCTGTGTGTCCCTGTGTTGTCTCAGTTTGGTTTGGCTCCAAATAGTTCTTCGTCATAAGAATTCAAAATCAAAGCAGAGTAGCAAAGTGAGGTAATACTGATGCGAATTCTTTCTTGAGCTGACTCTATTTTTTTTGCCAGAATACACTCTTCTGTTTGCGTATTCTGTAACATTTCCTGTTTTTCATTTTACAGAGTTCAAGCGAATAGATTGAAGAGAATGGGCTAAACAGATTCTCTGCATGTCGAGCCACAGAGTTGCAAATACCGGGTTTTCAGATTCAGGACCATCGAATCACCATCTCCCTTACTCAATTCTTCATGGGATTAATTCTGCATCATCAAGTTTCACGTATGCCTGTATCAAAGATTCCAAAATTTCATCAGAAATGTTATATTTTTCTCTCATTCAAAGTTTGATTCTGTTTCTTTCAGCAATCAAGGACGGTCTAATTTTGATTTTGGAGAACTAGAGGAGGCAATTGTGCTGCAAGGGATTCGGAATGATGAAGCTAAAGCAAGTAATGCTCTCTCTCTCTCTCTCTCTCTTAATCATTCATCTGTTTGCGACGTTTGATAAGAATACCAACTCTAAAAGCAAGAGGAAGAGAGAAAAAGAAAGGAGAAGGGTTTGAATTTGTCTACAGAGAAGTACAGTGAAGGTGGGTTTCCATTTCTACATAGTAATCATTCTTTAGCGAGAGAGTTTGAATGGCGTGAGACTACAAATATAGAAACTTGACCTGCTCAACATGATTTCCTGACTATAAAAAGAGGAGATTAGGTTCCTTCACCTTTTGATCAAAATCTTGGGGTCTTCATTTTGGGGTGATTCTCCTTGATTTGGCTTTTATGATTCTTTTGCAGCTTTACCGACATCAAGCATACCTGCAGCAACTCTGGAGATGTTCCCTTCATGGCCAATCAGATTCCAACAAACCCAAAGAGTAGTAGTTTCTTACCTCTCTTGATTTATCTTCCTTTGACTAATGCTTTATATATAAGCAAAATTGGTTCTTTGATGAACACCCAATTGACAATTTTTTGTGGGCGTGGTTAATTAATCCAGGAAAGTTCAAAATCAGGAGGTGAAAGTATTGATTCAGAATCAGCAGCAAACACACTATCAAGTAAAGCTGATCAAGCGACACAGCTAGAGCCTGAATCTCCAATGAGTAAAAAGGCATCTTCTTTAGATCATTATCAGGCTTTTGATCAGAAACGTCTACAACTTCAACCCATACAGCAGCAGCAACAAATAGAGATGGCTAATATCTCTAGAAGAAGTGGACCATCACAACATCAAAATCAATCACCTGCCAAACCACCCCAAGAAAAGGTCTTTAATCTTTATCTATTCTATTTGTCAATAAATTCATTATCTTGTTTAGATATCCCAAAACCCAGGAAAGTCGGTTTATTTTTTTGTTATTATTACTTTTTGTTCTCTCTCTATCTATGCAAATAAAAGTCACAGATCCCAAACGGAGAGTTCTGATTCCTGAACGATTTTTTGTTCAAAGTCTGGCATATAATGAAGGAGAGAGAGAGAGAGAGAGAAGATATGTACACTTAAAAACAGGACCAAAGTTAGAATGTGCACAGTAGTTTCATACTATTGCCTGATATAATTTGTCCCACTTTACTCGATCCCTATAACTCCCACATAGACTCTGCTTTTAGGCTTTTAAACAACAGTTTTGGAATCACAAAGACAAACCCACAAACGGGAAAAAAAACATGGCTTTTAGTGGTGATTTTTGCTACCCAAATCATATCCATGATCACTTCTTAACCCCAGAAAACGATTCACCTCAGAATTCAGGATTCACTTCCCCTAGTTTTGTGAGTTCTCTTTTCTTTGGTACTTCATTTTATATATAGAATATAAACAAAAGATTCTGCCGTCCATATTTTTAAGAGAAACTAGAAAGAAAGTCGAAAGGGGTGTGACTAAATAGTTGCTTTGATGTTGCAGAAGAAGGGAGCAGCAGCTTCAGAAAAACAGCTCGATGCCAAGGTATGATCAAAGATTAAACATTTGTAATCTTTGTGGGTGTTGTCTCATTGATTTTCTCAATTTCCTCTGTTTCTTCCAATGAGCATTAATCATATATACTGACTGAAGTAGAAAGTCAGAATGAAAATGATGTAAAAATTGGTTTCAGACATTAAGACGTTTGGCTCAAAACAGAGAAGCTGCAAAGAAGAGCCGCCTGAGAAAAAAGGTTAGGTCCCCCACTCTCAGAAACTAATTCAATGGCCGCTAACCTTGAAATAATACACACTTGAAAATATGAGATGGTAATTAATAAAGTGTTTATTTATTTCTGTGGACAGGCCTACGTGCAGCAGCTAGAATCTGGTCGAATAAGGCTAACACAGCTGGAGCAAGACCTTCAAAGAGCCCGCTCTCAGGTTTCTTAATTAACACAAATTTTGAATTAATTTTTCTATAATTTGTCAATGTATTAACACTAATGCTGGTTTTTGTTGTCTAACAGGGTTTGCTATTAGGGGGTTGTGGTGGTAGTTCAAATATTACTTCTGGTGAGCTCCCCCGCAAATTTTAATGCATATTAGTAAATATTTTGATTATTTTCTAGGGTTTTTTCTTTCTTTTCTGGAACTTATTGATAGTTCGTCAGAACAATAAATTCTTTGACAGAGATGTATATTCCCTTGAGAAATTATTTAAAAAAAATACTTTTTTTCTTAATTTGACCAACTTTAAAGTTTCGGCCTTTTCCACACAAAAATGTCAAAAAGCCACTATCTTTGGCATATAGTAGAAGACATGTACATTTATTTCTAAATTATTTTATAAATATTATTAATTATGTTGTAGGGGCTGCAATATTTGATATGGAGTATGCAAGATGGCTAGAAGAGGACCATCACTACATGTTGGAGCTCCGAACAGCAATGCAGGGACATTTATTGGACGGTGACCTGAGATTAATAGTGGACGGATATATTTCACATTATGATGAAATTTTCCGGTTGAAGATGGTGGCCATCAGATCCGACGTCTTCCACATCATCACCGGTATGTGGATTACTCCGGCAGAGCGTTGCTTCATCTGGATGGGCGGATTCCGGCCATCGCAGCTCATCAAGGTTTGATCAAATTCACATCCACCATTGCCGTGTTAGTTCAGTACATATAACAAACACATTACTAATACTGTTTTTGATTATTGATGATATGATTAAGCAGATGTTAATAATCCAATTAGACCCATTAACCGAACAACAATTGGTTGGGATTTATAGCCTCCAACACTCCTCACAGCAAGCAGAAGAGGCTCTATCACAAGGCCTTGAACAGCTCCAACAGTCTATGATTGAAACAATCGCCGCCGGTCGGGTCGTCGATGACATGCAACGGATGGCCGTCGCATTGGGCAAACTCGCCAATCTTGAAGGCTTTGTTCGACAGGTAATATATTATACACACACAATATACATATGAAATTATGTCTCCCTGTGATTATGAAGATAGTAAGTAAGAATATAAAATGCATAGACGGTGCTGTTATACTATTTATACTCCTTTTCTTTCTAAATAACTATTATTTTAGAAATTTGAACGACAATTATTTAAGAATAGAAAGAGTATTTCGATATTGCACTTTCTGTTCTTGGAAATCAAAAAATTATTAATCCATGTTTTTCAAAATACTATAGCTTAAGGTATTTTTTAATCTATTTATTGAATTCAGCACCTTTTTTCTTCATTCAATTTCAATGATCCGTGCCTCTATTACTTTCTTGTAGACTGTAGAGTAACGTTTATTATTGGGTCTTGACTATTCTATCATTAATGGTCAAATTGTTTACTTTTGCAATTTATCTTTTATGATAAATTAAATATTTCATCCGTCCCAATTTGATATTCACTTATTTTTTTACACAGATTAAGAAAATACAATTAATATTATCGAAACAATAAATTAGTTGGTTTCCTTTCTAATATACTTATTATTCAACTCCACTCATATGTTATTATTGTTAGAGGTTAATATCATTTGTTAATAAATATGCATAATAAATGAGGGTAGATTATTAAACTACTGATTTCTTTATTTATTCTCAATAAAGATGTTGATTATTATTTGGGACAAACCAAAATATAAAGTGAGCCTATCAAATGGGGACATAAGATATAGTAGTTATGCGTAACCATTGAAGGGTGATTGAGTTGGACATGAATGAATCATCCCGTTTCAACTCGTCATAAAAAATGGCTCGCTTCTTCATCCTAGTAATATTTTGTCATATTATGGCTCGTATATGGTGTTATCTTACTAATTTCAGCACCACTTCATATTAATTTCAGCTCAGAAAATACTTATCATGACTATTTAATGATTTAATTTGTCTATATTTTATAATTTATTTATTTTATTTGCAATGTGAGATTTAAAACACTGAAAGTTACTCATCATTCAATAGCTTGTCTAGCCCGGAAAGATTCATCACCCTGACCACTCCAGTTAGATACTGGTAATATCTTATATGTTATTATTACTTTATCCTACGACTTTAGGTCCTTTGAAAGAGTGGATATCTAAATATCTGAGGTTACCAGTCAAATCAGTTTTATTCCCATATATGTATGTGTTTGTATATATGTATCTGTCTGCTTGACGTTTCTATTTTTTTTTTCATAGAAACACACAGAACACATCCTTTACTAAAATCGATAATTCTAATAAAGCATGACGTTTCTATTTATTGACTTTTAGTATGAAAATGTTCTCTATATTGCAGGGGAAAATATAAATTTTTTAAAAAATATATGCTACGAACATGCCTACACTATCTCTGCTGGATCCCACATTTCCCACCAATAGGATGATAATCTAGATTTACTGATTATGATCATAATTAAGTATTATCGCCATTGACCCCGTGATTAAGTGAACCTAATTTGAGACCGACAAAACTAACATGATCTTGTCCGTCCATAACATGTCTGCCACGTGTATGCTTGGGTGTTAATTAAGAAATGAAGTCAATTTAGATGGGGTTTTTTCATCTAATTATGTTGCCATCGCGGGGGTAGTTGGAAAGTGATGTACGTTGAAATTGAAATATAACCCCACATATAGCTACACAGCTATCAATCAATGGCAATAAATAATTGAAGAAGATAAAACGACTCGTAGATACTTTTGTTCCAATTAATGTATGATTGGTATGGTCCTTGTACAAATCATGCATCGATAGATAAGACAAAAGTGGCATCAGTTTCAACCTCTTTGAAATGCTTAGTTTTGCTCTCACTTAATTTGTGCATCGTGGTGGGTTGTGCGCGCGCGCGCGCGTGTGTATATATATGTCTCTATTAATTACTTAGAGGATTAGTTTGTTTAAACTGGACGTATTAGGCTGATAATTTGAGACAACAAACCCTCCACCAACTGCTGCGGATATTGACAGTGAAGCAGGCGGCGAGGTGTTTTCTGGTGATCGGAGAATATTATGGAAGGTTAAGAACTCTAAGTTCTCTTTGGACTTCTAGGCCACGAGAGTAAGATCTCTTTGATCACCACTTATTCATTTTCATTTCCGTATTTTAATCTAAATACGTGGTTGGGTTCTAATTAATATATAGTTGCAATTAATTAGAACAAATTTGTATACACTATTACTTCTCTGACTTGAATTTTTGTATAAACTATATATATAGGTCTATGATGAGTGACGATAATTCATGCCAAACGACGACAGATTTGCAGATAGTTCACCCTTCCCACATTCACTTCCCAAACTTCTGAATCAACATTAGAACCACGAATTCCAGACAGAGAGCTGTTGCCTGTTGCTTGCGTAATATTATATACGTATGTGTGTGTATGTATATGTATGCATGTATGTATATGGAGATGTGTCAACGTATACTTAATTAATTTAGAGGAAATATTTTTTCTTATTGTTTCTATGTTTTCTTTCTATTGATATATATCTTCAATTAATATAACTATGCCATCCTGTAATATATATATAGATATATATAATTGGAATATTTAAAAATTGATCATCACCCACTTATGTGCGCGCGCGCTCTTCCTGTGATTTTTCAGTGGCTTATGAATAGTCTGAAAGGGCAACCATTGCTAGAAACATAGGCAAAAGAAAAATAAAGTTGGTGTCAGTTGGGAAGAGACCATTTGAGCATTGAATGTACAAAAGAACAAGCTGTTTGAGAGAATTATTAAGAACCGATAATCATTGTCTCTTAATCCGGTATATATATATATATATATATATCTATGTATAGAAGGAAGCTAATCTCGGAAGATAGGGATCATGCTCAAGTTTGATAAGGCATCAAGCTCATGACTTTATTTTAACGATGTGAAACTTTGTCTCATGAACTGGAACGAAAACAGCTACCCATCTGTGCCGAACACATTTATTTTGTATTATCTAATTTATAAGATTTTGATGCAAATCTTTGATGGCCTGGCCTTTCGGCTTTTGGATCCATTTACACGTTTATTTACAAACATTTGAAAAATAGCAATACAAGTCATTATCAGCGTGGCTTTTGTTGTAACCCTGTTCGATTATTGATTATTATAGATTAATATTACTTTTTAAATTTAATGCATATATAATAAGATACCTACTGTTATAATTTGATATTAAACAATGTGAGCTTGTTTCTAGCTCGTTGACTAGCATGCATGATTGCTATAACTCACCTAATCTTTTGATCAAACAAAATTAGTAGCAAGGCAAATTAAAAAAGTCATGAACCATATCCATCATTTGTATATTAGTTGGTACACTATCTTTCCAGACAAAACCAAAGTGCCAATGAAAATAGTCAAGCATTTGTTTAGTATTGACTATTGAGTATTGGCCAGCGTTCCAGCTTAGCCACTAACGCTATAAAAAAAAATCGTCTAAATCGAATGGTTTGGTTAGTTTTTTCAAAACAAAATTATATATTTTACATTAAGATCGATCGAAAAATCAGAAAATCGACATAATTGACTAATAATCGACAAAACGGTTTGAGTAAAATATGTAAAAAAATCGATCAAAACCGACTGTCGACACCCCTACTAGCGACCATACATCAACGGCCTTAGTGGGCCGGATTACCAAACAGCAGTCACACTAACGGCCCATCTTGTGCCAAAAAATAAGCTCAACTTATAATTCTAAAGTCCAACCCAAAATAATCGCGCACCCACACGAGATAATTTTACAAAAAAATTAATGTTTAAAGATTAAATTTCGTTTGAAATCGGATAAAATCGTTAAATATTTCTCGATATGAAGTTCAAAGATTGAACAATGAACAAAGTAAGAAAGAATTTCATACAATTCAAACTTTTGAACAATGAATACAATGCAATGCTTCATCCTCCAAAAACCAATCTATATTACACGATCGACACATTGAATGATGGAAACAGCACGCAAGGAATGATGAATCTATGGTATATTTATAGTTGTCTTTGGTCTATACAATGGAGATTCTTCTCCAAGCAAAAGTCCCCTTATTATGGCCTCACAAATGCCATTGTAGTGCACAATCAAATGTCCTCCATCAGGGACTTCATGATACTGAATCCAGGGCAGCTTTCCTGTGATGAACCTCTGAAGTTGAAAAGGAACAACTCTATCCTCGTAGCCTTGCCAGATATGAACGGAGCTTTCATTATCAGTGAATGGGTTGCTAAGATCCATTGGGTCAAAGTCCCAGTTATCAAAACTCGCAATGAAGTCGCCACGAAGGGTATTGAAAACATATCGTTGTCGCAATTTATCCTGCAGTAGGAAACATGGATTTGTCAAGATTATCTACATTTATGCCTGCAGGGAAGTAGTGCTAAAAGAATTCTACTCTCTTTTGTGCAGACGGAACATATGGTCACCTGTGTGAGCATAGGGAAATCCGGTGCCTTCTTCAACACTTCTATATCATTGTCATTAAAGAAAAAAGGGTTTCTTTGCAGCACTGGAGTTGAAGGGAGCCATTTCTGAGTAACCCACCATTGCAGTAATCCAGGGGCATATTTTGAAAACCAGAGTGCTAACTGGACAAGCCTCCTCCTGTAGTCTTTCTTTGTAAGACTTTTAGGAAGCGAACGCCATTTATAATTTACTACCGGGACTACAAAAGCTACACCTGCAAGTCTGCACAAATGCTCTGGAATTTTGAGATACGTAACAATTTTTTGTTTAAAAAAGATTGAAGCTGGGAAAACCAAAAAAGCTTCCACTGTGAAGGGTTTTTTCTTGCCTGTCTGGTATATATCTGAGGCAACTCCAGGTAGGGTAGGATCCCATTGAGACTCCAATTACATAAAACTTTGATCCTAACTGTAATTGGTCAGCAAGTTCTTGAAGGTCAAGTGCTTCAGTTTTTACTGAGCGCTTTGGGTTAGGATCACTTTCTCCATACCCAGCTCGATCAAATAACACAAAATATATCCCCAACTCTTCTATCAGCTCCTGGAAACTAAAAGGGACTGTTAAAGTCGTTTTGTTTGACATCCATTCACAAACTAATGCTTAATTTCTCCATTCTTATCTAAAATCTAGGTTTGATCAAGATATTTATGAAGTTCTGTAATTTAATTTCATATGCAGTTATTGTGTGTATTCTCCTTGAATACAAATCATCCAAGAACAGCAGAGCAATCAATAAAAGAAGCCAAGTAGAGATTTTTTTAAGAGATCTATAGTTTACCTGTGGTACTTGGAAACTCATTTCTTTGGAGCTTCCAAACCCGTGAACAATTACAATCTTGAACTTTGATTTGCTCTTGGGAACTCCTCTCTCTGTGTAAGCCAGGTACCTTCCATCACTGAGTCTGATTCTTGGCGAAGAACATACAGGAGCAACATCTTCTGATAAAGCAGCTGCAATATCCGGCAATGGTAGCTGTGTTGCCTGGTAAACCATACCCAGAAGACCAATCAGCAAGACAGCAACATAACTGCTGTTTTTTAAACCATCCCTGAAGGAATAGAAGTAGATCTACACCAGATTTCAACTAAACTGATTGATGAGAACAAGTTTCAATAAGAAAAACTTTACCTGAACTGGACCCGGATCAAGATGCTCCCTGATTTCTTCGTTTTCCCTTTTGACCTGTAAATGCGATCTTGGAGTCAGTTTTCTACAAGGCAACTGCTCAGCAGCAGCCGCAGATGTTATGACTTGTAATCTAAACATATCTTGATTACTGGAACAATTTTATGTTTTGTTGATCTTCATGTAAATTGCTCACCTGGGTTGGCGACGTGATCCTTTTATTGATGAAGAACAACATTTTTGAGAGAGATCTAATCGGATATTCCTTTTCTAATTCTTAGAGATCCAATTGTCATCTCAATCCGAACCCTTGAAAGAAACTGGCCATCACCGATGGCCGACAGACTGTGTTGGAAACCCTGAGCCACGTATGGATATAGAACGAGCACGCAATTGCGTCGCTGGTTGGATAACCTATTCTGACATATACAATTAACGTAAGATACTAAATATACCAAACTATGTAAAATTACAAAGTTAATTGCTGGTTCAAGTTTTTGAAAGAAAAGAAACACAAATTCAACAAATGAGTTTCCATCGCTATCACTAGTTTCTGGCATGGTGTGTGTGAAGCTGAGAATTATAACCTTAAACCCACCCAAAAGAGAATCATAGTGGACCACGAGTTATGAACTTGTGCAGACGTCACGAGGAGAATCTACTGGCATAAAGTTGGGACAAGATCCTCTGTTATTGCTTTTGGATTACTATAAAATTGGGCCAACATTCAGCCCACAAACTTGTAAGTGGTCCAGATGGGCCTTAAAATAGGCCGTAATGGGTCTAAAGCATCTTAGAGGATAATAGTCTAATAGATACTCATAAATGGGACTTGGACTTTCTCTGAACTGAACCAGGCCCAACACAATGCTACGTTGATACGTTATTACGTTCTCTACTTCTCTCTGTCTCCGACGTGGACGCTGGACACCGAAAGCCTAATCATAGAGCCCAAAGAAATCAGGTGTGGGCTATACTGCAACCAACTAACAAAGCGGACGTTTTCCGGTGCTTTAGTTAGGCCCATTTCACCCCAAAGCTCAAAAGCCAGATCGAATACGGACAAGAGGCACTCCACGATTGAATTTCTGAAGAACTCTGAACTCATCATCAAAATTCGAAACTCCCCCTTACCGTCTGATTAATCTACAAACATCATGAAAATCACCGATTTCGATTAATGTTGTGTGCTGGATGCTTTAAATTACAAACTCTGTCATGCGAGTTGACAGGTGTTAGTCTGGGGAGCTTAGAGCTTGACAAGTTGCAAAAAGGTCGAATGCAGTACCGATTCATGCAGAGCAGAGTCAGAGAATGAAAGACTTGAAGAGTTACATATAATAGGGTAGACGGTAGACCACCACTTGTCGCTGGTTTAAGATGCGAACAGTATGTATATGTGGACGTGGCTTACCCAGATAGACCCAATAACACATGTTATGTTATGGGTTCGCCACAGGAGCGAAGCTTAAGCACCTTCCCAGGAAAGCATTTAACGTGGCATTATAGTATGCATAGTCCTTGCTGCAAGGATTCCAAAACATTGGATTTTCGACTTTTGATTCAGTTTGTTTGTTGGGAGTTCGTAGTTTTTCTTCTGGTTTTGTGCGAAGAGACAAAGAACATAGGAAGACGAAAAAAAATGGTTTGTTTTGCGTTAATTTTATTTTCGGTTATGGTTTCATTTGTTTGTGGTTTTTGTTGTTTTTCATTTATTGCAAGTGTTTTACTGCGAGGGAATGGCTTAGGTGTTGGAGTTGTTGTTTGTTATAGTATTTGTTGATTAAGATGTGACAATTAGTTGGAAAACCAAAGAACTACAGAATGAATGACGCATGGAGCTAAATTTAGTATTCATTGTACTGCATTTGTTTGTTAAAAGCACGTTGTGAATTGATTAGGAATGTATTGGAAATTTGAAGGTTCATGAGACAAGATCTCAAGCACATCAATCAGCAGACGAAGAGAAAGTAATGACAAGGAAGCAGAAGGCAGAGAGCAAATCCCAAGAAGCAGAGCACTCTCCAAAGAAGGCTAAGCAGGGCAATGAAAACGAGCATCCGAATGGATAGTCTACTGCTGACATTATTGTAGAGTTTCAAGAATTTTGTAAAGCTGTCGGGGAAAACTTGTCAGTTGAGCAAATAAGAGAGATTCTTGAAGCTAATAACCAGGACCCATCTGGGAATGAAGATGAAATTGCCTTCAAATCGTCAGTTGAAGTCCATTTGATTCTGTTTTAATAGCAAGCCCTAAAATACCTTCAATACTGTTGAACAAATTTCCTTACTTTAGTGCTGCTGCTTCTCTAACCAAAGATTGTAACTTGAATATTGAAAGTGTGTTTTCTATCTATCTAATACTGAATTCCAAGTCAGTGTTTTATGAGCAGTCTCTTGCTTGAAAGTATCAATGAAGTGTACTGGACCAACTGATGCTTGTTGTGTTTTTGTAGCCAAGATTTGCTATTTTATGGGGCACTGGAGAAATGCCCAGTTTGTGTCAGCAACTTACAATTTGATGGTAAACGATATTCTTGCAAAGGGTCTTACAGCGAGTGGTCTACTTGCACATTCAGTACTAGAACACCACCAAGAAAAGAGGAGCCTATAAAGCTGCCAGAATCTGTCCTAAATTCTCCTGTTTCAGACGTAATCTTCAGTCTCAGATATACACGTAATGCAATTAATTTTATATCCAAAACTTTTGCAGTTATATATGCAGCTTATTGAGCACCCTCTCTGTGTGGTATTCAGTTGGTAAAGAAATATCAGGACCCAAGTCGCAGGCCACGTCCGGAATCAGCAACCCCAGCAAAGCCTTTTACTGGAATGGTGATCTCGTTGTCAGGCCGTCTCTCTCGAACACATGTATGTGTCACTTTTAATTAGTGTAATTGAAAAAAGCTTCTGTGCACGAATTATATTGTTGATGCCTGCGTGCTGTTGTTGATCTACTTAGCAACACTGGCGAACAAAGATTGAAAAACATGGAGGGAAGGTATCCAATTCAGTTATTGGTAATTAAACTCTTCCTTTTCAACTCGGAGCAGAGTCGGTTCCTTTCTCAGCCCCACAACTCCCCCCTGCTCCGCTTGTTCTTGGGAAGTTGATGTTGCAACTACCTTGCAGGAGTGGCTTGTCTTGTTGTATCACCTGCTGAGAGAGACCGGGGTGGCTCTAACAAGCTTGCAGAAGCTCTGTGAGTTATAAATGGTCTTTTAGGCAGTGAAATTTAGCATTTGTTGGGAAAATATTGGTTAAATGCTTGCAGTGGTGCCTCTCCTATAATGACTACTCATTATTCAACTAGACAAAGTCGCTCTCTGATGAGCAATAGCTACCTAGCATGAGTTAAGACATTGTAACCTAAACTTTCAAGCTTTCCTATGTAGGGAGCGGGACATACCAGTGGTGAGTGAAGCTTGGCTGCATGACAGTATTGAGAAACAAGAGGCGCAGCCTCTGGAAGCTTATGAAGTTGTTGCTGACCTTAAAGTCGGCGGCCGAGGAATTCCACGGGATAAGATGGATCCTAGTGAGGAGGCAATTGAATCCCTCTCAGCAGAGGTATAGCCTCTCTCAATGTTGTTTCCGTATGATATGCAAACATGGTGTTCTGGCATTGTCCTGATTCCTTGATCTTCCTATACAGCTCAAGCTATTTGGCAAGCGAGGAGTCCACAAGGATACCAAATTGCAGGAGCAAGGAGGGCAGATATTCAAGAAAGATGGGGTATTGTACAACTGTGCCTTTGCCGTTTGTGATAGAGGGCGAAGGCTGAATGAGTAAGGCATACAATACCCTCTGCTTAATTGTTTCAAACTCTGGTTTATTTGGTTTGGTATTAATTGGCGGATACTGTGCAGCTGTTGTATCATGCAACTGATTACAGTACCAGATAATCACTTGCACCTGTTTTATAAGAAAGGAAGAGTAGGAGATGATCAAAAGGCTGAGGAGAGGCTTGAAGAGTGGGAAAATACAAACAATGCTGTACAGGAGTTTGTGAGGCTCTTTGGGTTGATAACTGGTAATGAGTTTGAACCATGGGAAAGGGAAAAGGAGTTTCAAAAGAAGCCACTAAAGTTTTATCCCATCGACATGGTACATTCTCTTGCCTTCCAATTGATGGGGATATTTCCTCTTGATGTGTATCATAGTATTGAATTGATAAATCTGTGCAGGCAAAATGTACTAAAGGATAAAGGCAATGCAAAGTTTTTATGAATCTGGCAGTTCTAAGTTGATTTATGTATATTACATTTCAACTGGTTTTTATCTTTGCCCGCAGGATGATGGAGTAGAAGTGAGACATGGGGGCCTTGGTCTCCGGCAGCTAGGAGTTGCAGCTGCACACTGCAAACTTGAACCCATGATTGCAAATTTGATTAAAGTTTTGTGTAGTCAAAAGATTTACAAGTATGGTTTCTCTCTGGATCGCCTGCTTTTGCTTCTATTGCTATAGATAGTGAGTATTAAAAGCATTGTATTATGATGCAGATACGCTCTGATTGAGATGGGATTGGCCTCCCCAGACCTGCCAATAGGAATGCTTACTGATGTCCACCGGAATAGATGTAAGAAATTCTATCCCCTCACCATCATATATTACCCTTCTCAGTATATGAATAAGACAGATTCATGCATCAGGTGAGGAGGCTCTCATCAAGTTCGTTATAAAACTGAAATCGATGAAAGAAACTGCTCTAAAGGCTGTTTGGACAGATTTTAGTAACAGATGGTTCACACTAATGCCCTCCACTAGGCCTTTTCTTTTCAGGGACTACCAAGATCTTGGAGAACATGTAGGTCATTGTACCTGCTGGTGTTTTTGTTAATTTCTTGTCTTCATTGCTTATTTGACACTCCATCTTTTTCCTAATTTAGGCTGCAGCTGCATTGGAGACGGTTCGAGACATAACTGTGGCTTCACATCTTATTGGAGACATGAGTGGATCTACCCTTGATGATCCCTTATCTGATCGGTACAAAAAATTGGGTTGCTCAATCTCTGTGCTGGAGAAGAACTCTGATGACTACAGTATGATCCTTGATTACCTCGAGAAGACTTACGAACCTGTGAAAGTTGGAGACATTGTGAGAGCACCTCATCACCACCTGCAATTTTTTCCAAATTTCCTCTCAACTCTGGTATTCATTATACCTAACTCGATTTTGGTACAGGAATATGGGATATCTGTCGATAATATCTTTGCGGTTGAACCAAGTGCATGTCCTTCACTGGATGAAATTAAGAAGTTGCCTAACAAGGTTCTCTTGTGGTGTGGTAAGACTTGATCTTAATACTTCTCTGGTGAATTTTATTTTTTCTTGCACTCCCTGATGGTCCCTATTTGATGCTGCGTTTCAGGTACCCGCAGCCCAAATCTGTTGAGGCACTTGCATAAAGGATTCTTGCCAGCTATCTGTTCTCTTCCAGTTCCCGGTTATATGGTATGAGAAGATCACAGAATTCCCATTTTGTAGAATGACCACAAAGCTTTCCTTGCTGATAAATATTACGCCTTTGCAGTTTGGCAGGGCAGTTGTTTGTTCTGATGCTGCTGCTGAGGCAGCCCGATACGGTTTTACAGCGGTAGATATACCAGAGGGTTTCTTAGTGCTGGCTGTTGTGTCTATGGGCAACGACATTATAGAGGTTGACAGGCCGCCGGAGGTATGTTAGCCGTGGATGCTAAGTTAGAATCGTTGCTCCACAATTCAGCTTAAGCATACATGGTACCAAGAAATTAATTGCAGCTTTTGATGGCATCGCAGGACACAAAGACATTGGAGGAGAACAAGATTGGCGTGAAAGGATGGGGACGAAAGAAAACTGATGAATCACAACACACTGTTTGGAGAGATGACATCAAGGTTCCTTGTGGCCGTTTGATTCCATCAGGTCACAAAGACAGCCTTCTTGAATACAATGAGTACGCTGCCTACGACCCAAAACAGGTATAAATACAGATATTATCAAAGTTGCAAAAGCAGCGAACTTTCTTTGATTACATAAAGGCTCTCTTGTGGTCTGCACATCATGTTTTTGGTAATCGCAGGCGAGCATAAGGTTCTTGGTGGGAGTGAAATATGAAGAGAAGGGTGTGGCTATGGACACCGAGGAATGAAAATAGCAAAGAAAGGTCTTTGTCCCTTCCTTAGCTGTTTTGTCCTGAGGCCTGTTTCTGTGGAGACGATGCGGGGTGTAGAGGTTAGTGTAAGCTTTGAAAATGGGATAGTGGGCTTTTTGCTTGTTGGGTATTGGAAAGCTGTGTGATGTGATGATTTGATAGCTTTTGTTCCTTTGTTTTCAACCTAGCCACTGCTGCCTCGAAAAAAACATTATAAAGTCATAAGTGGTGGTTATATTTATATCAAGGTTTTGAAAACCGGACCGGTGATCGAACTGGAAAATTTTTCGATTCATGGTTCAATTGTCCAACCGAGGTTCAACCGTGGTTCGAATCGGGTTCAATGTTATTAATTATTATAAGTAATAATTAAAATTATTTAATATTTTATAATTCTCATAGTAATATAGAAATATAACATTAATATGTCTCTTTATTAAAAAAATTCGCAACTATTCATAGGTTCTCAAATATTCATTTAACAAAAAAATTCATATGTCAAATAATAAAATAAATAAAAATATTTATGCAATCATAGAATCGTAAATTAAAATTAAATATTTATTAAAAATCGAATTAAGAATTATATGAGTGAAACACATGTATATTACAACCATTTTCATCATCATAATATGAGTCTTTATGTCAAAAAATTTAGTCGACAACATGAATATATGAAAAAATTAACTGAAATAAATTTCAATGATTTTTTATTAAATTAAATATTTGAAATAAATAAATATATATTATTTTATATAAATTTAATTAATATATAGAAATACTATATATTTAATTAGTGTTTGACTTTAAATTAAACTTGAGAGATATGATACATTAATATAATGTTTCACCATAGATCAACAAAGTTGGATGGCTTAGTTGGTCAAAAGACTAGCTTTTAGTAAGAAGTCATGAGTTCTAATCCTTGCAAAAGCAACTTTTTCAAAATTTTCCAGCAAAAATCTGCTCAACTGGTTCATGAGGATCGGCCGGTCCAACCGGTTCAATCGGAAACCAGCCGGTTTCCAAAAGGGGCGGTTCTTCCCACCCAGACCGGACCGGACAGAGTGCCGGTGACCGGTCGAACCGGTCCGGTCCAGTTTTAACAACCTTGATTTATACTAAGTGTACTACTGTGTTTGTTATAAAGTCATCGGATAATTTTACAGTCCTGGGCAGGTTTCTCTGTGACCGGAATTGTAGAAAATCTGTTCGGTAATTATATTATCTTTTTCCTTTTTTTTTAATCGAATAAAGGGATTCGATTTCGAGATTACATACGATATCATAATAGTGTGTCCTTTGCCACTTCACTAAATGACTAATGCAAGTATGATACGGTTTGCACAAAAGCAGGATACGGTTTCATTAAGGACATATTTACTTGATCTCGTATGCTATTGATGACAGTTTATAACACGATAATGAAACGACTCCGTTCCAGAAAAACAACTCAATTAGCATCACACAAACAGAAGGTGACTAAAATCAGTCAAAATTCATTGATAAATCACCACCGGAGGGAACTTGAACTTGTCTGTAATGAACGGTACTCCGCGTGTATTGTTCACCAAATCACCATAAAAAGCATACTCTGCCTCGTAATCATGTGATGGAATCTCCTCCGTCTGATCACTATGATAATGATGCTTAGCAGAAACCGATTTACCGAACCCAAACATGCTGAGATTATCACAAACACCCAGAGCAAGCAACACGGCTTGCATGCCAGACGAGTAATGGAAGAACTCATTATCATGGGCCGCCGCCCATTCCTCTGGCTTCTTCCCTTCTTCCTCCATAAACTTTTTCAAAGAATAGTACTTGACAATTCGGGAGCTTAAAACGTCAAACCTCCCGTCGGTGACAATCATAGGCGCATGGCGAGTCCAATTACACTGTGTATAGTCCAAGAGATGCATAGGTTGGCATATATACATCACCGTAGGCACATTCGCCGCATATGGTTGGCAGTAACACCCTCTTTGCTTCTTCGTCGAACATTCATTCAATATATGACTATTGATAAATGAAATGCTGGTTTTAGATCCAACTTTTCTCTCGAAATTCTCTGTTTTCGCATTGTTAATTCGAATCACCACTTCGTGACTATCGATTAGTCTTCCGAACTCTTTCTTGAGCAAAATCCCACTATTTCCCACAACCGCGCAGGAATTGTATTTCGAGTCGGAACCCGCCGATCCATTGCGTTCGTCAATTCGGTGCTTCACCAGTTTCACCAAATCCGTCATTATCTTCCCTTCATACCTCTGTTTTCGCGCCCAATTGCGCAGAGCCTTCTTGAACTCCGGGATAGCTTTAGACGAGGTTACTCTTACTTCTTGTTGACTGAACCGCTGCCGGGGCGAGTCGGAGGTCCAGTATCCGTATCCGTCTCCGTCAGTGAATTTTACGTCGGTTTTTAGTATGTTCTCTATCTCTTGTTTGAAACCCGCCTCGCCTACATCGACGGCCGCCATCTTCAGAAGCGTAGAGTTGAACACCGGCGGAGTTGGAAGAATCATTGTCTTTCTTTCGAGGTCAATTTGGGCGAAAAAGCCCCAATTTGCGACCCGACTCGTTAATGAGGCGGCAAAAGCAATGAGTAACAGAATGCTAAACAGATCTGGCTTCATTTGGCGCAACGAACAAACTCGCCGGGAAAAACGGGGGGTGACAAGTGTCGCTATATACAGCCACCACGTAACACACCGGAATTGCTATCTGGCAGAGGTATTTAAATGTGTTTTGCACGACCAGTGCCTTACAATGTGGAACTCCAATCCAACGGTGAAGGTGAATTCTAAGCCAGCTATGCATGGCTGGTGCAGCTTTGGAAATAACAAGAGCACAGACGAGTGTCCGTCTGGCTCCTCTAGGCAACGAGATATATAAATATAAAACTAAAGGCTAAATTCCATATAATCAATATGATGATAATATTTCGGCAACAATGCTAATCAGATTCATCGACGCCAAAATAAAAAGAACTAGCAGCCAACAATCATTGATGATTTGTTTCATTTGCCTAAATTAGGATCTAGAGATGTAATTCGGGCCGGACTGGCCGAGTTCATAATGGCCAAGAGGCGTCTCATGAGTTTCATGGGCCGAGGCCCGACCTTGAATAAAATATGAAAAATTGTTTTTTTGGTATGATAAAACTTGGTATAATTAGATAGTAAACCAAATTAATATCATTACTACATCAATGTCAACATCTCCAATGAGTGGTGTTTTATAATACTGTAAATTTTGGAGTGTATAAAGAGAGTGATTTGAAAAAATTATATTGAAAGATATGTGGAATGGTAGAAAAATATGAGAGAGATGATGTTAATGCTTAATATTTAGAGTGTTTGTATATGAAAAATAAAAAATTGTATTGAAAGATATGTTTTGTTAATATAATTATATTGAAAGACGTGTTTTATTAATGTGAGTAAATAAATGGAACCCAATTATATATAATAGAGGTGAGATCCAATTGACAAACTTGAAAATTTAGAAAGTTTCTCTCATCGGAGATGCAAGGTTTCCCTCTTCAATTGTTTTAGAATCCATTAGGCGGGTCGACCAGTTTGGGCCCGTCAAGGTAAAATAACTTTCATGGGTCTCGAATCCTCATTCAACCCATGAAAATAAAGTAAGTCATGTCTGGGACTCAATGAGCGCTAGCCTAGGCCAGTAGGCCGTGTGCTTGTTGGGCCTTCAATCTTCTTGAGCTTCTAATTCTATTGCTCATAATTTTTTTTACTTGTTTCACATTCATCATTTCATGACCTTCCAAACGAAGGCTGCTTATTGGTAAAAAAAAAAAACAAGAAATTGGGATTAATTTTGAGGCTTGTTTTAATTTCTTTATTATTTTTATTTTTGTCAATTTTGAATTAACCCAATGTGGACGATGAGTAATACAAGATCCATAACAATAAAATTATGGTAATGTTTATTTTAATATGATTTTTTTTTTTGAGTGAATGATCGGCCACAAATAATTGAGCTAACAGAGGGAGCTGTTATATTATCTTTTTTTTTTCTTTTCTAAAATTTTCCAATTACAAATGAAACATAACAACATTAGAAAAGTCCGGCAGTTTATTTCCCTGAATTTATCTACAAACAAACACGCTTGCCAAACCTTACCACATGAACCTTCTTCCGAAGTCGCTCGTCTCTCAATTTCTTCTGGTTTCTTCTCCTTCTTAACCTTCCTTTCTTTAATCCGCGGTTTCTCTACGAAATTAGGATTAGGGTTTCTTATGAATCAAGTAATGATGATTCAATCTGAGTTCCAGTTCTAGGGTTTCTAATCTTTTTATCTAGATAACGCGATTTCCTCATGCGATCTCGTTGTTGACTAAAACATACTAAGAGCTACCAGAGATGTACAGCAATTTCAAGGAACAGGCGATCGAGTACGTGAAGCAGGCGGTTCAAGAAGACAATGCGGGGAATTATAGCAAGGCCTTCCCTCTCTACATGAACGCCCTCGAATACTTTAGGACACATCTCAAGTACGAGAAGAATCCTAAGATCAAGGAGGCTATCACCCAGAAATTTACCGAGTATCTTCGTCGGGCTGAGGAGATCCGCGCTGTTCTCGACGATGGTGGCCCAGGTCCTGCATCTAATGGAGACGCTGCTGTAGCCACCCGGCCCAAGACTAAGCCCAAGGATGGCGATGGGGGAGACGGGGAGGACCCCGAGCAAGTCAAGCTGAGATCGGGGTTGAACTCAGCGATTATCAGGGAGAAGCCCAACGTCAAGTGGAACGACGTAGCTGGACTTGAGAGCGCTAAGCAGGCCTTGCAGGAGGCCGTGATCTTACCGGTTAAGTTTCCGCAATTCTTCACGGGTGAGTTTCATGGATTGTATGTGTGAACTTTCCTGTGGTTGGTGTCTTAGGCTTAGGCCTGGGTAGCTTAAAATTCGTTTTGGTTGACAAGAGGATACTTGGTTGCATTAAATTGTATTTTCCCAATTTTAATGAAGGAATGATATTCATATATTGCGTTTGACATGCTGGGTCTTTGGGGTCTGTTGCATAGGTGATGGCTGAAATGTCATTTTTGCGTGGTTGAAGCATATGATGCTGGAAATTATCATAAACTAAATATGCTTTTATCTTTATCGTAGAGAAGCTGAAAATCCCATGACTGGAAGTTTTGGTTTTGAGTTTCATGTTTAATGCATTGTGAAGGGATTGCTGACTGGCAATTTTCTCATGCGTTCATTTTTGAGGGGGTTATATACTTATATAACAATGGGCTGGATTTAAATTGGACTTTGACCCCGAAGACTATCATGCCCTAATCTCTATGTGACAGATCCTGGGTCTCCTCAATTCGTTTAGAATATGAGATTACAATTTTAATCCAATGGTTTGGGAGGTGTGTGCCACATCACACCAAACTTTTGTTTTACATTTTTAGAATTTTTCTTACTTTTTCTGTCATTAGATGTGAATTGTAGACTCTAGGGAATTGTAGAGCCTCCAAATCTCTCTACGACATACTATTTACTTGTAAAGAAAGCTAAAACGTGCATAAGGAGATTTATAGTTGATTTAATGATATTTTTGGTTTATTTATTGGTCTATTTACCTTCTTTTTTTTGAGGTGGGGAGACACTCAACCGACTTTCATCATCACGCTGTTTATATCACTGAATTTGACATCTCTGTTAATGTTAAGGTTAACAAATTACATGCAAACCTGATTTGTTATATTTGTGGCTTTATTTTAGGGAAGAGACAGCCATGGAGGGCTTTTCTACTTTATGGACCTCCTGGAACTGGGAAATCATATTTGGCGAAGGCTGTCGCAACCGAAGCAGAGTCTACTTTCTTTAGGTGAGTATTCATCGTCATGCTGCCTTGTCATTTTATGCCTCAACAAAACTAAAATCCTAGATTTTTCCTTAGCTAGTAATGATGTATTGAGCTTTCATACGTCTTTGTTGAGATATTATATACATTCTAGCATCTGATTACGAAGTTTCTTCTGTCTTTCAGTGTTTCTTCTTCTGATTTGGTATCAAAGTGGATGGGGGAGAGTGAGAAGCTAGTTTCTAACCTTTTTGAGATGGCCCGTGAAAGTGCTCCTGCAATCATATTCGTTGATGAAATAGATTCCTTGTGTGGCCAACGCGGAGAAGGCAATGAAAGTGAAGCTTCTAGACGTATTAAAACAGAACTTCTGGTGCAGATGCAGGTATTTGTTCACTTAATATTGGCAAGTTTTAGGGAACTTTTTTCCTGAATTATTTTCTGTTTTTTCTAAGTCCATACACCCTCGGATCAGATATTATGGTCAAGAATATTTGTAGAGACCTTATAATTTTGGAGCTCATGGCCTAGTTGTAGCCTATTCAAGACTTGTACCACAGATAGGCCCCAGGCTTTAGTCCCCTTTCAAGATAGTAATATTAATATAAATAAAAATAGATTTATCAAAAAAGAAGAAGTAATTGTTTTCATTTATCTGTTGTAGCACTGCATCAAGTTTTGGGTTCTCACAAATGACCCAAGTGATTAGCAGAACCTTAGCAGAAAAAGTACCCTCGCAAATATGTTTATAAATTTTGTGCAAGCCAGACCCAGCCACCCATTTGATTAAGTATGAAGATTGTGGTTTAGATAAATAGATAGATAGATGCTGATTTGCAACTGATCCTTGCTTTGTTTACATGTTTTGTAATCTTGGGTGTTTATGCCATGTTGAACCAAAAGACAGTTCATGCAATGCCAATTTAGTGAAGGAAGTAGACTAGAGGATCATTTAAATAATTAGAGGAGCAAGAGATACCTGAGAGTTGAGTGTGAGATATTCTGGATCAATAATTCACAATAACTTGTAGGTGATATATCCTATATCGTTAGAGGTTAGGTAAGATGGAAAACTGCAGTTGGGTCACCGTTCATGTGTCAGCGTGACTAAAGAATACTCTTAAAAGTTAAAATTCTCTTGGTCTTCTTCTTGCCTGCAATGAAAAATCGTGATATCGACTACTCTGTTTTACGAGACAACATGCTCAAATATTAATACGGCAGAGGTGAGAATTTGCAAGAGCGTAGTAAGCAAAAGTGAGCCCAAATGGGTTCGAATTTCCAAATCAATGCGAAGTTTTTGATTAGAATTATGTTTTTTTTTTCTCTTTCGTGTCAAAGTTATTTTTACCATTTATAGCATTTCGCTCTATCATGTTTTTACAGTTAACGCTCATGCCATTATCTCTGTTGGCCATATCCTTTTTTCGTTTGAAGGTGTAGGAGAAAATTAAGCATCATCTTATGTTTCAGGGTGTAGGACACAATGATCATAAAGTTCTTGTTCTTGCTGCAACGAATACTCCATATGCTCTTGATCAGGTGATGAACAATACGATCAGTGATTGTGTGATTTGACTTTGCTGTAATTTTATGTTCTGTTGCTGATTAATAGTGACTTCAGGCTATCCGGAGGCGTTTCGATAAGCGTATTTATATACCTCTCCCAGATTCAAAGGCTCGGCAGCATATGTTCAAGGTGCTCAAAGCCACTCCTTGATTTTTTACCAAATTGTTAATATAGATATTTTATATATAGTTGGCATGAAGTTTTGCTATTTTATCGGGTGTTTACAAATTTGGATAGGTGCATCTAGGAGACACTCCTCACAACTTGACCGAAAGTGATTTTGAAAACTTAGCTCGCCGAACAGAGGGCTTTTCGGGTTCTGATATTTCTGTTTGTGTAAGTACAAGGCCCTAGTGACACTACTTTTATTTATTCTCTCTGGTTGGTTAGTGGTGAGATAAAGTGTTCATGGCATACCATGGCTTTGTCTTTGGCTTTGGCTTTGGCTTTGATTCTTTCTTTTACAGGTAAAGGATGTCCTCTTTGAACCAGTCCGTAAAACTCAAGATGCCATGTTTTTCTTTAAGACTCCTGATGGTATGTGGATGCCATGTGGGCCAAAACAAGAAGGTTCTGTTCAAATATCCATGCAGGATCTTGCAGCAAAAGGACTTGCATCGAAGGTATGGTGATTGCTCATATATGAGTGAAGTCATTGTTAGTTATCTTGATTTTACGGGTTGTTGTATGCATGTGCTAGGAATGAGTTCACGATTACACAATGCTGAAAGATGTAATGAGCTCATGATGTGGACATTCAGACATTATGATGAAAGTAGAGATCCCTTTCTTTATTGTCTAGACTCTAGAATGACAGGAATTTTTTTTCAGATACCAAAATAGAATTACAATTGAATGTCTTTTAAAGATTTGAGTGGCGAGGTAAGGGGGAAAAAAAGGCATCCCAAAATTGTGTTGGAAAACTCTTCATCTTGTGCGGAAGAAGAACAGTTGATGTTGGCAGTCAGGGGACAGTATGCTTCGTATTTCAATCATTTCATATATGTTTTTTTTGCTTTCACTAGATGTCATTTGTTATTTATGCCATTTAAATTAATCTTTCTAATGTTAGTGCAGATCCTTCCACCCCCAATTTCAAAAACAGATTTTGACAAGGTTCTTGCAAGGCAGAAACCAACAGTGAGCAAAACCGATCTAGAGGTCCATGAGAGATTCACAAAAGAGTTTGGAGAGGACGGTTGAACATTTTGGTTGATGATAACCGCAACAGTCGATACTACTTGTGAGTGCAACAACTATGAGTTGTATTTTATATTCCCCAGCTGGATTCAGTGAACTGCATCCTTTTTATTCAACTTATTGGAATGGGGTAGGTGACTTGACTTCCCTTTTTCTGTATTCAGAAGGAAGTTTTATTTCGAACGCTCATTGTATTACTTGTTTGAAATTGTGTAAAGAAGAATTTGAACATGATGATGCATATATTATGGTACTCAGTTGCTGCTTACATTGTCTGGGTTATTGCTTGACCTTGACTAATCATTTTCTTCAAGTGCCTCAGGAACATCGTGGTGCGTTCCTTTTTCCCCCTGGTTTAGGGGTCAAATGGATTAGCTGGAATAAAGAGAAATGAAGCTTATACACATATTCTCTGCTAAGTACATACTCTCTACTAAGTAGTACACGAAAGAGATTATATTATTGATGCCCCTTCCTCACTTTACTTAAAATGTAGATCAATATTTTATAATTATTAAAATCAAACAAAAATTTTAATTTAAAAGACAGAGGGGAAAATCCTCTAATAATACATACTCCACAGAAGAAACAAATTTTCTGGAGAAAGAAAATTGCGAGTCCCTTCAAATGTTATTTCCTCTTTACTTGTACATAATTTTTCTTTTATTTAAAAAAAGCCTATTTCCTCTCAGTCCTTTTAGGGTGCTTCATTTTCAAGGTTTGAGAAAAGATATTAAAAGGGATCGGAACAAAGTTCGTGAATTACTCTAAATTAGTTTGTTTTGAAATGTGATTTTTGTTATTGTACTTATTATAATTTTTTCTTCTAAATTATATATTTTATTAATATTTTAAACATAAATTTACAATGATATATAACTTATATAAACATTATGTTATGTATATAATTTATTTATCGTGATCTTCACTTCAAACACTTTCAACACAGTTAGGAGGTATTCACGTCATAAAAACAAACACCACCAAATTTGGGTCTGTACTCTGTAGTCATTGTTACAATTACTGAACAGGTAGAGGTCGCTGTGGTTTCAGCCGAGAAGTTCGACGAAGAATTCCATTCCTTATAGTCATATCCAGGGAGATTTTGACTTTAAAGAGGAGAAGTTATTCCATCGATTTCTCTCCAACTACAACTAGGGTTTTCCCTCCCTCTTCGACCATGTCGTGTGCTCAAAAATCAGAATTATCATATCCTTTCTTCAATTGGCTTTTCGATACAAAGCTGTAGAACCTTTATTTTCGAGAACTTTTTGCCACTTCATCCTTCTATTCCTGTTTCCGGTTCTTTAATTTAAGGGTTTACTTTTCTCAAACGGCTATAAATTGCGTATCCTGTGCTTTCGTGGAGGAGTTAGCTTCAAAATCATTTTTTTGGCGGGTTTTAGTTCTTCGGCGTTGGATATACAGGGATTTTAGATCAAATTTGAAGGGCTTTTGGTGATGTCTCTTAAAGCTAGTGGTTTTCCTTTGTTTATTTAAATTGGTCGAAGTCCTCATTGATCGATCGATTGAGGGTCTTTTTGGTGCAGAAAGCTATCATATTTAACTGCTTTGTAGTCGGTTTTAAAGAAACATAGTGAAGTGAAGGGACCGGTGTTAGGTTGGAGTTTCAAGTAAAGCAAATATGATAGCAGAGAAACCCAGTTGGATTCGGCATGAAGCAATGCAGATTTTCTCCATCGGCATTCAACCTGGTGGGCTTAGGTTTGCTACTGGCGGAGGTGACCATAAGGTACTTCCTCTTAAGTCCATTGTCCAGGAACACGTAATTCGTTTAGTTTATACCTATCCTCTGTTTTGTTGCTTGGAAGAATTTGGACTCAGAAGTCAGAACTGCTCTTGTATCGGGCATTAGATGCGCATTTGATTTGTATCCTTGTAGTTAAACTCAGAAGCATATGAGCTCATTTTCTTTTAAAATTGTGTCCTCTGGTTGGACCATCAGTTTATCTCGAAAGTGAATGTTTAGATGTTTTTACCCTTTGCGGGAATTTCATTTGTTGATGATTTAAGACTTGAAGGTCTTTGCATTCAATTTTAACATGTAGCCTCATGTGGCTATAAGCCTATAAGATGTGCTGCCAACATGAGATGGCCGTTCTACAGCTCGAGAGAGAGAGAGAGAGAGAGAGATTATGCATTGCCTCCTTGTAAGTTGTAACCTTGGTGCACCTCCATGGCACCTTATGAATAAAATTCTTTTCCATTCAAAATAAATGATAAATCCTGTCAATTCAGGGCATGCAGTAATTTGAATATTTTTTATTGGCGATGTTAAATATAAAATAAGCGGACAGTTTCTCTTTTTCCTCCATCATGAAGCACAATAAGTGTTCTTCCTTAATGGGGGTCTTCCGTAAGACTGAAACTACCCTTCCAGTATCAAGGGAACCTAATAGAAACATTCTGATAGCCATGTAGAAATATATTCTTCGTAGAAATATATTTAATAAGAAATGTTCATTTAAATATTTTTACTAATTCTATATGTGCAAGTTAATAGAGATGTAGGTCTACTGGATCTGTCCTCAATATGACACATCTGTCGGAGAACCATCCTATTCAAAGGATCAATATTTCAGGAAGAGATCAAGGATACTACTATGTCAAATAATCCTGAACTCTCAAGCATGCTAGGGCCTACAGCATGCATTAGGCTGATCTCTGATACCATAATGAGGAATTTTCCGCTCAAAAACTCGTCTTGTTGTTGGCTCAGTAGCTCACTCACCAGCAGGTGGAATTTAAGACCTCCTTAATTTTATTACAGGTTCGAATATGGAATATGAAATCCGTAGTCAAGGAGCTAGAAAATGGTGATTCATCACAAAGGCTTCTTGCAACCCTTCGCGATCATTTTGGATCTGTCAACTGTGTTAGATGGGCTAAGCATGGTAGATATGTTGCGTCCGGATCTGATGATCAAGCGATTTTAATTCATGAGAAGAAGCCTGGTTCGGGAACTACTGAGTTTGGCAGTGGAGAGGCCCCAGATATTGAAACTTGGTAGGTTTCAATGACTCTAAGAGGACACACCGCAGATGTGGTAATGATTATTTTCCCTTCGGGATGTATAGAAACCATGCCCATTAAAAAAATTCTTTGTTGAATTTGCATTTTGAAGTTACTTATTTTGTAAAGGTGATTCTTTAAGTGTTTATATGCATTTGCAAATTCTTATAGGATGAGTTCTTCAATATAAAAACAAATGAAAGATATAAGTTTTTGTTTAAATGCCAGATTAATTTCGTTGTCAATATTTATGTTTTCATTGGAGATTAACTGGAGAGCTGGTTTCCGATGCTTAAAGTAGGTGGATCTTAATTGGTCTCCAGATGACACAATATTAGCCACTGGGAGTTTGGATAATACTTTACACATCTGGAATATGAGTAATGACATCTGCACTGCAGTTCTCAGGGGTCACTCTAGCCTGGTTAAAGGAGTTACTTGGGATCCCATTGGCTCCTTTATAGCGAGTCAATCTGACGATAAGACAGTCACTATATGGCGAACAAGTGATTGGAGTCTTGCTCACAGGACGGATGGGCACCGGGCAAAATCAGTATGTGATATCTTATTTTTTGAACTTATGGCTATTTGCATTTGGCTTCTCCTTTTTTATGGAAGATTGTGCTTTTCAGCTTGGATCCACGTTTTTTAGGCGGCTTGGATGGTCCCCGTGTGCATTTTATAACTACCACCCATGGCTTTCAGAAGCCAATGCACTCTGCCCCTGTTCTTGAGAGGGGGGAATGGGCAGCCACATTTGACTTCGTAGGGCATAATGCCCCGGTCATTGTGGTGAAGTTCAATCATTCAATGTTTAAAAGAAATTCTGCTAGTGCTCCAGAAGTAAAAGTTGCTCCTGTTGGGTGGGCTAATGGGTCTTCCAATCTTGGAGGGAAAGAATCACAGCCATACAATGTTATTGCTATTGGAAGTCAGGATCGCATGATAACTGTATGGACGACCGCAAGTCCCCGTCCTTTATTTGTGGCCAAGCATTTCTTTACTCAAAGTGTTGTAGACTTATCCTGGTATAAATTATCATTACTGAATTAAAGAGAATATGCAAGTTTTTTGGTATTAATTTGTGGTTTTTCTTCTGTGTGGATAATACCTCTTATCCTTATCTCCCGCTTCTTAATTTACTAAGTTGTTCATTTTTTTTTCTGCAAAAAAGGAGTCCTGATGGGTATTCACTGTTTGCATGTTCTTTGGATGGGGTGGTGGCTACTTTGCATTTTGAGTTGAAAGAACTTGGTTACCGGCTAAGTGATACTGAACTTGATGAGTTAAAGAGAAGTCGTTATGGCGATGTAAGAGGTTGACATGCAAACTTAGCTGAGAGTCCTGCACAGTTATTGCTTGAAGCAGCTTCAGTTAAGCAAAGCACAAGCAAAAGAACAGTTTCAGATGGTCAACAGAACCAGATACCGGCAAAATCTTATGTAGGTTTGGGTGTTACAACAAAAGCTTCTGATCCCAAAATGGATAATGGGAAGAAGAACGTATTAGGAGCTTCTGGTGATGGATTGAATAAATCAGCGCCTTCCACCAGAATTTCTAGCCCCGTGAAACAAAGGGAATACCGACTTCCTGATGGCAGAAAGAGGATCATTCCAGAAGTGGTAGGAGTACCTGTTCAGCCAGAAAATATTGATGTTTGTTGTCAATCTCTAGCACTTGATAACCCTTGTGCAACTTCTGATCAGAGGAAGGAAGACAATAAGATGGTTCTTGGTGACAGCATGAGAGAAGGGTCTGTCAGGGGGACGGTTTCCAAAAGTTCTGATTGGAAGGAACGTTCTGGGATCACTGCTAAAGCTACCATCACTGAGAGCCTTACAATTGAGAAGGTATCAGTTTCTGGCAGAGATGAAAGCATCAATGTCGAGCAGGCGGGAAGTGTAAAGTCTTCTAGTTCCTTGGCTGCTGGTTCAACACTTTCGATAAGAGTATTTGATAAGAAAGAAGGGGTTGATACAATTCCGATTAGTTTGGAAGCTCATCCTAGGGACCATACTGTAAGTGACATTTTTGGGGTGGGCAATACAAGCGTGATGAAAGAGACAGAGATTTCTTGTACCCGAGGGGATCAAACCCTTTGGTATTACAGGATATCAGGGAAAGTCACTGTTTTAGCTGGGAATGCACATTTTTGGGCTGTTGGGTGTGATGATGGGTGTTTGCAGGTTAGTTGACATTACTTATCAATCCTGTCTTTCTCTTCTTTGCTTTCGTTTCTCTTTTGTTTTGATTCAATGCGATTCCTTATACCTTGCCAATTCACCTCATGCTGTTCATTGCTATGTTTCTATTTGCATAGTTGAAGTACAGTCAATAACTGCTTCATTTTTTTTGAATCTTATGACCTCAAGGTATCTTTGTTTTCAATGAAGAATATGGAGTTTGATGGCTGCTGGTGAACAGTTGGATTATTAAAGGATGGTCATGGTTTTGCTTTAATGAGGTCATTGTGGTGGACAATTTGATATGTGAATAAAAAACGAGGGTTGTTATAAGGACGTACTGTTTGGCAGTTGATGACAATGGTCATGGTTTTGGATTAATGGGTTGAGATTTGAGAGTTTAGAAAACATAAAAGATTTCTGCATAGGTAGCTGACTGTGACGAAATATGTGCATAGGGTTGTCCCATGATGAAGAAAGCGGTGGGGTACATGAGGGATTAGGTTTCTCTTTAAGATTTTCGAAGTATCATACTAGAATTTGAACTATCAACGAATCTATGCTATATGTCTTCTTATGATTCAGCAGACTTTTATAATATTCTCCAACTGATTCTAATTGACTATGTCTTGCACCCCTTCCCCCACCTTAAGCATTTCTTTTTCGTGACAAGCCAATAATCTAATTTTCTTAATGAGTTGAAGATAACCTTTTTTTTAATATATTGCTTTAATGCCCTAAATTATGGTCATTTATATCTAGCCTTTATAACTTGAATAGAAAAATTATTAATAAATTTCGTTTTCATGTTTTATGTAGGTTTACACCAAGTTTGGGATACGTGCCTTGCCAAGCATGATGTTGGGTTCTGCAGCTACCTTAATTGACTGTGATGAATCATGGAAGTTATTATTGGTTACAAGGAAGGGATCCCTGTATCTCTGGGATCTATTTAAATGGGAAATGTCTTTTTCATGACTCGTTGGCACCTTTAATTACTCTAGACCCAAACTCGTCTAGCAAAGGTGTGGGAACTTGTACAATTTGAACTAGCATCATACTTATTGGACTATTGTTTTATTTATTAGTCTCCAAGCCCATAATTCTTTCTTGTTTTGGATTTCAACTGCGCATCATATTGGAAAATTGAGTCTTTAAATTGGAAGTTCTGTTTTTCCACTCTCTCTCAGGCACTATCAAAGTTATTGCTGCGAAGTTATAAAAATCTGGTGCTCCTCTTGTTGTTCTGGCTACACGCCATGCTTTCCTTTTTGATACGAACCTCATGTGTTGGCTGAGGATTGCAGATGACTGCTTCCCTGCATCAAATTTTTCTAGCTCCTGGAATTTTCGCTCCATTCAAAGTGGTGAGCTGGCTGCATTGCAAGTTGATGTTAGGAAATATTTAGCCAGAAAGCCAGGTTGGAGCAGGTATGCTGTTCTCTAGCTTTATTTATGAAAACGTTTTGGGGTGTGCTACATGAATCCATAAGTCGAATTAGTTGGAATTGACTACATGGATCTCTTTCACTATTCGCTTCTGTCTAACTCTATGCTCTATACTCCTCTTTTTTTCTCAAAAACGAAAAGGCTATGCTCTCTACTAGTATTATAGCATCCATGAACCATGACCTTCTTTATCTCTTCTATCTATGCCTGAATTCACTCCTAGCAATAGATTTTTCATTTTTGAGTTTTATTGATGCACTCCATCATCTGAGTAGCTGTTGAAGACTGATTTGATGCTGGATTATATGTACTATATATATTCTCCTTGAAATGGAGCCTGAAGCCATGAAGTTTATGTTGTGTTTTGCTCCTACTGTTTGACATGTGCTCGCGTTTTGTTAAAGGGTGACTGATGATTTAGTGCAGACACGTGCTCATTTGGAGGCCCAATTGGCTTCTGCTCTGGCTTTGGACTCTCCTGATGAATATCGCCAGTGCCTTTTATCATATATTCGCTTCCTTACGAGGTTTTTTTTTTCTTTCTTCATTTTTGTGCATGTATAAATGATAGTAACATCATTTTCTCGTTGGGTCTTGGGGACCAGACCACGATGGTCATATATCTTTTGCTTGTCAATATTAGGATGTAGAGAATTACTGCATAATCATCTCCCTCAACTGGAGAGTGTGTATTTTTCTTCTAATAGTTCTTATGGGTACTATGGTTGCAGAGAAGCTGATGTGTCTCGTCTAAGAGAAGTATGTGAAAGTCTTATTGGACCTCCAACTGGGATGGCTGACGCCTCATCTTCAGATTTGAAAATTCTGGTTTGGGATCCTTGTGTTCTTGTAAGTCTGTTATTTTTTTATTTTTTTTACCTTCTTCAAAATGTTCTAAGGTTCCATACGTATTCCAGGCAATGTTTATCTTTGCATCAAGAGTGTTTAGAATTTTAGTCGCATCATTGTGAATGTTTTTGTCTGATTTCATGTGATTAAGTAGGAAAGCTTTTCCCTATGCATTTTCTTTTGGTTTTGCTTGTAGCAAATAAACTAGTGCAATTCACTTGGATGGATTTCTGCAGGGAATGAGAAAACACAAGTTTCTAAGAGAAAAGGTATTCTTCCAGCAATGGCATCAAATCGGAAAGTCCAGCGTTTGCTCAACGAGTTTATGAATCTCTTGTCCGAATATGATGGTTCTGAAACTAATCTGGACCAAAAGAATCCTTTCCCACCAGCTTCATTGCAAGCAGTGGCCGACCCAATGGACTCAACACCTGCAGTGAATCAAGTGGATCATGCCCCACCGGCAGCAGAACCAAAGAACTCTGAATTACCAGTTGCAGACTCTGCCTCACCAGCTACAGCCCGCAAGGACTTTTCTACCAGCACTCCTGATTTTACTAATTTACTACAATGCTCACTGATAATGATGTACTTGTGGAGTCAAGAGTGACAGCAAAGGCTGATCTTGCCCCAGCAACGACAGACACTGGACACTGACTTCTGCAGTTTCTCACCCTTGAGAGTTTGTTCGGGATAAAGTCTCTGTACTCGCCGTGTACATGGAATTTTTTGACTTGAAGAAAGGTACATAAATTTTAAGCCTGATTTTGCCTGCTGCCCTACGTTTGGTGAACCATGTGGAGTCTCACTTGACTTTTTCTTTGAAGCATCAGCATCTGGGGATGTAACCAAGAAGCTTTTGAGTCAGCTATAGGAATTTTGAATTTCTTCATGATCATAGCTTTATTTAATCAATTCGGTAGATAAATCATCTTATTTCATGTACATCCTTGCGTTATATGACTTAGGTGTAGCTCTTCGTGTAGTCTGGTTCTTTCAATGCCTTGTTTTATCAAATCTATGAAAGCTAAACGATGTCTGTACTTGCAGTCGGTTCCAAGCTCGGATAAAGGAGGAGGGCTGTGGTAACTTGTATGTGGTATCTATGGTCACGAGTCAAAATAAAAAATTTGTTGGGGACGTTTCTCGCTGACGTATTCCATTAGAACCGAGTGTAGTGATAATTGAACGGGGCTGTAACTGAATTAGTAGGGAGAGAATCAGCAAGCTCGCCTGATAAGAGTAACTTTGTTTTCACCTTGGATTAATTGAAGGAAAATTGAGATTCCTCATCCTACGTGTATATTGCAATACTTGGTTCCTGATTGGCTTGCCACCTCTGTTGATAAAATGTAACATTGGGTTTTTTACCAATTTAAGAACTTGGGCCTGAGCCCATCTCATTCATATAGAAACAATCATGGGCTCAAGCCCCTTCCTTCTTTCCCAAACTGGGCATTATTTATTATAAGTTCGTTTTATTGTATTATTTCAGTGCTTATTTGGTAAATAGATTAAGGTGAACCGCGGGTAGTTTTCTTTTGAAAGATAGCTGGTCACATTGCTGAATGTAATTCACAAATTTGAGTGCACTGCGTATCACTATAGACCAAGTGATCATCATTTCGAATAAAAAGAAACGGAGTATGAATATTTATTTGGATGGGATAGAGGATGCAAATCTTTTTTGCTATTCGTTATTAAAAAAGAACCACAAAAGTATATTTTTATTTCAAGAATTTTATTCAATAAGCACGCCATTAAAACTGGCCAGCCTTTTTGTTAACCGACCTTATTGGATTTTCGAGGACGAATTATAATTTTTTGTTTAACATAGTTTTCAGTTCCATTCATGCATTCATTTCTCTTTTATCTCTTGCAGACAACTCCATGGCCACCCAAGCTACTGCTCGCACAGTCAAGGTTGGCATACTTGAAATTCCCGTAAGAGTTACCTTCAAGAGATTGTCCTGTAAATCGAGCAACAGCACAATCGGCGGCAAACAGATTTGAAGATGAAAATTCCTTATCGCCACCCAGAACAGGCATCAACACTCCCATCTTAGCTCTGCTGACATAGTTGTTTGCGTAAGTCTGGCCTAGAACACCATTCACACTTCCACTTAATGCATAGAATTTGAAGCTCATGTCCAGGTGAGCAAAGCAATCTTCTTGCGTTATGCCATAGTTGTGTATTCTCGACTCTTTCTCAGTGATAGGGACCACTACTGCTTTGATCTTGAAATTGTCTTCTACTTCAATCTCAACAGCATTGGTGTCGCGAGTCCTTGTTATGGTCAGTCTTGATGCTTCAGACTTCCACCGGCTGCCTTCACTTTCGGGGAGGATTATAGGTTCTCTATCGAACTCAAGGGCAAAATGCTCCACCGAGTCATCCCAAGTTGACGTCTTCTGTGCACCAATGAAGAGTTTGTGGTTGTCAAAGCGGATTCCAAGAGACTGGACCCAGGTAAAGTCCCTCTTCATGTTTTCATTCCGGCGGCCGATGAAGTGGGCATTAATATGTAGGTTAGAATCAGAAACTATGCAAAAGTCTCGGTCTTTCTTGCCATGGAAGTAGAATGCGATTCCATCTGCCCCGACAAATCTTGGGTCTTGGCATACAGCACCGGGTCGATTGCAATCTGTTCAGTTTTTTTTTAAAACATGATTAGCATCCCATGCTGCGTACATTGATTTTTTTCAAAGCCTTTATTCATCAAAAGTTTTTTAAAGAAAATCTAAGTAGAGGGGGATAGACTTACGGCAAACGGGGCTGCAGGTGACACAATCAACCTCGCATCCTCCAGGGCAGGCACTAGGACAGGTATGCTCCATGCCATAGCAAAGTGGATAGTTCCTGTTTTTGCACTTAGCTCTCTTTGGTGATGAACTCGGTGGTGGCACAATTGAAGGCGGAGGAGGTACTGGAGTGGAATTTGTGGGTGGAGGAGGATAAGGAGTGGGGGTGGTTGGAGGAGAAGTTGGGGGCGTATGGGCGGTAGGTGGGGGAGGATAAACAGGAGGCTTGGATTTGGGAGGAGGAGGGGAATGAGGCGGGTTTGACTTCGGTGGAGGAGGAGATTTAGACTTGGGAGGTGGAGGAGGAGATGGATAAACTGGAGGCTTGGTCTTGGGAGGAGGGGGACTAGAATGACCTCCTGAGGGTGGAGAGATTATAGGATCAGGAGATGTTTTGCAAACTGGTTGGCATGTTGCACAATCCACGACACAATCGCGATAGCAAGAGTCAGGGCAGTAGAGGTTCACATGGTAGCAATCTGGGAACCTCTTATCTTGGCACTTCACTTTCTTAGGCTTCTTAGGGGCCCCCTCTGACTGAATGGCCAAGAAAAGGATCAGCAGGCACACTCCAAAGCTTGCCATTGTTTGAGCCATTTTGTTTGTGAAAGAATATTCTTCTGTTTATAGGATTCATATCCTAGCTAGAACTCCTTTTTATAGACGTTCAAAACAGAGAGGTTTGTGCATTGTGAAGCTGTGTAGCCTCAAATCTAGCAATGGTTTAGGTGCTCACACATGGCTGCTTGCTTCGCATATTTCAGAAGTCAAAACTTTAGAAATCTTGATGAGTACTACAACGATAGGGCGCTCTCACATGTGATTGCTTTTACTAAAAACATAGTTCTATTTGGAGAAACCTTAACATTGCTTAGAAACTAAAGAATTAATTTTCTTCTCCCTTTTGAGACCAATCTATCAGTTCCCCTGGTCTCAATACTATTTAATTAATTAACTAAGTACTTAATTATTTTAGTGATTTAGGCCTTACTTTTTTCAGGGATGACTTTGATCAGATTGCTTTTAAGTTGTAGTTCATTTGTTGATTCACCTCATCAACTTTAATTTCGTCCCCAGTTGGAGCCTTTGTCAAACCATTATGGCAGGCAGCTTCAGCATATATTATATTATATGTGGCTTATTAAATTGCCCCTTTAAGTGATCACAAAGGTGGGAATGCTTGAATTGGTTCTGACACTCAGAGGGGGCTGCTTTGCCGACTCCAAAACTTTAAAAAAACAAAAAACCTTTCAATTTAAGATTTGTGAGGGGGTGATGGATGGAGGATTGGCATATTCTTGCGGTGAAGTTTTTTTTTCCTTCACTATTTTAACATTGATCTGCTTTTACCCCTTATGACAGAGTAGAGGGAAAAAAAAAGGAATATCCAAAACTAAAGCTCTGACCCAAATCTCATAGTCCTTGGTCATTAAAAAAAGGAGCCGAAGTCCAAAGCCCGAAGGAGAATCATAATGCCCACCATTCTCTGGCCCAATGTCTGAACGATTGGGCCAAAGTGATCCGCTCAGTGATGGGCCGAGGTGTTCAACTCCTTAATGGGCCAATGTAAACTTCTTAACGGGCCAAGATTCCATCAGTTTGGGCTGTTTGAATTTGCCTAAGCAGTCCATTAAGCTAATTTATTGGCCATTGGCCTGGCATGGTAGTATAGTACTCTAGTTTCATTGCACCCTAACGACGAACACCTCATCTTCGTATAATCGTATCTCATTACGATGTCATCGACGGTACACCACGTCTTCTGCAATCTTACTCCCTTAAAATCTTCAACTAAACCAGCTGGCGCGAGGAGCCGACTCGGCGCGAACTCGATAAGGAACTGCCAGGCAACCGCAACTACAACCGAAAGCCCTCGAGTCACAGTGGTGAAGAACGGGAACGACTCACTCGAGATATGCAGGGTACTCAACGGCATGTGGCAGACCAGTGGTGGATGGGGAAGAATTGACCGGGACGATGCCGTCGAGGCCATGATTCGATATGCCGATGCCGGCCTCTCCACATTCGACATGGCTGATCACTGTAAATTTCACTGAGACCTCTATTTTTATTTTATTTTGTCTTTTAAATTTGTATGGTTATTATGGTTGTTGATGTGGAGGCATGTGATTGGGCGTTCTTGGAGACTAGAGAAATCCACAAAAGTAGCAGTAGAGAGCGTAGGGAGGATAAGTCATGAGAGCACTTGAACATGGCGGGCTTACTAAGCCAGTCTTTCAGCAAAATCAACTTGAAATCTATCAAATTGGAGACCAAAAGAGGCAATGTTAGGCGAAAACTCTATTTTAGACCATTTCAATTTATGTTAATTGAGGATAACTCGCGAATTGTGGTCAAGAATGGGAAGGATTCATTGGATATATGTCGTATTGTGAATGGGATGTGGCAGGCTAGTGGTGGCTGGGGGAGGATTGACCCTGTAAATGCTGTTGATTCTATGCTCGGACATGCGGATGCTGGGCTCTCTACCTTTGATCTGGCGGATATATGCATATGGAGACTTGAATTGAAATCGCCTGTCTTTATTGTTTCCTTTTGTCATCTTTTTCCCTGTGGAGGGAAATTATGTTTCTGAATTGCTTCTTCGTTTTTTGAAAAACCTGAATCAGAAACCAGGTGGAGATTGTTAACATGTTAATCACTCTTCTGAATAACTCTGCTCATACTTACTCTTAATTGTGTCAATAGATTTTTGCTTTTAATTTTGTTCCATGTGGCTTTTGTTTGATTCCTTTTATGTGTCAGATGGGCCTGCTGAAGATCTTTATGGTATATTCATCAATCGAGTTCGACGAGAACGCCCTCCAGAGTACTTGGAGAAGGTCAGAGGGTGAGTTACTACTACACAACTTATTCTTGAAATTTTTTCCTGGTTGGTTTGCTTTGCTTTCAAGGTAGTGTAAATTATATGTAAGAGTTTTTATGATTCTTAATTGGCATGGATACAAATAATTTTAATTAGGGCAATACATAATGCATACGTACTGAAACAATTAGAAAGCTGAGCCTTCACAGTGTCTATTGTGCTATGCAGTCTTACAAAGTGGGTGCCACCACCAGTTAAGATGACAAGCAGCTATGTTAAGGAGAGTATCAATACCTCGCGGAAAAGAATGGACGTGGATTCTTTGGACATGCTTCAATTCCATTGGTATTATTTATCTTTCACTCAGTTAAATTTTGCAGTGATTTGATGCTTGTAAGTGGTTACAAATGTAGGTTTTTCGTTATTGTGAATTAGGAAAGATCTATGAAAGGAAACTAAATCTGTAAGGTCTTTAATTACTTAAATGGAGACTTCAGGACCGTGTTGATCTCATTCTGTTTGTTTCGGTCTGTCCACAAACACTGGCACTCACACGTACACATATATGTTCATGATCGTTGCTGATTAATGTTAATTTTGATAGGTGGGACTATTCCAATCCTGGTTACATTGATGCCCTCAAACACTTGACAGATTTGAAAGAAGAAGGTTAGGAATTTTTATATTTGGAATTAGTTAACAAGTTGTACACAAACCTTTTGATTTGGTTGGATTACAGAAGGAAATGGCATGCAGGAAAAATTAAGACAGTTGCTTTGACAAATTTTGATACGGAGAGATTACACATTATTCTGGAAAATGGAATCCCTGTTGTGAGCAATCAGGTAGCTTTTCCCAATGGACAATTGTAAACTCTCACATGTTTAATTATAGAGGATAAAGCCATTTTTGCATCAGGTGCAACATTCAATTGTGGACATGCGACCTCAACGGAAAATGGCAGAGCTGTGTAATCTAACAGGAGTCAAACTTATAACGTATCTTTCTCTCTTTTTATATCGAATGTGAAATTCTTTGGGCTTTCCTTCTATTTGGATTTTTTTTCCATTCACTCTGGCATTATCATTTATCAAAGAAGTGGTCAATTTTGTTTTCCTGGTTGATATTGCAATTTATGCCCTCTGCCTTATAGTAAAAAACGCTCTTCCGAAAATTTCTTTCAACGTTTCCTGCTGCAGGTATGGAACGGTAATGGGTGGGCTGTTATCTGAGAAGTTCCTTGACACCAACTTGTCAATTCCTTTTGCTGGTCCCCCGTTAAACACTCCCTCCCTCCAGAAGTACAAGAGAGTATGAATATTAGTTTCCTAAGAGCACAACAGGGCTCCCTTTCCCTATCCCCAACACTTTGTGAAACAGAGAGATACTTTGTATGATTAAGACTTTTTAACATGGCAGATGATTGATGCCTGGGGAGGATGGAGTCTGTTTCAAGCTGTGCTGCAGACACTAAAGAAGATAGCTTCTAAACATGGTGTTTCAATTCCTACAGTTGCAGTGAGATACGTATTGGATCAGGTACACTCAATTAATTTGCTTAATAGGTGTCTCGAGATGTCATTAAGTTATTATTCTAAATAAATATGGTATTTGGCACTGCAGCCAGCAGTGGCAGGATCAATGGTTGGGGTTAGACTTGGTTTGGCTGAACATGTCGAGGCCACCAATGCTGTTTTTTCACTAGTTCTTGACGAGGAGGATACAAACAGCATACAAGAAGTCACTAAGAAAGGGAAAGATCTGATGAAATTGATTGGTGACTGTGGAGATGAATACAGGCGTGCATAAATTATAGTTTTGTTTTTCTTGTTCTTGTTTTGAACAAATGCAGTAATCGGCATTGGCTATCACTCAGTATTCTCTATTATTATTTTAAACTTTATCGCTGAAGTGCCAGTGTCAAAATAACTCTGATTTTTACTTAATTCTGTAAAGTATAATTTTGTTTTTTTTCCTGAAATTTTTCAGTCTGGTTCCTGGGTTGTAATCATTTGCAGCCGAGGATTTTTAAGCTGATCAAAGGTTCACACAGTTTTGCTCTTTTATATATATATATATATATACAAGGAGAATATGCAACACAAATACGGAGACTCAATGAGCTGGTGGGTTAAAAAATAAGAGGTATCCTTCTTCCTTTTACAACTCTTATCATAATGATGATAAATTTCACTTAAATTAATAGAAGGGATATTTAAACAAAGACGTTCCACTCCTTACACAATAGGAATACTAACTAAGAACAATAGAAATACTAACTAAGCTGTCACTTGTTGGTCACACACTTTTGTTCTTTAAAAGACGCTCATAGGTCAAGTTTATAAATCACCATGTATACTTCTTAATATACCTTTAATTGATGTTTTTTTTTAACCCAAATAGTCATAGAAAGATGGAAATGTTTGTAAGATAAAAAAAAACACATTAAATATAAGTATTTTAGGAATTTAATTAATTAACTATATTATTAAAAATAAAACTATACTATAATTTTGGACATATAAATATAAAAAGTATGATTATCTTTACGGGATGGATGGAGAAATTATTAATTTTTTAACTGGTTAATTACATAGTGATTATCCTAGGAGTCAGTTACAACAGTTTTATGAAAAATGCTTTTTCCCTTCAATTTCTCACTTTTGTTTAAAAAAATTACATATAAAGTATTGAATGTTTAGGATTTTTTTTTTAAGTTAGAGGAATTATGGATGGGGGATTCGAACCCAATCTCAATTGAAAAAATCGATCCTTATATGCATAGTGATTGTCACTCAATTGTAAACCCACTTACGATGTTTAGGATATATGTATGTGTTCATCAATGGGTATCTCACGTCACATTAATCACGTGTTAAAATGAAAGTTTCTGTTTTTTTTGGAGATTTGTAGCTTTGCTAATTCGTTATTATTCTATTAATAATTTATAAGTGATGAAAGCTTTTAGGGCAACCACGACAGCAAATGTTATTAGGATATGCGTTTTCGTTGATGTGACTTTATTAAAAGATGTCTTTTGTTTATATGATTGAATATGTAGCTTAACTTTTGAGTAATTAATGTAAAACCCAATATTAATTTTAGTAAAAAAAAGATGAAGGAATGAAATGTTAGTGGCTTAACATTTAAATAATATAAATTTTGTATTGAAATATGTGTTTTGGTGACGTGACTGTATTAAGAGACGTGTTATGTAGATATAAATAAATATGTGAGACTACTTTTTGTCTAATAAAATTGTGATCCAACTGAAAAGTTAATGATGACATTAGTATAACACAATTGCGGTTAGAAGTTTAAGGATTATTTGGTGATAAATCTTTTATATGGACTTTATATTTCATTTAGTTTTTTTTGAAAAGTTTGTAGTCCAATACATCCCCAATTATTTGAAGCTTAACTCAATAAGGACAACTTTAAATTTTAACCTTAATTAATGACAATTTTACCCTACTCTTATTTAAACATATCATTATTTTTATTAGTATATGGTTGCTCTTTATTTAGAAAATTATTATTATAATAAAATAAATATAAATACAATCCCAGAAAGTCGGGTGAAAATCATGTTTTTTATATATATGTTTTTAAAGATAAATTAATACTTTCACTTTTGATGAATCAAAGTGAAGAGTCGATCAACAAAATTTTTTCTTTCCCAAAAATAAAGTGCACTCACATGTATAAAATTTACTTAACTTAGTAACTTGTGCATATACATTAAAATCTGTGAATCACGATATTATCGAAATAAACAATGAAACATTTGTGCATCAACAAATCGTTATCTAATACAAAAGTCAAAATTGTTTTACTACATTGTTCACTAACAACCAAACCAATAACTTATGAGAATAACATCATAATAAAACTCAATTTATATTTCAAACAGAACCAAATATCAGAACAATTTCTAGCCGTGTTGGTGACTTTTGCGAAAATCCTCTGAATTCTGAGTAAGAAATTCTCTGAATTTTTTTTTTTGCATAATTTCAAAAATTCTTCTGAATTTTTTTGGTGAGTTTTGTAAAATCCTATGAATTCTTGACGAGTTTGAGAAATCCTCTGATCATCTAAATTTTTGATTTTTTTTGTTTGATTTTGATAAATCCTCTAAATTTTATATAAAAAAATTTAGAGAATTTCTGGTAATAGGGTATAAAGTTTAGGGGTTTTGAGGTTTAAAATTTTAGTGTTTAGAGTTTAGGGTATAAGATTTTGGGGTTTAGGAGATTATAATTTATTATCTAGGATTTTGGTATTTAAAACTTAAGGTTTTATGTTTAGGTTTAGTAATATAAGTTAGTAAAATTTTATGATTTTCTTCTTATTTTTGTAAATTCTTCTTAATTATTTATACGATTTTTTGTTCAAAATTAAAATTAGAATTGTTAACATTAAGAGGTTTTTTGGGAAATTCAGAGGATTTCTGGTTATAAATTTTAAGAGTCTAGGGTTTAAAAGATTAGAGTTTAGTGTTTAAAGTTTAAGATTTTGATATTTAAGAGGTTAAGATTTAGTATTTAGGATTTTGGGAGTTAAGGTTTTGGGTTTAAGATTTATAGTTTAAGATTGTTTTTTGTTTGATTTTAAAAAATTGTTATAATTTTTATTATATATTTTATGAAATTATCTTCTTCTTTTTTTTGTTTAATTTCAAAAATTGCTCTGATCCTCTAAATTTGAGACAAGTTTGTAAAATTCTCTGATTTTTTTTATTGCTTTTTGTTTGATTTTCAAAGAAATTGTATTTTTTTTGATAGATTTTTATGTAATTTTTTTTTTTAATTATAAAAATTCTTTGGATTGGTTTTTGATGAATTTTGAAAAATCCTCTGAATTTTAAATAAATTTGAGAAATCCTCTGAATTTATTTAAAGGATTTGACGAATGAACATTTAAACATATCGATCATGGATCTCATTGAAAAAAGTTTTTCGTGCTAATTATAAATCTATTTTTTATAAAAAAAATTCAACTTGTATTTTGAGATATAAACTGTTTTAAATTTTTTTAAAAAAACAGTAAATAGAATATGATGATGTTAATATATGTCATACGTATAAGAATTTATTGAAATAAGAATAGTTTTGTCCAGAATTATTTAAAGGATGTTTTGAAATATTAAAAAATTGAAGATAATGAATGAAATAAATATTTTTATTAAATGATTTATTAGTGAATCCCTCAAGATTTAATCACCCACTTTTGAAGAGAAAAAAAGATACATTATTATAAATTAAAAATAACTTCTATAATATATTGAAAAGTAGAGATTAGGGTTAATAAGGCCGGCCGGACTATAAAGCGAAACATTAGCGTCTATAGTTTAGGGTTTATGGGCCTTAAGCCCACTGACAATTTTATTTTCAGCCCACCACAAAAGCAAAAGAGACTAACCTGAAGCCAGGCCCGCCACAAAATCAATTGTATGCTTTACAGTTTACATGTATTTGTGTCATACCAGTCGTTTTGCTGAAATTCTCAAAGCCAAGGATCTGCATAAATGTCAGGCATTTTGCCTTACATTTGTTAACTCATGCCAGGGTCTAGGAGTAAAGCACTCTACGGAGCAATGGCTACTCACCATACTAGCACTTCTCTCACTGCCATTCTAGACAGCGGTTAACAAATATGGGCTGAGTTGACACTTCTCACCTGTTTTGAGCATACGATAAGAACTCGGCTTCACGTCAGCGAACAGGATTGCAATGGGATAAATAGCATATTCTGGGATCAATAGACATGAGGAACAAATAAAAAAAAAACTATTGAACTTCTAATATCCACGAGGTGCACTCTCGCAGGAGTTCAAACTTCTGATGAATGGCTACATTTAAGAAAATCTGCATTTTGCTCCGAAATTCAGATACATCTTCCTTGCACCTAAACGAGCCAGCACATGCACATTGTTCGGTCAAATGAGCAGCTTTAACCTGGTTGCACCTAAGGCACACCAGATCTTGCAAATGGTAAAGCCGTTCTCTCTGGCGTACAGTTTGAAGAAGAGCATTTTCCATGACCTCACGATCATAAGGTTGTCCACATTGTGGCACAGCGCAACGCCACTCATGAGCTTGTAAAGCTGAGTCACGGCATAGGTCCAGGTCTCGGCAGTCATTGCAGTAGCTGTCCAAAAATAACCAAGAATCAACAACAACGTAATTCAAAAACTAACATAGTTAATCACCAGTGTAGTGCAGCTGGAGGAAAATCCTGATGGATTTATGCCCAGAATAGGTTAAAGATGCTTTGCTTCAACAATTAAAAAATGATCTAAAAGAACTCTATAATTGTGTTAGCTAACAAAGATAGAGGGATTATTTACAGTTAAACAGCCCATCTCAAACTCCCGGAGATGAATGCTTTAATCACATCATTGAGAAACAATTTGCATGTTACAACACCTAGTTTTGTTAATATTTTGATGTGATACTCTTCAAGCAAATTTCATTGCTTGAATCAACGCCCAGTATTATGTTAAAAAACTAATTCCTATATGCTTCACCTTTCTTTTGAATTCATCTTTTTTACTGCTCATCTAAAATCTCATTAGAGTTGCGACATCTATCTTGTCAGTAAAATGTATAAAACATTCTGGGTATATTATACTAACCTGCAGATTACATTTGGCAAGATGAAAGAAGGGCAGGGATCATGAAACTCTGCTTCAGGAGCAAACTCCCTCACACGGACATATTTCAAAAGATTCTTTCTCATCACCTGAGAATAAGGATATACATGATCAGTAACTACATTGACTAGAAAACACCTGTATAAATGAGTAATGAACTTGTTTCAAATGTCACAGAAGTGTTGCCTCACAAAAACACTACTGACAAAAGGTTCAATTGGAAATGTTCTACTTAAAAGATGGACCGGAAATCTAAAACGGAAATGGAGAAAGCAAAGTGCCTTTAGTCAAAATTTAAGCTTAGGAGAAGAAATTCCGAGGCTAGTTTGGTATGCATGATCTTGCTGATTCGTACATGCATATCAACCATTATCCCACTTCTCAATGAAACCAAGCCACTCAAGCAACGTCATCTGATTGTACTTGTTCACATCTCTAAATCTAGAGATGACCTCTCAGTCGATTGCAAATAGAGAACCAGAAAACATATGTTGTACAAACTGTTCTCAAATCAATAATGCTGTACAGCAGAATAATAAGGAAATCCAACAAACCATTTAAGTTATTCAAGATAAGTCTCACAACAGTTTGAAGTAATCAGGAGGTCATTACCGGGAAATTTTAGCAATTCAAGGTGTTTCACAAACATGACTAATTAAAACCAAACACTGATGATGAATGTATTTCGAGGAAAGGGAAAAAAGAAAAAGAGAAATAAAAGAGAAGAGAGAAATAAAGTGGGAACCTGAGCATACAATCTTTCTTCCAGAAAACAATGGCTTTTTCCCAGCGAAAATAATGAAAGAAAGTCTCTAATATTGAAAGGAATATTAATACTGAACAGAAAATAAGAGATGGTAATCAACAAGTTACTCTGAAATTTTTAAGCATATTAGCTAAACGTACTCGCAGCCATAACATAATTTATAAATTTATAAGTATTACCAGAACATCATGCTGCACGTTATGGTCAAGAGCGAGAACAGCGCATATGTGCTTTATGAACTCCAATGCAGCATCTCCTTTGTGAAAGTTAGGTTGCAGCATTCCAGTTTTAGATGGTTGATCAGTCTCGATTCTGTTCAACCCCTTCATATGGTGGACAGTATCACGGACAATATCTAAAAGTTTGTCTGTGAAGTATGAGCTGATCTGTAGAGCATATGCAAAGACAAATACAATTGGATCAAAATGTAAAAATTATATATCCCCATGTGAAATCGAATAAGTCCACCTCAATTGTTTGTCATTTATACCTGCTGTTTAAGATATTCCACCATGTGATTTTCGAAATTCTCTGAAGCTGCAACTGTGATCGATGGAGTACTTGAGTAGCCCCCTTGCAAAGATGATCTGGTCTCAGCTTGCTTTTGTCCATAAAGCCAGGGCATATAAAGAAATTGAGAAACAATATAAACAAAATGATCCTGCAAGGAGTAAATAAGATAATAGAATCAATCAGAAACCATGAACAACTAAATTTGAACAATCATAGAAACAGCACAGAAGGAAGTTCTAGAGAAAGAGAGATATATTTCTCTACAGAAGTGTTGCTAACGGAAGTTGCAACAAAAACCTACTAGAATTGACTACATGGAACTATGCCCAGCAATAGTATGACACCATGACCCTCCTTAAAAGGGTAACTTGCCTGAATTTTCTTGGGCAAGTAGTCAGCAATATTCCAGCTCGACACAATATCCACTTGTGATTCATCATGCGGCATTTCATCAGTTCTCACCGGGATGCCACCATAGTTATACTGTCAGTTCAAGTAGAAAGTAAGATAACCACAAATTAATTGGAACTTATTGCTTGACCCAGTGAAGACAATGGTTAAGATGTCTGAAAATTAATGTATAATACATCTGAATTGCATTCTAAACCTTTCAATAGTTGTTTTTCATATTCATTTTTTGAGAAGTAAAATTTTACTTTTCATAACATAAAATGTCTAAATCAAAAGAATATATGTTCAGTGGGTTAAGCATGTGAATAAAATCAAGATACTTCAGTGTAGATTGACATCATTTAGCACAAAATGCAGCCAAACAACAAAGAACAAACACATTCTACGTTTGATTGCAAATAGTATTTAGTTAGCAGCTATGTAAGGTAAACAACTCTCATACACAAGGCTCCAGCAAGGCGGGGAATGAATCTTTCTCATGCATATTAATGAATTTCTCTCTCCAATTTCTCGTCAGGGATAATGAAATTTTAAAAAATTAATTTTAATCTAATTTTAGCGTGTCCCACTCAAACATTTGAAATTAGCTTAAAATTTATCAGCTTTAAATTTCAAAATCAAAATCAATCAAGATAAAGATAAACATTTTGAATAAAGGTTAGAATGATGAACCTTGGCACTTTAATATAGAAGAAAGCAGTTTAGTACTGAACAATATATTTTGTTACACTACCATAGATTTGAATATAATTGTTAAAGGCATCACCAAAACATTTTCAAGACCTGCTCATAACCTAAAACTGACCAGATCGTGTATGATGTTTTGTAGGTTTTATAGATAGATGTTAAGAAAGGGAGGAGAGAGAGGAAGTGAGAGATGAAAGCCATGTGTAAGGGAATAAGAAGAAGAAGAGGCATACGTGCGGGCACGGTAGGAGAGAAAATGTACTAATTTTAAAGATTTGATAATTATACCAACCACAAGAGAGAAGGTAGTTAAATGCTCAAACCTGATCCATAAATAGCAACGAATGCCAGAAGTTCAAAGGCTCAAGTTCAATCCACTCAAACATTTCTCTGAAGATCAAGAAAAAAAAAATTAGAAAAAAAAAATTTGAAATATCAACTTGAGGCAATTCTTTGTCAGCGAGACAGAGAGAGACCAACCTATTCTGCACAGCCTTGACTAAGCTATCACAGTAAGCCTTGGCTGCAGCTATATCAAATTTTCCAGTGTCTATAATAACCTTGGAGAAATTTGCAAATATAACTTTTGCACCCAATTTTCGAAGTTCGGCCAGCAGCAAAGCAAACACCTTTTGCATAACCTATGAATGTAAGAACCGAAAGAAATCATGAAATCAACCAGCCAAATACTATAACATGAAATAACAGCTGAAAAGGAATACCTCCATTTACCCAGAACAACTTTAAGGAGGTTGCTCAGATATTTCTTCCTTTAATATCAAACTTTTTAAATAAAAAATGGTGAGGCATTTTTTCATTAAGATAACTTTTCCTTGAAACCAATTGCGTATTTAGAGAAATGATAACACACATTTAGATTAAGCAAAAGAGGAAGAATATAGAAATGATTTCTTCCTATGTTCGAGCAACATTCACCTTGTGAAGTAAACGGTGAAGAGCTGGATCATGAAGTTTCGAATGAGGGCTGCGATACATAAGATGTATAGTTAGATATTGTACGAGTCAAGAAAATAGGGCAAAAGTAACATGTTAGAACACATCACCTGCAAAGCCATCGATACAGATGTTGTAAGATTGCATCAGCAAACACATTTCCTGACGTAACTGCATCTGCAAGGCATCTCTGGATTAGTTGTTTCAGTACACGAAATGCAGGAGCGGAGCAGGTAGCTTCATCAAAGCCGCACTGTTCATCTAAGTTAAATGCACCAGTATTCAAATCCTGGTCAAATCCTAATAAAGCACCTCCTTCCATCTCATTCACTTGGTTGCTTTTCAGAAGACTGTCTACAGCTAGGTGATGAATCTGGACAAAAAAGTACATCCGCTTGTTACAATAACTTGAATTATAATGTTTTGAGACATTATACCTAGAAGAAACGAAAGAAGAAGAAAAGCAGAGTACAAGTGTCCAGACCTTCAGCTCCACAGAGACTCTTCTATATGCTGCAGGGTACGTAAGAACAGGTTGGTAGACCTAGTTCAAAGTAGAAAGTAGCAAGTTAAATTAAAAAGACTTCAACAAGATGAAAACTTCAAGCTTGCAGCACCAGAATTAAATAATTGAGAGCCACACATCGGGATGGACAAGATTTAATCTCTTTTCTTAGATGTTAAAAAAAAAGAATAACTTTTTATGTCACCATCCATTATGAATGACTAAGAAAACCAACAAATAATAAGCCACTGTACTCGTATATCAGTGAATCTATTCAAACAAACCTCATCAGCAAAACATGTATCCTCTTCATTGGTGCCTCCTAGATCTGGAACACCATTATCAGATATCCAAAGAACCTGGAAAATGTAAAACTAATTAATTTTAGATGCAAAAGAGCAACCAATTTTTCAGATGCATAAATAACTAAGTCTGCAAGATGCAGAGAATGCCAAAGGCCTCAGATGCATCCCACTGCCCACACAACTGATATACTAAAAAATTCCAACTATCAAGTAAACAAATCAAAAGGGCAACAAAAACTACATCTCAAAAGTTGAAACAACTTTTATGACTATGTTCGATTAGAGAAGCTAGAAATTTAAGATGATGTCAATGAGAAACCTGTTGCTGATCACGTAATGCTCTCGAGAAGAAAACATCTGCGGTAAATATGAGCCAATCGAGTTCAAAATTTCCCAAAGGTACCTGTCCGAGGAAATGAGAAAGACATATATTCATATTATCCAAAAGTTCAATGGGCAGAATCTGTTCCTGTGAACACTACTAAATGAAAAAATTACATGCGCATATCTCGAGAGAGAAATTCTCTCATTCAACCACTGAGATGATGCCGCACAACGTTGCATAGCAACTTTTGCAGCAACTTGTTGCCAACCAAGTACCTGGTAGGACGTGCAAGGTAAAAAATATAGTGCACTTAATCAGATGCATGGAAAGAATAATAATCACAAGGCAATGCAACCTAATAAAGCAGTCACTAAACTTTTACCTGATAGTGACTATCACGAGCATTAGAGGGAATCTTCAGACATGGGAAATCATCAAGAAGACGTACATTTGACTTCATCACATTGACATTTGGGCATTCAATGACAGCAATTGCCGGACCAAGATGCTCATGTCTGTTGAAGAGATATCAGTGGCAAAGAAAAATAAAAAAAAAATGTAACATAACCACAAAATAAATGAAAAACAAAGTTATGACTGGTAAACCGACAAAAGCTTAGGTTGGTAAGCCTTAACCGTGCTTAAAAAATGAGTGAAGGGCACATAAAGACATCAAATATCGAAGCACTTCTTGAAACTACACTCATGTAGCTAGAATTCAATAAAGAACTCAGCTTAAGATCGAAATGAAAGATGATGATGGAATGATTACAACTAAAATCTGTTCCCATTATACAGGGGCAATGGCTTAGCTACAGAATCAACCAACCCTCATCATGTTTTGAAGATGAAAATTAGTAACTTTGGACACCAGTGGTTATTAGTGGAACTGAATCAGATTTCAGTAAGATAGCATAAATTAAAACCTGTATTCATTTACTGCTTGCTGTATAATGTTCTCGGCATCCTTGACATATCCGACGTAGTCCACCTGAAATTAGTATAAACGAGAAAACAACAAACAAAATCCATTTTAAGTAGGAAAAAATTGTTGACAACTTATACATATTGTTGAGAATTTGGACCGGGGGTGCCCCCACGTTACGTGGGCCTAAACAAATTGGGTTTTGGACACCAGTGGATGAGAGCCCATTTATCTCAAAAGCTATAGCTCATGAGGTCAGGGCACACACACAGAGATATATATATATATATATATGTATGTATGTATGTAACAATTCAAATTACCTTGAAATTGATGCCATTCCTTGGAGGGGGTTCAATAGACAATGCCTGGCAAGCTTCACGAAATTGTTTTTCAAGAAAGGATTGTGACAAATCCTTATTTTGGTAAGGATTTACCACAACAACATATATTGTGTTGGATACAGGAAAATACCCAACATATATAGCTCTTCCTTCAGAGATGCTGAAATAAACAATAACAACAATAATCAATAGTATGAGTGTTATTTTTTTACTATAGATAGATAACATGCAAGTCAGAAAGTGTTTGAGCATGTTTACAATAGTACAACAACCATGGGACCTAGTCCTAGTGTCCACCTTTTGCTACCAAAACAAGTAAAACGGTTATCTAAAAAATTACCGTCGGATAGAAAAGGTATGAGAAAACCTTCTTGTAGTGCACAAACAAAATTTAAAGGTCAGAGGTAGGTTTTCTGCAGTGATGTACTGATGTTCAACAAGAATAAAAACAAATTTAATTATATATAAATTTTGAAGAAATTGCATAAAGATCCCATTGCCAAGAAATGTTCTATTAAACAGTGCATAGAACCAAATAAAAGGGAAAAAACAAGTGGACAAGATATCAGGAATTTAAAACAATGATGCATGTGTAGAAAGAAAAAACATAAAGTTTAAAGAAGCCTTAGATCATCTTCACAAAATAGGCTAACAGCACAAAATCACTGAAAGATGTACAAAGTATAGCCCAAGGAAAAATATTTAAAATTCAAATAGAAACAAAGATGATGCCCAGGACAGTGGCATCTTCTGCTGCATCAAAAGAATTCAGGAATAAGTATATATGACGATGGCTTTTCCTTCATTTTTATAAAGAACATTCCAAAGTGCTAATAAAACTGGTCGACCAAATATTTTGCCTTATGGATTGCTCATTAGTGTCTTTTCAAGAATGGATCCTATTGCTTGAATCGTAGCCAATGTCTAGCTGGCAAATAATTGCTTATTTTAAAATTTAAACATAAACAAAGAATTCAGGAATATATATATATATGACAATGGCTTTTCCTTAATTTAAATAAAGAAATCAGGTCAACAAAATATTTTTGCCATATGGATTGCTCACAAGTGTCTTTAAGAATGGATCCTACTGCTTGAAATATTTGAAGGCGCTTCTTAGCCAATGTCTAGCTGGCAAAAAATTGCTTATGTAATTAGAGCAACCTCTTTACCACTTTTTTCCCGAAAATGTGAAAGCTAAAACACATTCTTACTGGCAGAAGGAACCGAAATTTACCTATGGTACAAGTAAAAGAAGGAGATTGATTGCTCCAGATATGAGCATTCAGTTGTAGTCTTCATGTGCAGTTCAGTCAGGTTCCAGCTGTCCTGGGCGTTGCGTCTCTTAGCTGTTTTATCCACTTTACAGACGCAACCAATTTGTGGGATAGCATTAAATTCTAGTGGTACGTTTGTCTCATAGATCCCCTGATTAAGAAGGGAATAGCATTCTAAGTAAACCAATATTCATCAAGTCATATCATTTAGGTATTTTGCAAAATTAAACTGGACACAGGATGGGAATTTTGTAGTGAAATTCATTTTCCTTGCAATAAAAATATTCTTGCACATGCTCAAAAAAGTTTGAGCTATATATCTGTTGATAACAACGATGGAGAAAGATGCAACACTTTATCAGCAATATGAAATTAAGCTTTACAGTAATATATCAGACAAAGGGAACTTCGAACTTTAACCGTTAAAGATCAGACCTGAAATGAAAGAACTTACGCTCAATAAATAACTTATGTTTTAGAGGATTTGATAGATTAACATCATGTTATAGAAAATTTTCATTCAATGCACAGGTGACATGGGAGGGAGGGGGGGTGGTTGGTTTGGGTACGCATGCATGCGCTTCTGTCATTAAAAAGATTGACATGGCCAATTAGCAACAAAAGGTTAAGAAGACAAACAGCAGTGCACATACACCTATATGCAAATTCTGAAGAAGCAAGCAAACAAGAACTGCACATACAGTTGTTTAGAAATGATTGTTATATGTAGGTTGAGCATGCCTACCTCAACCTCTGGATCGGCAAGGAGAGCTTCTAGCTTTTTGCTTTCTTTCTTAAATTTATCTTCATCAATATTAATCTATTAAAGGTGATACAAAAAGGAAGAATTAAGAATCTTTTAATATGCATAGACTGGTAGTTAAAAAAAATTATAACTTAAAAACAAGCAATGACAAACACACCTCAATTAGGTTATAGCTATGCCTCGCATGGGGAAGAGTCTTGCTAACACGCCTCCCAGGGAATTCTTCAGTTATCGGCGCTTTTGAATTAAGGTAAAATACTCTTGAAACATTTATAGGAACTTTAAGCATAATTCCTTCAACAACCACCCAAGCATAAAATTGACCAGTCTGTGAACCTGGAACAAGCTGTATTATCTGGAACAGACGAGGTTGTCTGACAGTGAGTGATTGAAAAGGAGAAAAATTTAGATGAATCAAAACAGAATTACCTGCCAGTGGCAGCGTGTTAGGGCGACTTCATGCCTCCTAAAATAAGAACCAACACCAGTTTTGGCTTGATCTCCCTTTTTACTTATCACGGCATCATCCATCACCTCAGAAGCACCATTGGCCCGGAGTGGAGTTCTTGAACCACCCAACCTGCCAAAGTGAACGCCAATTACTTTAAAAAATATATATCACCCACATATAGCAATTGAATTCTTTGCTCACATGAGGAAAAAAACAACAATGACAGGAAGACACAAATATCAAGCTGTCTACTTAACAATCGGCCTTCAGATGAGCATGCAAATTAAGATATCTTTTTTTAACTAAACAAATTAGTGACAATCATGATGAAGGAACTAGTAAGATTAAGGGCAACAATAAAGAGAGATCCTCATCTATAGAATGCTTGTTCAATTTTTCTTCTTTATCTGATCCTCTAAAGGTCAAACAAATAGTTAATTTTCAACCTATCATTCCCTGTGGAGGCACTTGAAACCAGACATGGTAGATAATTAACACATGCAATAGAAATCACAGTTCCATGCTCACAAGTAAAATAGTAGCTGCTTGTTTTCCACCTCAAAGCTTAATGAAACCTTATACCCAAAATGAATGCTAGTGCAGTCTGCCACTCTAGCGATTTGAACGAGGCCTTTGAGTTTGGATAGCTCAAAATATTTCCCATTCAACTACGGGAAGATATCTCAAAATGGAGCAGCTATAAAGGAAACTCAGGATCTGTAATAGTATACTTTATGAAGTGTCTCAATTTACACAAACAATGTCTTTAATTCTTCAGCTTCCAAATAGACCAGTAAATTAAGGAAGAATAACATACCGTTGTCTCTTCCTTCTTGCCAAAGTATCCTTCCATTTTCTCTTCTTCAATTCAAGCCAGCCTTGATAATCTTTATTTTTATCAATATTTTCGGTAAACAAATCATTTTTACCATTAGTTTGTCGTTGTGAGGATTCTACTTGCCCAATTGTCTGAACTGGTTGGTTTTTGTTATTGAACTCGTAACTATGAACGACAGGCCTAGGTCCATTGACAGGACTTCTGATTTTGCTTCTGAAGTCTTCTATATCCTCAACATGCTCTCCATTTGTTACGGGGTTGACTATTGAATTATTAGCTTTTTCCAACAGATCATTCCCATGTGATGAGCTGAAGATATCAATCAATTTCCGTTGACGAAATTTGTCCTCCTTCTCACGAACCTTTTTATGCAGCCAATCTGGATGAACCACCCGGGGGACAGGATTTGTGACCTGAAAAAATTTAACTGAATTTCAGTGTTTAAGAAGAACATTTAATTGCAGGTAGTAAATTAAAAAAACAACCAACCTTTTGCATTGCAGCAGGAATGGTGATAATTTTTTGAATTGTCGAACTAAGGCGTTGCTTGTAATATGACCAGTCAATGATGGATCGAATTCCAATACCTAAGGAAGTCTTGCACCATTTTCTTACATAAAACTTCATTATTTCTGCAAAGAGAAATTGAGATGCATGTTTGCTCTCCTTTGTCAATAGAAAGGAAGAAAAGCAATCCAAGTAAGTCACAGAGGAACCTACCAGCATCAGTTTCAAATATTGCAACAGGAACAGCGCGCTCACTTACAGGGGTCCCCTGATCATATTAAAATGCAATAATTCTTAGACTAAATAACTGATCAAAAGAAATGCATTCATATAATAGGATGTGAACTGCATTATGGAGCATGTATTATGAGTAAACTATAAACTAAAGTGTAGGGTGTACAATGATGAAGCTTTGACTGATTAACGTTGAGAAGAAAAATAATAAGAGATATTGTGGATGAGTAGATGAATATAGCAAAACGGTACGAGATTAGACGTGAGATCAACTAAGGCCAGTAAAATTTCAAAACAATTATAGCTGAAAACTAAGGCAAGATTGCCAGTGTAATATCATGTCCAACATTATGACCAGGGCAAATGAAGAAGGATTTTATGTGTTGAAACAATATTTCTTATTGTAATAGAAGCAAAAATGGTTAATCTTTTTACGATGTCATTGTAAAGTTTCACTCTTATTCTGTATCACTAAATGCTCGGCGTTCTTCCTTTTCATGTGTGATTGCATTAATGCATTTCCATTGTACTGAAAGCTATATCTCACACGACATTTGATTTCCAGCAACAAATGATAACTCTACCACTAAAACTACCAGAAAGCATAATTTTTTTTGAAGTAGAATATGGGATAACCATGGATACACACTTATTCAAATCGTTTTTTTCAAAGAACATACCCTTGGTTCACAAGCTACTATATACTGGCAATGCAATCCTTTGTCTTTGACCATTGAATCACCTAGAAAATCAGCTAGACGCTTGGCAGTGGTCACTGCGCATGACTTTTGTTCACCATAATCTGCCAAGGACTTGCTCATCGTGCTCGATTCTGATATGTAATCAAGCAACTCACTGTCTGCAATATTCTTACCTTGGTTCTGAGAAAGAAAATGAGCGAACAGTTATAATGAGCAATGCCAATTCTTAGCCTCGAAGTAACTTCGCATCTTCAGTTCACAAGTACAGTGAATAGAGGAATTCTTTCGCAAATTTCAGCAGGCTGAAAATACATCAATTAAATTTTCACGTACATCAAGAAGATCAAGCCAGCGGTTTGCAACAGCTGCAACAGCTGCATAGCATTCCTCTAAGGTTATGCCATGGAGGAACTTGTCAAAAAGCTCGGCCTGAAAAAAAGGAGCAAACAATCTTTTGGATGACATTTTGAGATTGGATCTACAAATATATTGAGGAACAATAGACAATGCTTATCTTTTTAGCATAACTGCACAACTTTAATTCGTCAAATATATAACCCATGAGAAAACTGAAGAAGTAGCCACACATGTAATGAAAACTAGCCAAAAAAAGGCATACACAAACAAGGCAAGATTGAAACGTGAACAATCACATAAGCAACTTCATCAAACGGAATATTATGTTTTCGGCCTGCTTTAAAATTCTGAAGATTTCAGAATGTTTTTATTTGTATCTCTTCTAAGTACAGTACTTTAACCCACGAAAACATATAACCTCTGAGAAAATGTCAAACTTTAAAAAAAAACCTCAAGGTTAAAAGAGTTACGAGATGAGAACATTAAGTTTAGGTCAGCAAGAACCTGCACAGGCTGGGTAATCGTTCAATATTTCTACCTCAAAGAAAGAAAAGACTCCTAGGAGAGTGTGGTGCTGGTGCACACAACCAAATCTTTTGAATGGGAAAAAAAAAGGAGAATGCATTGCCAGAGGAAACTCAACCACGCCAATGCAATTGTCTGCAGTGAACAGGCCTACGTTGATAGAGCCCAAATCGAGACATTTGGCTGACATTCTAGAGTGGGAATGTATATGCATGTAGACAGTACCTGGAAAACTTTGATGAGCTTTAGCTCACCTCTACGCTTGATCTCAAAGCCCTTAAGCTCCGCAAGGGTTCCATCATCATTAAAAACAGCATATCTCTTCTTTATAAGAATTCCTTCTTCCTTGGAAGCAGGTATAATCATTGCCTACATCAAAGACAGCCAAACTGTTCATCTAAGTTCTAAGTACCATCAAAGTTAAAATTTGAAATCCAATAGCAACAGGAAAGTCCAACTCACCTTGTAAGGTCCATCCACTTCGAATTCAATTGAGCATTCGCTATTAGTTGTATATGTTTTAGTGACAGGATCTATCAGCGTCTGTCAAAGTGTATTATTAGAAAGTCTATTCACAATTTCAAAGTACCAAAATTGCTACTAACTAAATTGCATCCACAGGTAAGTAACCAGAAAATACAGTGAAGTGCTAATCTGACCTGGTATTGATGGTTTGTATTGTTTCTTGCAACGTCAACATTAAGCATGACACATGGATATGAGATTGTCAGCTTCTTTTTCCCATCTCTGAGATTTCATTGGAAATTATGATTATTTTTTAAGATAAAATAGGCAAAAAAAAGGTACACTTCAATTTCTTAAAATAATAAAAATAAAAATAAAAATTTAGACTCCCTCTTGGCATTATCGAAACACACATCCTTGCAAATAATGAAACTTCAATTAATCAGCCGTAACTGTGATGCAATTAATCAAATATAACATGATAAGGAGAAGCTTACTTTGATTTGAAGGTAAAGTTTTCAGGAAAAGATCCAGGAAGCACACACCAAATACCATCTGTATCTAATTCAAGTGGCTTCCCTATTTTTTCAACAAGCACACGAGCATTTTGAATGATTTTTGCCCCAGTATATGTAACAACACCAGCCATTTCCATTGAATACCATCTTGCACCCCTAGGAAATTAATGAGAAAAGAAACCTTTAATTATCACAATATAGAGTTCAAAGCAAACAAGCAAAACCACTATACTAATAATATGAGGCCCAAATTTAGGTCACAAACTCACTTGCGCATGACATATCCATAAAACGAATTAAGTATACACTTGTGAGCCAATTGTAAAGAATCATAAAGCACCACCATGTCCTGCAAGTATCAATAAGAAACATCAACAATATAAGAAATTAAAAAAAAAACTCATTCCATAAAGCATATAACTAACATCTATGTCAAATATCCAGCAAATTGAGGAGCAATAATCATACTTGCGCTTCCTGAATCTTAATAGAGTTTCCACTAGCCTTTGCTTCAGCGAACTTCCCCTTCCAAGTTTTATTTAGTCCTTTGTATTCGTACCTTCTATCCCGAAAGCTTGAAAAAGATAGAAATAAAATATGAGTAATAATGAAAGAAAAACTAAAGGAAGAAAATAAGTTCCTTGAAAATTCAGACCTATATACAAATTTAATTAACGCCATGTCATAGGAAATATGTTCAGAAATTTTTGGCAGCAAAAGCAACATTTGAACTTGCATTCAAGTCAAGCTGTATTTGTTAATAGTGGAAATGACAAGGAAGCTCAAATTTAGGCAAAATGAACTTCATAAAGAAATTTAATGACTGCTCACCTACGAACCGTGTCCACATAAAATGGATTTTCTCTCATGCATATCCCCCCTTCACGAAGTTCAGTGACCGGTTTGTCAAGTACACGTTTATATGCCTGCCAAAGCCACAAAAAATTATAATGAAATTAAAGGCACTTTTATATAGCTATTTAAGCATGCTTTTAAAATCATACCTCCTGAGTCCCCCATTTGACAAACAGTTTTACCTTAAACTTGCTTTAGCAATTAGACAGGATCAACAATATTTTATCTATCTATTTCGTATCTACACAAAATGTCTTTTTCTGTTATAACATTACCCACGCAACAATTTTAATATGCATGCAGTTGAAAGCCATCTCGCTTTCTGTGAAATCATCTCCATCACTTGGTAACAATGTACATCCAACAATATCCTCCTTGCTAGGGAGCTAGAGGGGCACAACCAGGCCTTCTTTAAAAGCCTAACTACTCACCATAAATAATTGAACAGATGAACATGACTTCAGAGAGTATATTTTTAAGCACAAATAGCTACAGAAATACCTTTTGACAGTACTTTTTTAGACGCTCTTTGAGCTTCAACTGTTGTTCTATCTTTGGCAGATCAAGAAAAGATTTTGATAACTGACCATTGCCGCATTCAACAAACTCAGATTCAATTTGCTTCTTCAAATGATAGTAGTCACTGAAATTGTTGACAGTTGCGTCGATGCACAATTAACAATAATCAGTTTTCAGCAGTAATCATAAAGAAAAGGTAGAAGATGATTTTCTTTTATTTGATTTTTTTCTTGTTGGGATGTGGGCAGACCTCTTCCTTGCCATGAATATATCCCCACGCCAAACCCATTCAAGTTTCCGAAGACATGTTTTTCCAGGACGGTTGAAATCGCATGCAGTGCAGACTTCATCTGTAACAATTGATGGGGGCTGGGATTGAAGATGAAACCTCAGTTGATATAAATTTGAATGTACCTCTTGTAAGAAAAAAGTAAGGAAGCAAAAATGACAACAATCGCAAGATAATTGACAACATAGATAATCCTTGAAGCAGCAAGGCCTAGCCAAGGTTAAAATTACAGTAAGATAGTAAATCATCACCCATCACCATAGTCCATAATCCATACCCTTTCTAACAAGAACTAAATACATTCACAAGTATTATGCTGCAGCTGCCTCAGTAATATAAGTTTCGGAGCCATCTGTCACTTGTGGTATCAAACCGAAGGTTCTCAATCAGTTCTACCTCCCAAAATGTTCATCTATATATTTGGCTCACAATTAAGAGGAAATGCCGAAATGAAAGAGAGTGTAAAATATAATGCTCACTGAAAAAACTATTTGTCATGCAGCATTGCAGCAAGCAAAAGCAGATTGCAACTAAATACACAAACATGTAGAAATGATGGAGTTAATAATGGATGATGACAGAATCCTTTGGAAATGAAAATTTTAAAGCTAATAGTATGTAATTGACAATAATACCTGAAGTCTGTTTGTTAAAATGATGTTTGGATACATCGCAGCCACATCCAGGTGATAAATGAGGGGGCATTCTTCACGTGTAGGTTCATCTTGCAACCTCAGTAGCTGCACCAGAAACAAAAGAATTAGAATTGAAATATATTCCTGAATAGCTCGCTAAGATCATAAGTGAATTGTCATAACAAAAGCAGTAATGACAACATCAAGTAAATGAAGAGTTCAAACATACTCAAATGTGTCTCAAAATGTGGGCATGTAAGCCCACCAAAATGAACAGGAATTAACGTAAAAGCGAAAATTTTAGGTTTGCAACAAAAGGTCAGCACCTTTTCAAGGATATCATTCCTCACTTCATCGTAATTGGAGACTGAGTCCAAGTCCATCTGACCCTCCACTCTTATAGCATATTGCAAATCACGATCAAGGTTATTGATTAGTTGCTGGATAGAGAATGATCCATGTCAATCAAATACACCACAACTAAGATGCTAGTAAACAGGGGAAAAGGAACTAAAGCATCTTGTTTTTTAATGCATATAGTAACAGGACACAACATAACATTGTCAACCAAAAATTTGTAGTTTTATTTAAAGAGAGAGGGAACTTCTGGGCACTACAAATGAACACAATTTACCTGATATGCAGAAGGATCGAGCTTAAAACTGGTTGGAAGATCAGATCTGAAAACGCCACTTTGAAGACATTCCACATGGCCACCTATATATGTCTCACTATCAAGAAGGTGATTCTTATAGAATTTCTCAGGGTCAGATTGGTGTTTGTTGGGGCATATAACATTTGCCTTGTAAGCCTATGAGTATGGGAGATGAAAAACAAATCAATTTATTGTACACAAGAAAAGTGCAGCATAAAGAAGTGCTGGAAGTCCTTAATAAATATAGAAGCTAGCCCACCTGTACCATAAGAAGCATTTCACACAGGGTCCCACTACCTTTGCGTAAAACCTCATCAGGCGACATGGGAATTATAGTTGCAAGAGAGAAAATGAATGGATGGACATATGTCATGTACAAGTAATAAGTTGACACAGCATCTGAAACAGAGTATGATGCCATCATCTGTCATAATAATAAAACAACAGAAAATGAAGTGAATCAGAAATGTTCTCTAGAAGTAATGATGCATGAAGGGGACATTAATCAACCTTCTATACATAACCAACACCCATACTGTCCCAGACGAGAAGTAAATATAAGTCTTACAGGCACACTGGCCTGAACGGCTGGTCAATCTTTTGTAAAAATACAATTCACCCCCTCCCCCGGGCAGCGAGAGGTTGTAGAAGGAAGTAAGGAACCAATTAAGTACTTTCTTGATCTATTATTTGATGAAGGGGAAAAGTTAAACAACAATTAGTCTCATGAAATGCATCATTTTTAAAAATACTTGAACAGTAGAAGCTGCTCAGGATGTTAAATTTTTGCTATTTGGTAGCACAAGGCTCAATTCATCATCAAATTCTACATGAAAGATATCACAAAACACAGTAATTTATAGAGAAACTAAAATGGTTGATTTATCCTGCCGGCATTGGTAGTATTTATTAAAGTTCCACTCTTTATAACTATTAATTTCAGGTATTCTGCTTTTCAATACTTATACACCGCCTCCAACTAGTAAAAATTCTATACAGCAATTTTCTCTCATACCTGAGGCTTTTCCTTTGCAAAGCGAACCATATCTTCTGGATTCACCTCGAGTGGATCATATCCCAACTTGGCCTTCGTAACAGCCTGACATATGACCACAAGAATTGAACAACTAAATTCCTAAAAATTTTCCAGACAAACAATGAAACTGGATCTGAGGCCCGTACCTTTAAACCCTGGCTCCCCTGAGGGAGATAACTATCACGCTTAACCCAAGCAAAACAATCCAAGTGGCAAGCAAACTTAGCACGGCACTCTCCCTGATTCTTATCACATTGAAATCCTAACTCCTGAAAACTCAGAAAATGAAGAATGGATTTTAAAAAATTTATAAGCCCAAAATGTATTGCGTATGAAAATGACATTACGATCTGATAAACATGAAGGTAACAAGATAAAGCCATGTCTATGAAAATTTTAAAAAAAAAAATTAAAGGATTAAGCCAATACATAAACACTCATCATTAAATAAGGAAAAGGAAAAATAGGAGTATCCCTAATAATGTTTGTATCTCAATTCAAATGAAAAAAAAAATTAATATCAACAAGAATAACATGAATTCTTTCCTTGGAAAGCAACAAAGTAACATACAAAATATGAAATCAGCTACATACATTACTCAGAATATATCCGTGATGAGCTGCTCGCCTCTCCAGAAATGGCCAGTCAAAATAATCACCATTATATGTAACATAAATACCAGGCTTCACCTCTCGCATATGGGCAAACCACTGTCTAAGAAGTTCAACCTGCAAAATACAATTAAGTCGTATAGAAAGAAAATGGAGACTATGCCACAATAAGAAGTTAAGAACACTTCAAGCAGCCAAATGGACAAAACTTTTACTACCTCGTTCTTGACATTTGTTACTTTAAAGTAACCTTCAAATTCCGGTTTTGGAGTGTACTCCAAATTTTCGATGTCTTCTCCAACACACTGAAAATAAAAGAACGGCTAGTAATTAATACATGACAAGCTAAGTCGATCAATGGATGAACTGCAACAATTAGCCTTGATTTGTTGGGAAATTTTTCCAAGAAGCACACACAACGCAATCTTCCTCAAAGAATACTTCTACTTTCAAGTTTAATCTCTTAAATGGTTGCAATACTTGTACTTTATGTACAACGACCATTTTGCATTCCATCATTCCATGTACTACTGATGTTAAGGACCTTCATGCTGTTCCACCAATACCATACAAATGCTTGTAAAGCACCTTTACGAACCACACATGGACCAATCTGGTTTTAAGGTACATGGCACAGACACAATATAACAAAATTCTACCCACGAAAAGGTGAATATATCTTGAAACACCATATCAATCATATGTACCTCTCTGTTAGTGATCAGGTATCCCTGTCCATCAACCATGTATGATATCATCATTACTAAATCATACTCAGCATCTGGAAATTTCAGAGGAAGCTTTGTAGTTTCAATATCAAATGCGCAAACATGAACTTCAGCACGTTGCAGAAGATCAGTCCTCTTCTCAAGTACAACACCATTACTAGAGACGCTAACATCATACCACTGTCCACATCGCACATCTAGAATGCAAAAAATTCTGAGTGTCAACACAAATATAACAGAGGTCATATTTGATAGAATTTATTTAAATGTGGTATTAAAATATATTAAAGAAACGGTGGGGTAATATGAGAAATCACCATTGTCAATGGCAAAGCGAACATGGTAAGGAACATCATACTCGCGCAGGTCAACTATACAATCTAGAAAATCTTGAGGTCGCTGTTCTCTGTGAGTCAAGGATGGAGAAAATATTAAGAACCAAAAAGGGAAATAGGGTACGTGAACATAGGTAGCAGCAATAATGGCATATGCATGCCTACATAATTATATACATATGTATATATTCTGGAGAACTGTTCCTACTAAGGCTTAAAGCCAAAAAAAGGGGAAAAAAGTAATGCTTCATGCAACTCAAACCAAAAATCGGGACAACAAAGACATACCTTTTCCCAGTTAAGATGGATTCGTATGCTTCTGCAGCATCAGACTTTGCTCGATTTCTTTCTACTACATGCCAGAGATCTCTTTTCACTTCCATCAATTGTTGAACCGTATCGAAAGATATTCTTAAGTACAACTTGCGTAAACCAGACAAATGATTTTTCTGTCCACGAGTGTGCACATTATTAGAACACAGCATTTTAACGAGAAAACACATATTTGTGCCATCAAACATAAAAACAATTTTGAAAATCGCCAGTAACTAACAAGTCTATGACAATATGAATAAAAAAAACACAGGCCAAAAAAACAATTTGTTATGAGCTTTAACAAACAACTTAGTGGGGAAAAAATTGCATCGATGAAACATGAATTAAAAAGATGAACATAAACAAAAATGCTAAAAATAAGGCAAACATATACATTATCAGGATGATCAAAATTGAAGCTCCTTAAACGTATACAACACGGACTTGGAAGTGATGAGTCAGATTACAGAGCTCTAAACACTGTGCATGAGTTGCTTTTTTCCTTTATTCCTTTCCAAGAGAAATACTTCTAAAATGTAATGCACCCAAAAAAAGTCACAAAAGGGTTAATAGAACTGATATCCAACAAATGACATGCAGATTCAAGTTTATGTGCAGTAAACTAATACAAATTTATAAAATATTCTCCAACAGAAAACAAGAATGAAGATGAATGGACTCTTCTCTGGTTTAGTGATACTTTTCTTTTTTGGAATACTTCACAAGAGTCTTCTCAAATGTTTCAAACTCAAGCTCATGGAAGGTGTGCTAGAACCATAGCATGAGGAATCTGATTTGCATGCATAAGTAATTAAGTACTCTTTTGAGTTTTGATGATGTGGTTAAAACATTACAAGCGATAATCAACTTAAAATATATGATATTTACCTTAAAAGACCATAAAGTTTTGAATGGTTGAGCCTATAGTAGACTTCTTTGATGGACCACAACTTTAACTTAATCACCCAGAAGTTTCTACCCAAGACTTAACAAAACTGCAAATGATTTTTGAATGAAGACTTAACAAAACCGCAGGTGATTAATTTGTCTCCGACTAAGGACACAGATGACATGATTTCACCGAAGTGATCTAAAATGTGTTGATCTATTCCAATAGGATGACCAACAACCAATGAAACTAATCACATAATTCAATACTCTATTTTTCAAACTCCTATTCATCAATAATATGAGAACCTATATTCAGCTTCGAGAAGTTACATGTTTCAGCCACCTCAGAGATTATGTATACCTACAGGGACAATTTTGTAATACATAATGAATTGTGTGTATGTGTCCGAAACTATATTTAGACAAGGCGCCAATACAGCTCCTCAAATAAACGATGAAACCAAATGGATCCATGTTTTTTACAATCAACTTCAACTAACTGGAACTATTTGGCACAAAAAAAGTATCGGAGTAAGCAGTGGTTGATGAGTCGAAAATTACATATAGTTAAATAACAACCCTCATGCACAAGGCTCCAGCAGTGGGCCCGAGACAGGCAAAGATAAAATTGAAGAAAAAAAAGGTGAAATCAACTATAGAACATTGCAAAGATTTGAAAGGATTAATAAAAAATAATCATGTAGTAGATACGTTGGCAGACCAGTTCTAGGTCCTCTTTGTCGACAATCTCTATGTCAGCAATTTGACTTTCGAAACGTCTCCTCAAGTATGCATCCACATCCATTTCCATTTTGTCCTGCAACAATATTACGTTCAGTCTAACACTAGAACTCTCATAATGGAAGTTATCATACTAAACTACCACATAGAGGATGTATCGGCTGAAGAATAAGGAAATAATAAGTATACCTTTGTGGCAGCATAAAAGTATGGACGGAACCTGTACTTTGACTTAAATGAAGAACCATCCTGAAATGAAACAACACAAGTTACATATTGATTTGATACATAGAACAAAGTACGATTCTTATCATCAACCTTTGGCAAAATAACACCTTCTATAAGAATCAAAAGCAACTCACCTGAGTAACAAAATAGAGATCGATGCAACTATACACTTTGTTTGTCTCTTGGTCCTCCCAAGATGACTGCGAAGCACAAAGGCAGAGGAAAAAAACAGAATATCAAAAAAAGTCTCTGAAATTCATTCACTGATCCTCCACAATTTTAATTCCGTATTTTTCCTCCATTCAATCAACGCCAAAAAGTGAACGGAAATAAATATACTTACTGATGCAAAGGTCAGCAACCATCCCAGGCGTTTTTCGCCCTCGGAGAAGAGATCGAACCCTAGCTTTGCCTCGAGCTCCTCCTCGGCGCTGTATATCAGCTTCTGCTTCTTGGAGCTCCTTTTCAGATCTCTACGATCTCGTCTCCGGCTGTCACCGTTCATATTACGGCCAGTAATCAAATATTCACCGGTGCAATTCTTTGAATTAAACGAAGACGCGCCAAGATTTCGGAGGAGAGAAAAGTTTCGACAAACCCTGAGATTTGATGAGTGTGGTGCCGCGAGCAGATAGTGCGTTTTCCCGCTCAAAGGCCATTTTCAAGAATGACACAAAAGCCCCTTCGATCATCATGTTTGTGCTATTTTGGACAATGAGCCTCTTCAAAATTGATATCGAATAAATAATATACGGAAATGTGTGTTCTTATATTCGAATGAGTTTTTTGTGCTGATATAAAGTGTTTTTGTGATTTGAATGAAGGTCCGTTTGTTTCATAATTGCATTTTATAATTTTAAACAGTTATAAATATTATGTTTTAAACAGTCAAAAATATTGTGCTTAAAGTTATGAAAAATATTATATAAAAAGTTGTTAAGCCCACAACTTTAAGCTGTGTAAAATGTTGTTGAGTGTTTGGTTCATTTTTCTGTTATATGAATTTTGTAGATAAAATTACAAAAAAAAATATTACAATAAAAAATAATTGAAAACTTTTAAGATATGGAAGGGTAATTATGTAATGTGGTTATAAAATACTGGAGTCCCACAGCTTTAAGCTCTAAAAAGCTATGGGACGACAGCATTTCATTTTGCACAGCTTTAAGCTATCAACAAAATGTGACATTTGATTGACACAACATTTTATGCGGACCCTGCAGCTTTGAACTGTGCGAAATGTGAAACAAACGCACTCTATGTGTCTTAACTTTTGTAAAATATGTGAGACTCGGTATTTATTTTGATATAGTTTTGTTGAATAATAAATGAGAAAACGAACAAATAGTTTGGTTACCCTTTCCCAGTCATTATGGAATTGACAATTTTACAGTCAACCCAAATTCTCGTACTTGGTTATTCATATTATACATGAATTAAATTACAAATTCCTAACTTAGGCCAATAAATTACAAATTTCTCCAATAATGAAAATCTTAACATTGAATTACATTAGAATACATAATTTTTATTACAATTTCTTTTACCAAACAAACACAAGAATTATGAGAATTATTGTTTCCGTTCACATTCTTGTTCATATTATATTTTCGTTTTCGCTCTCATTCTCATTCAATTCCCGCAATGAACCAAACATAGTGTTACAGGTATTGGTAATGAAGAAAGGGTTAATGACTTAATATATAGAAATTTGTATTTTGTTAATGTGGCTATATTGAGAGACATGTTTTAGTAATGTGAATAAGTGTGGTTTGACTTTTTATATGATAGATATGAGATCCAATTGAGAAAGTAAAAAACTTCGAGAGAATTTACCCATTAGAGTTCCTTAGTAAGACAAAAGGAGAACCATGAAAGTTAGAAGGTCGAATAAAAGCAAGCCTCGGCCCAAAATCAAGGCATCCATGCCCAAAACATCGCTCGTGATGATTGAGCTTTAGGGGCCAAGTCTCTTAGATTGATTTCAATCGTTTGAACTCCAGACAATAGACATGCAAGAAAACACATTTCCAAACAAATTAATACCCATCCAATGCTTTCCGTTTTTGGCTGATATTGTCTAAGACTCCTGGTGTGAAATCTAGGAGGAGAGGGAGGATTATTGTGCTGAGGGAAGGAAATTTTAAGGAGACAGATCAGGGGCTTCGATATATGTGATTAGGGTTTGGTTATGCTCTTTTCGTAAAGAGTATATAAGGCGATGCAAGTATGCAACAGTCAAATTAATTTATCAATCATCGCTGATAATAAATAAGATGACTTGCAAGGAGCGTTTTCTTCAACGACAAAAAGGGTGGTGCAACGGTTAATTTTCGAATCGTCCATAATGAGATGGCTTGCCTGGGGCATTTAATAGCTGTGGGCGGTAGCGTGTGAGCCGTGAGGCCTGACTAAGCATGGGAAAAAACAATAAAAAAATGACACGGAATAAAATATATAGTTATCGTAAATCTCTAATGTACATTTTAAATCTGCAAATTAAATAGACAAACATGAGTACAATAAAAGTAATCGATTAATACTAGACAATAAATCAAACATCCCATAATATTTTATACAATTTTTTACACAACATTTTTCATAGTTTTAAGCAAAATATTTTTGACAATTTAAATGTATGAAATACAATTGTGAAACAGACAGATCATAAATTAATGGTCATTTTATCCATTGTAAAATATTCAAACAACAAATCCAATAATATTTTAGAACTTAATTTAATGGGCATTTTTTTCCAATTATAAAAATTAAAACAAACAATTAATAATATTAAAATGGTGAAACAAGCACGATTACAAATTGAACCTACAATAAAAGTAAGGTAAAGAATCACTTTGCACAAGTCGTGAAACAGATTTGTAATATCAAACGGGATGAGAGTGGCTGTAATAATTACAGTATATAATTCCCTTAACTTTGATTCTCAGCCATATAAATGTTAATAACGGATGGATATAAGAGTAAAACTCAGATCTTTCGATAAAATCATCTATTATTTTCAAATCGATTACCACTATATATGTAATATATTCCTACTATGTCATATTCATCGGGGCTGTCATTGGCTTACTTGGCATGATCGAGAGAGGAGAAAACTGTATTCATTTTATTTGACTTGAACATGGTATTGGAGTGCAGCCCATTTGACCATTTGGTCGGCCCAATTGAAATTTCCAGAAAATCCAAGGCCCAATGGTCTAAAGGACTACATGTTAGGCACTTAGGCCTTTATGAATAAGCACGAACCCTTTTCTCAACTTTAAAACCCTAATAATCTTGCGCTCCCGTTCGAAAGCAGCCTCCTGTATTCTTCTGCTCCGGCGCTCCACTACGAGTACGTATCTTCTTCTCTCCCTTTTTAATTTCTTGCGATTTGGTGCAAGTAGATCTGTTGTTGTTATTGACTTCGGTAAGTTTTGCTGTTTAAGCCACTGCAGATATGAAGGTGATAGCAGCTTTTTTGCTCGCTCTATTGGGTGGCAACCCCAACCCAACTGCAGATGATTTGAAGAATATTCTCGGATCAGGTAGTTATTTTAATAAATTTTCAATCGAATATCGAATTGACGTGAACGGGGAAGCTAATTGTATCTATGTTTGTTGATTCCCTTTGTAGGTCGCTCATATAGTTGTTTTTTTTGCGAGAATCTTATGTCTTATTATCAGAGGATTTGAAATTCTGCTAGTATTATTCCTAGTGCTTCAAACTTGTGAGAATGTTTTTAATAACATCTAAGTGTTTGTTATCATAATTTTCTGTGTATCATTTTCGAATGATCTTTTTGGCTTCTTTTAGTGGATTGCGAAATTTTTGTGTGTGAGATGCTCACAACGCTTGTACATTGTGAAGTTCTTTTGTGTGTTCATATGATTGTTGCACCGATTTATATTGGATTTACATTTAGAGTTTGCTTGGATTGGGGGGTTTGGAGAGTTAAATAGGAAGTGCTAAGTGGAGTAGTAATTATGTACTTTACTTGAATTTAGATGAGGAGGTATTATGAGGGTGGTGTGGGGGATAAATTATCCCTACACTACTCTCATTAAGTGATAATTGTAACATCTTAATTTGAGGGGTTAGGAGGGTAGAGTAGGGGATCATAAGTCATTTTAGATTTTTGAATTTTTTAATCTACTTTACTTTTCCTTGTTCTACCTCCTATCCAAGCAAAGTTAATAATTTATACTTTAATTAACTCTTAGTCTATCCAATTAAGATAGAGTTTCATTTGATTACTTTATTCTATTCTACTTAATTCTCCCTTACACTACTTCACTTAACCCTTCTTTTTTTATCCAAGCAAGCCCTAGATTCACTGTTTATTTATGACTGCTTTCTGAAAAATGTAGTTAACTCTTTTTTTGCTATTGGATGTTTTGTGATGGTTAGCGTATTTGACTACTGTTGCAGCTGCAGTTTTTCCATTTAATATTTCTTGATTGTTCCTGTATAGGAATTATTTTGAAATTCTGTTAGAATCTATTTGGTTTTCTTAGTGAATTGTTTTGGAAATTGTGTCACATTACGAGCATGAAGTCTTAAAATATCATGAATCAAGTTGCTTAAGGTCGTATTACTGTTTTATAGTATATTGTTTATTGCTAGAATCACTTGTGATCTGATTTAGGTTTTGGATTTGCTTACTATTAGTTGGAGCCGAGGCTGATGAGGATATGATTAAGTTGTTGTTGGATCAAGTCAAGGGAAAAGATCCAACGGAACTAATTGCTTCTGGTAGAGAAAAGTTGGCTTCAGTGCCTTCTGGTGGTGGTGGTGGTGGTGCTGTTGCAGCAGCTCCTGTTTCTGGAGGTGGTGCTGCGGCTGCTGCTCCAGCTGAAGAAGCACCTAAGAAAGAAGAGAAGGAAGAGTCTGATGACGTAAGCAAACTCTTTTGTGTAAATCTACCGGGTTTTCCAATCTCGTAATTAGCTGACTGTGCTTGTGTACCAATAGATCTGTTTATTATTGTAAATATTATTTTTTCCTAATTCTTCCTGACATTTTCTATCTTGGTTTTTGCTTTTACAGGATATGGGTTTCAGCCTTTTCGATTAAGAGGATGATTGCTGCTTCGTATGAGTACATCTTTTGTTTGTTTTTGGTGTTTTCGACTTTTAAATTAAGGACGATGTAGTTGGATACCTAGATATTGAGGTTTTGTAACTTTTGGTGGACAAATTATGTCAGGAATTTCATATAAATGCGAATTTTCTGGTTTTAGTTGTGTGGTGCTTGATTTGATGGATTTCATTGAGAATTTCTTTTTTGAGTTGTTGAAACTTAAGCATCGGGTTGGATCAGCCTTTTATGCAAATGATTAAATGTTCAGTTGAACTATAGCAAAAGAGAGGACATTCAAGACATTAAGAGTATGATCATATAATGGCGAGACGTCCGAAATGGGTTTGGTCGTTATGCTGAGAGCGAATTTCGACCATTCTGAAGGGGAAGGGAAAAATATATACCCTTGGCCTCCGCCTGTCCCACAAGCATAAACGGACACAACAAACAGCGATTCCTTCAAGTCCTGTCCCTGCTTCGGCCCCTCTTGCCATCGGTGAACAGCCCATCACCCAGTGCCATTGGCTTTCCTTCATACCATTAAGTTTCTTGAATAATTTTTTCTTTTAGATCGACTGATCTGATCAAACTAGAAAGTAAAAATAATCTCAACTTACTAGTAATAATCCATGAAAGTTTCAGAATCAGAACAACGTTCATCTGATACAACTTCCTTTCTAAACAGAGGGGGAATGTACGGCGGGGGTGTACACCTCAACAATGCCCAATTGACCCCTTCGAAAAAAGAGTGGCTCTTGATTGCTGATGCACCCATTGTGGACCCCAACCGTCTACATGGGTCCTTGGCCAACAGTTGAGAAATGAGGTCCTTAGCTGCATTTGGCAAGACGGGTTCCCTGGGGAACTCCAGGGCTCGAGCCACTATATTAGCTAGGGTTAGTTCATGGTCCAAACCCTTGAAGGGGGTCCAACCATAGAATAGTTCAAACATAAATATCCCGAGAGTCCACCAATCCACTGGACTCCCATGGCCTTCGCCGGACACAATCTCTGGTGCCAAGTACTCGTGTGTACCTACAAATGACATAGACCTGACATCAATGGGCTCGGTCACAAACTCAGGCCCAGCACGATGGCTCGTCTTCCTTTTCTGTTTGCGTTTTGGATTGAAACATGAAACGGCAGGGATTATACACCTGGGAATGATGCATGAAGATGAGGTAAATGGACGATGCTCAACCTGGTACTCGGTTTGTGGGGCGAAAACAGGAGCGCTGGGATCAGAAACAACCTGAGGCGTCGATGAAGAATCATCACATTTTAAGGAAAGGTCAAAATCTGTGAGCATGATGTGGCCATCTGATCTAACGAGCACGTTTTCAGGCTTTAAATCGCGGTAAACAATTCCCATCATGTGAAGATACTCTATAGCTACTACCACTTCTGACGCATAGAACCTGAAATAACACCGAAATGAAAGCATCCATTGAGAACGGACTAATTGAATTATTAATTATAAAGGAAAAAAGAAGAAGCAGTCTCACACTAAGTTGATTCGCAAATTGACTGATCAAGTAAATCCAAGTGAGATTAACAAGATTAGTACAGCTTCAAACAGGAGACCATCATATATAATCGAATAATCGGGATGGTGAAACAAGCCAACAATCACTAAAGACTCACATGACCCGGGGAGCATGTGGACCTACAAATGCCGATGGTTATATATTTATTTATTAGAAACCTGAAATTGTGGTTTGCATGCATGATATTGTCAAATCAAGGCATGAAATTATTTCGATTCTATCTGTTACAATATTCATAACAGAAGGGACCTACATATGTCTTCTTAAAATACTTCCCTGTAATCTCTACGCCAAACCATATATTCTGATGCAATCCACAATCAATAAAAAAAGGAAAATAAACTTCCACCAAACATGCACCAAAAACCAAGGTTTAGTAAACAAATCAACATAATTATCCACTTAGCTTTTCCTTTTCACATCACTACTATAAACTAAATGTTTCTGCAACAGAGTGGTACCCTTAGCAGTTAGAGCGGTTCGACAACAGATATGGTCAAGCACGATAGTCTGGGGACAAGGTTTGGAATTAGGATATATAAAAAGACTAAAAATCATTCATTGCAAATCATATGAGCTAAGAAGGTTCATTGCAAATCATTATTGAATTATCCAAGCCACTATGATTATTCATCATCACATCCACAAAGATAAGGCATTCTCAAAGAGCTCATGGATTTTATGTCTACCTCATTATTGATACAACTTCTCAAGCTATGTCGCCACTTACTATACAGAAAAACCTCAGAATTTTGTTGCTAAAGACACTAAACGTAAGAAGAGGCCAGGAGGCAAATAAGATAAAATTGGGACCCCTAGCCCCTGCTGTCGTGAGGTCAAGAATGAATGATCAACCCAGAAATCCCGGGCCAATGATAAAGCAACCCAAATTAATTCCAATTCGGATATCCTGGACATAATTTTGAATAACACAAAAGTAAAATCAAGTGTCATATTTGTCCTCTCAATATAGGCAAATGAATAACTAACTAAACGCACTATTTACTGTAAATTCACACCATTGAAATAGATTGTGATAAACTGATCACCATCGGACTATTTTGTATAGAAGCCTGTGCGCTCTAAACATATCTTAAGCGGCGATGATATTACTATTCTAGATCTTAGTTCTTCCTCATTAAGATAAACAGATGAGTCATGACAGCTATAGAAACCTAACTTAAACTGGGTCCCATTATGCAACAGTAGTTCTAAACATCAACCACATGCGTGATAAGGAGGTACGAGCATGACACCTTAGACTGCAAACTTATGGTATGCGGGAGCACCACTATTACTGCTGAGTAGTTGGCTTCCCAAACCAAAAGCCACTAGCTGACAACGGTCTACCAACGTGTGGGGCCCGCACCTGAAACTCTCATCGCCAAATAGAGATGCTCTAAACCGCTTCACGATCACGTAATTCTTTGAATAAAATATTAATTTTATCGAAACGAACAAATTTAAGCGAAATAAAATGCGTGCTAGTTATGAAGCGCGCACCTGACGGCGGTTTCGTCGAACCGTTTATTGGTCTGGCGATGGCGTAGGACGTGGAGATCACCGCCGGGACAAAACTCCGTCAATAGGCAGAGCCACCGGGGCGAGTCTATACTCGCATAGAGTGTAGGCAAGAAAGGATGGTCCAACAATTCGAGTATTTCTCTCTCCGTCCTGGCCCTCCCTTCCTTACTTCTCGAGATCAACTCCTTCTTGTCCATGACCTTGGCGGCAAAGAGAACGCATTTACCGGCATCAGCAGGGTTCTTGTGCTCGGCAAGATAGACGGAGCCAATGTCTCCGGCACCAAGCCGGAGTGAGAAGCGGATGTCGGTGAGGGAGATGTTGGATCGGACCTTGGATGAGAAGGAACCGTGAGTGGACGAGGCCTTCGTGAGAGTGGCTGATGAGGAACCGGAACTCGTGCTACGTTGGATTGTGTTTGCAGTTGTCGCAGTGGATGTGAAACTCAGGCTCTGCAGTTCGTCGGCAAGGTCGTCTGGCAACGACGATTCCATTTCAGAATTCAGATACACCGGTTGCGTTTTTTTTTTTTTGAGTGGAGTGGGAAACTGTATGTGCACGGGGTACTCTTTTTTTAAGTGGAGTTGGTTTTTTATTGGGCCGAAATGCTAGTTGGGTTGGGCCACTTGTTAAAATATTGGATTTCCCGATTGAGTAAATTTTGGGTGAAATGGTGGGCCTCGTTTTCGGAGAGTCTTAATTATGGGGATTACGAATTTACAATGTCAAATTAGGAAATTTTTTTTTTTATTATTATTATTAATTGCATGCGATTTCTTTATTCCATGTACAATTAGGGAAACTCAATGGGCTTGTTTCCTAGTCCTAAGGGCTTTTTTGGATTTGGGGTTTGGAGAGTTAACTAGAGAGGGTTAAGTGTAGTAGTAATTATGTACCTTACTTTGATTAAAATGAGGAGAGGTTAGAAGGGTAGTCTAGGGGGATACACTACTCTCATTAAGTAATAATTGTAACCCCTCAAATTGAGGGGTTAGGAGGGTAGAGTAGGAGATCATAAGTCATTTTAGATTTTTTAATTTTTTACTCTATTGTTCTACCTTCTATCCAAGCAAAATTAATAATTTATATTTTAATTAACTCTTAATCTATCAAATCAAGATAAAGTTTCATTTGATTACTATACTCTACTTAATTTTCTCTTACACTATTTCACTTAACCCTTCTTTTTTTATGCAAACAAGTCCTAAAAGAACAAATGTCACTTATTTCTCGCAAAATATTAAGGGATGATTTATATGAACTTACTTCCAACCACTAAATGACAATTTAAAAGAATAACATTGTGTGTGACTTAGGTTCTTGAACCCATAATAATTCAAGTGGATTGAACGTAACCTCTCTCTCGTTTTTTTTTCTTCTCTAATTCCCCCTACTTAAAATGACAAGAAATATCTGGGCCATTATTTGGGCTTAAATTATTTTGATATAGTTTTCTAAATTTCGGAAAATCGAAATCAGTGTGTGAACTTTGTGGTATCTTTCCTTCCTCATATAAGTCATTTATTAACAAACAAACCATATCTAATTATTACTAATTACGTCTCATAAGGCTCACTGGACTGCTACTAGAACCAATAAAATGTGACACCCGGTTCACAATTTCTGTTGATAGCTTAGTTCTTGTCCTGCATGCATGGAAGTGACATTGACATAGATGGACGATAGTTAATGTTGGACTTGGGCTGGGTCGCCCATGAGGGCTAGACTCAGCCCAACCCATTTACTTGGGAGTTGAGGCAGTTGTCTTGGAGACAACTGCTCTCAACTGCCAATATACGTTAAACGTATATTGGCAAGGAAAAACAAAGGAAGAGTTTTCTTCCAAGAAGATTACTTCTCCAGTTCCTAAAACAAAAGAATCAAGGGTGTTCGTACTGTGAAATCTATCTCGGTTCTAGTAATCGGAGTTACGAGTTGAAGCATTGGAACCTACTACGATCCTGTCAAATTTGTCGTACCGATCAAGAAACAAGTAAGTGTTTCTTCTTCCTATCGAATCAACAATGGTATCGGAGCCGAATAATAGTATGTTTCATGCTCGATTACGTGTTTTGTAATGTTAAAATCGGGTTAGAATACGATATATACCATGATTTTCAATATGAAAACCGAAACTTTGTTCTGCATTTTGATCATTGTTATTTCATGTTTTGATTTCGTATATGGTATGGTTGGAAAGCTCTCTGAACAAGCTTTCCAACGAGTATTTTTCCACATTTTTCTGACAAATGTATGAATTGTTATGATTATTTGAAAATTCATGATCGAAATTGTTCTTGGATGAATTTTCTGGGTTACTTTTCTGGAAATTATGTGTTCTTGAACAGTTACAGTCGCGTAGAGACTGTGTGATGATCAAACATCAAAATTAAACACTCAAAAAATTTCGGAAAAATGCGAAACAAGATCTGGAAGTATTTTGGGCCAGGTTCGAAAAATTTTTGACCGGAAAAAAGCCCTGGAAGGCGGCGCGTGAGGATCACGCGCCAGGCGGAGCGCTCACGCGCCTTCCTCTTGGTCAACCGGGTCCTTTGACCCGGGTTTGACCTATCCATATGCGCGGGTCGGGTTTGACCCACGGGTTGACCCGCGCTCCATTTTTATTTAAAAAAAAAAAAAAAAAAAAAAAAAAAATTAAGCACGCGTTGACCAGATCGTTGACCGCGCGTGTAGTACACCGCGGGCTCTGATTGGCTTCCGGCTTTGTGGCGCGTGTGAGCGCGTGAAAGGTTAGAAAATGATAATTTTTTTTCCGATGATTTATTTATTTATTTTCTAATTATTAATGATTTTTCTGGAATTTTTTGAATTTCTGGAAAATTTTGTACATGTTATAATTAACTAATTTCTAAGTTAATTATTGTTTTATTTGATTATTTGTGTATGTAGTGGCTACACGAGCACAAATTATTCATTTATTGACATATAAGAAGAATGCATCGCATACGATTGCTGAGCATATAGATTATATGTTTTATTGGATTCAAAATTTGTGGCATCGTGATGTTCATGAGTTCTTTCTTGAGCAACAACTTGAGATTGTGCTCAATGCTCTACCGGATGAATGGGAGTTTGTTCGTCAGGCGTTGAAACCACGGTTGAGTTTTATTAACTTCAACACTCTCGCTGATGAGATACTGCTTGAGAGGGAGCGCCAGTATATCATTATGGGTATACGTCGAACAGGACGAAGCGCAAGGTCTCTGGAGCCTGCTGCTCGTTTTGTTCCATGGTATGAGGTGTATGAGCTTGGTGAACACAGTGATGATGACACGGATGATGTGATAGCTGATCCTGATTATATACCTAGGATGTGATATGTAGTCTTTCTATTATAGTATCACATTGAACATATTTCCAGTACATTTGATTATTTGCTTATGTATGTACATATTTATGATCTTGATGTACATATTTGATGTGTTATTTAATTAAAAGCATGTTTCTTTTATGTAATTTATTAATTAGTTACATTAAATGAGCATGTATGGAAATATTTAAGATAGTGGGAGGTTTTAGGTTGGTAGATTTATGAGATAAATCTTACCTAATAACCAAAATGTTGCGCATGTTTAAATTAAATAATAATAATTGGACTATGCTAACAGAAATTGATTGAATGTGTAACATTACTTTCGTTACTGTTGCATGTGTTAGATTATTATTAATTAATTTGGAAATTTATGGCGAAACATTGTTTAAATAATTTGAATTGTACACAATCCTAATTTAAGTAATTGTATCTATATATAGTTGAAATGGCTGCAACAAAGAGCATTGTCGCTGATTTGAACCATGGAGACAAACTGAATGAAAAGAATTACGATGTCTGGCATCGTAAGATTCAGTATCTCCTGGAAGAGCAAGACATGTTGGAATTAATTACACAACCCATGGCTGAACCTGAACAAGGCAACACTGCTCAACATAGGCGTGATATGGAAGCATATCAGGCCTATAAGCGCAAAGATCGTGTGGCTCGCATTTTGATGTTGAGCAGCATGAAGAATGATATAATGCTGCGCTTTGAGAGGTATCGTTCAGCTCAAGCAGTTTGGGATGCTGTTAAGCTCCAGTATGGTGGAACTTCAACAACAAGGTTGCGTCAGTTAACCCTCAAGTTCGATGGTTATAAGAAGCGCCAAGATCAAACCATGAGGCAGCATCTAACGGTCATGTCTAACATGATCAGTGAACTGAGGTCTGCTGGGCATGAAATGACTGATGAGCAGCAAGTTCAAGCTGTGATTCGCTCTTTGCCAAGAAATTGGGAACACATGCGTGTTAACCTTACCCATAACGACAACATCAAGACATTTGATGAAGTCGCTCGTCATGTTGAGCTTGAGGAAGATCGTCTTCTCTCTGAGAAGCCTGATAATGAAGCTTTCTTGACTGAGTCCAAATCGCGAGGAGCACAAGGCTCTGGACGCAAGAAGTGGAAGGGTAAAGGAAAGACTTTCCATAAAGGCAAAGGAGGAAATGAAGCTAGTACTAGTGGACACAAGCGCAAGCGTGGGAAACGCGGCGGCAAGAAAGGCAGAAACAACAATTGTTTCAATTGTGGCAAACCTGGTCACTTTGCTCGTGATTGCACTGAGCCAAAGGTATTGTTTGCACAAATTTGTCCCTCTAACTTATATGTTAGTAGTTGTTTAATGCTTGCTGAGACTGTTCCTTTTTGGACTGTAGACTCAGGAGCAACCGACCACATAACAAGGGACCGAACAAACTTTGTGGAATTTCGTCGAATTCCTAAAGGAAGTAGGAGTATTTACATGGGGAACAATGCTTCCGCTGATGTGCTTGGGATCGGTACCTGCAAGCTAGAGCTGCGGGGTGGTCGCACACTTTACCTTCATGATGTGCTCTACGCTCCTGAAGTTCGACGAAATCTTGTTTCTGTTATTGTCTTATTAGAACTAGGTTTTGAGCTTCAGTTTGTTAAAGGTTGTGTAAAAGTATTTCTGGACAACGTTTATTATGGTTCTGGCTATATAATGGATCGTTTTATGGTATTAGATACCACTAACATTGTAGTTAATAACTATCCATCTATCTATGTTGTTGATAAGTCCAGTGCTGTTCCTAATACTGAAAGTATTTTATGGCATGCTAGATTAGGACACATTGGGCAAGACCGATTAAATAGATTGGCACGAGCAGGTCTCTTGGGATCACTCGCCAAAGTAGAATTGCCCACATGTGAGCATTGCCTAGCTGGAAAAGCAACTAGATTACCATTTGGCAAAGCCAAAAGAGCCATTAGTCCATTACAGCTTATTCATTCAGACATTTGTGGACCACTGAATGTGAGGGCTAGGCATGGTGCCGACTATTTCATCACTTTTATAGATGATTTCACACGTTTTGGTCACGTTTATTTGATTTCTCATAAGTCTGATGCATTGGATTGCTTCAAACAATATACTAATTTGGTAGAGAATCAATTAACCATGAAGATCAAAACTTTAAGGACCGATCGAGGTCGTGAATATCTATCTGATCAATTTAAAAGTTTTTGTGATGAAAAGGGTATAGCTCGTCAGCTAACTATTCCTTATACTCCGCAACAAAATGGAGTTGCAGAAAGGAGGAATAGGACCCTATTAGACATGGTTAGGTCGATGATGGCGCAAGCTAATTTACCTATTTCCTTTTGGGGAGATGCGTTATTAACTGCTGCATACGTACTTAATCGTGTTCCCTCTAAATCTGTCTCATCCACCCCATATGAATTATGGAATGGCAATAAACCTAATTTAGGAAATTTGCATCCTTGGGGGTGTGCAGCTTACATTCATAATAATTCTCATCAATATGGGAAACTTGGTCCTAGGGGGAAGAAGTGTATTTTTATTAGATACTCAGAAACCTCCAAAGGATTTGTTTTCATTGGTGAAAAAGCTGATGGGAGCGTGACAGAACGTGAGTCCCGAGATGTCATTTTCTTAGAAGAGGACTTTCCTGTGAGAGGTGAGGTCAATAAAGATTTTCAATTATATGAAAATCAAGAAAATGGCGCCCCAACCGCAGTTGAGGGATTAGAGAACACTCTTAATCCTCCCGTGGAACGTGGGAGCGACATGGTGCTTGATCCGACTCCTATGGAGCAAGATCATGAGCAATCTCAACCTCGTCGAAGCATCCGTGAACGTATCCCACGTCGTCGATTTGAGATTGAGGGGGAAGCATTCATGATTGCCCCACAGGATGATGAAGAGCCACAATCGGTAAAAGAGGCTCTATCTGGTCCTCAGGCTAAGGAATGGAGTAAAGCTATGGAAGAAGAAATGGAGTCAATGAACGCTAATCAAGTCTGGGATTTGGTTGATCTACCGCCAAGTCGAAAATCCATTGGAAATAAATGGATTCTCAAAATTAAACGTAAGGCGGATGGGTCCATAGAAAGATATAAGGCTCGACTAGTAGCAAAAGGCTACACACAAGAAGAGGGAATTGACTATGAAGATACATTCTCACCTGTTGTGAGAATTACTTCTGTTCGCCTCGTTCTAGCTATAGTTGCATATATGGACTTAGAATTATTCCAAATGGACGTAAAAACTGCTTTTCTCAATGGAGAACTAGATGAAGAAATCTATATGGATCAACCTTTGGGTTTTGAATCTAAAGGACAAGAGCGCAAAGTTTGCAAGCTCAAAAGATCTATATATGGTCTCAAGCAAGCATCTAGGCAATGGAACATCAAGTTTCATCAAGCAATCCAAAAGAATGGATTTACGATGATGGATGAGGACCATTGTGTGTATTTAAAACGTTCAAGTGATGGTTTTGTAATTTTGTCCTTATATGTCGATGACATTCTAATAGCTGGAAACAACAAAGAGATGATTGATACCACTAAAAAGTGGTTATCGTCCAACTTTGAAATGAAAGACATGGGTGAGGCTAGCTACGTGCTTGGTGTGAAGATCATTAGAGATCGCGCTAAAAGGCTTTTGGGTTTATCTCAAGAGACTTACATCAAAAAGATGTTGGAGCGCTATCACATGCAAGATAGCAAGCCGATGGATACTCCTGTTGAAAAGAGTTTGAGCCTAAGTCTTGATATGTGTCCCAAGACTCCAGAAGAGATAGAAAAGATGTCCAGAGTACCTTATGCCAGTGCTGTCGGGAGTCTGATGTATGCAATGATGTGCACACGTCCTGACATATGTTATGCTGTTGGTTTGGTCAGCCGATATCAGTCAAATCCTGGTCAAAAGCACTGGATGGCAGTCAAGAGGATTCTGCGGTATCTGAAAGGAACTTCAGACTATATGCTATGTTATCAAGGGAAGAAGGATTTGCGCTTGATAGGTTACTCCGATGCTGATTGGGGAGGAGACGTTGATCAGTGCAAATCAACTTCAGGATTTACTTTCTTGCTAAATGATAGTGCAATACTATGGAGTAGCAAAAAGCAATCTTGTGTAGCCTTATCCACTATGGAGGCTGAATACGTAGCTTGTTCCGCAGCAACTCAAGATGCTGTTTGGTTAAAGAGTTTCCTGCAGCACTTAGAAATTGTCAAAACAGCATCAGAACCTGTGACAATTTTCTGTGATAACACTGCTGCATTGGCTGTTGCCAAGGATCCTAAATATCATGGAAAGACCAAACACATAAAGAAACGATATCACTATATTAGAGATGCAATTACTGACAAGGACGTGGTCCTAAAATACATTTCTACAAATGACATGGTGGCAGACCCACTCACCAAGCCTATAGCAAGGGATGTATTTATGAAACATGTAAAATCCCTAGGCATGTGTAGAATGTAATATGCGATTAGGATGCTTGCAGTTTGTTGAATAAATTAAATGTTTTCTACATATTATTCAACGTTTATTTTACGGTATATACTGTAAGAGTATAGTTGTACAATTCAATAAGGTATGTTGATAGACAAAGATTGGCTCACTCACACGAGCAATCGCCTCTAGCGCTTGTCAAGCGAGTAGAGATGAGACTATTTGAGTTATAGCGCTTGATTAGCGACTTGAGCGCAATGGGAGCGAATTTAATTCAAAGTCATCAATTTGGAGTCGCCTTGGTTAGGACCAAGATGAGATTCTTAAATAAGAGAATCGACATGAATGAATCCCCGCCATTCATGAGTCTATATGATAAAAGCCGAGTGTGAAGTTAGTCATCTGACACTTTAAAAGTGAGTAGATGAGAAGTTCAGGTTTGGCGCCTGTGATTTGGTGACAAGACTAAGACTCGTATGGTATATTACCTCTAATGAGGAGAGCAATGACATACATTCTTTGTCTTAAGAATAGAAGAGAGAAGCTCTGCCATAGCATGCATTTCATACTGCATGTGCTAGTCGACCTATTTGGAAGTGAAAGAATGGATCCCTACTTCTTCACTGTGTGAGTCCTAGAGAGATCTAGACATAGATCTCAATACTTTACCCTTTGCAACTTTAGACTATATCATGATGTGATGTATTAATGTTTGCTACCTTAAGGGTGTATCCTATGGTCATGGAATGATTCGACATAAAGGTGCACTCCTAGGAAAGCGAGTTAATTCAGATCTAATTGATATGAGGGCGAAAGAAAGAACATTTTTTTTGGATTTACACCTATTGCTTGTATTTACCGGCCGGGATCATCTCGCTCAAAGGAGTTTGATATGATTTAGAATACTTGTAATTGTTGTGATGGATTGAGTATAGAATTCTTGAGGGATTGAATAATACTCAATTATGTGTGATTCAAAATGTTTGGGGTATATAAGTACACTTTCATGAATAATTATATTTTGAGGTTGATGTCTCTAATATGGCCTGTATGAGGTTTCTATATTAGAGCTCCCAATATCTGTGTGCTTCAGGTCGCACAGTCCGTTCACCTGTATGAATGATTTCTTATGCAAGTATAAAGTCCAGCCCATCATGGGCGAGTGGGAGATGTTGGACTTGGGCTGGGTCGCCCATGAGGGCTAGACTCAGCCCAACCCATTTACTTGGGAGTTGAGGCAGTTGTCTTGGAGACAACTGCTCTCAACTGCCAATATACGTTAAACGTATATTGGCAAGGAAAAACAAAGGAAGAGTTTTCTTCCAAGAAGATTACTTCTCCAGTTCCTAAAACAAAAGAATCAAGGGTGTTCGTACTGTGAAATCTATCTCGGTTCTAGTAATCGGAGTTACGAGTTGAAGCATTGGAACCTACTACGATCCTGTCAAATTTGTCGTACCGATCAAGAAACAAGTAAGTGTTTCTTCTTCCTATCGAATCAACAGTTAACAAACTAATTGTTTGACTCTAATTCACCTAGTATTGTCCCGTACATAAAAACCATTCACATGTGTTTATGGGATTTAATCTGTCTGTCTTCATGTATATGTCTACCATCGCCATCTATGTCTATATTATGATGCCTCGGCAGTAGGCATCTGTACATACTTAACAAAAAATACACAAATTAAGATTCTCATTTTGTTCCATTTTCTCTCTCGATAATCAGTATCAAGTTAAAATTAAATGATATCTTAAATGAATAAAAATCTCGTGACACTGGTCCGTATCAAAAGGTGTCATGTGTCATCATAAAATCACCAAGATGAAAAATCGATAGATAACTGATCTTCTGGGATCAACTTCTAATAGAAACAACTCTACTTTTCACAAGTCAAGCACGGGCAAGGTTGAATTGGACCGACCTTCACAAAGGCTTTCCGACCTCTACTAGGCGTATATGATCCCTAACTTATAGGGATATTATCGACGATATCAATCAACTAGTAGTGATTGAACATGTTTATAATCACTAAAATAAAGGGATTTGATTATGTTAAAATATGAAGTCTTCTTAGAGTTAAACAAACTCTTCAAAAGCTATACAAGAAAGGGTGAGACACACATGTTCCCAACAATTAGTATTCTTCCCTTCAACTATTGAGAACTTGACTGACTTGAGCGTCGAAGCATCAACGATGACCATTAGCGCCACTCAGCTTAATAGTTTGTGTTATAACTTGAAGGATTTGAGAGATGAGAATAAAATACGTAGAAGTAGAAAAAGAAGAGAAAGGTTTGAACCGTTTTGCCTAATTCACTTAGGATATTATTCACATTCATGGTTCAAAACCGACGTTTTCCTTGAAAAAGTATTTCAAGTGTTGAGATATTGGGTGAAGTTTATAAAGATGTCGCTTGGTGATATTCAAAAGACGAAAAAGGTATTTTGCGTGCATTAATTCAAAACTCATGATCGGTCAAAGATGGGTCTATTTTTCACCCTAATCTATATGATGATGAGGTTAAAGCAGCAACGAAGTAAAAGAAAGCTTTCATCCGCTTTGAGCGGAGTTATGCTGGAAAGGTCAATCTTTCCTTTGCCTTTTCAATTGCATCGGTGGCTTGGTATATCGAATACAATGCTACTGCTTTGTCCATTTGATTTCTGGCTCTGTATTGTTTATCGCTAGCAGTACTCACCAACTTGGTACTAAATGTAGAAATATTCACCTTTATCCAAAACAGAAGTGGTTGGCTTGCCTTGATGTGCATACCTTATAAAACAATTTAAGTATTATTATGATGGAAGATGGGGAGGTTCAATCATACCTTTTAATATATGAAAATTTAGAGTATTGTTTCGTATTTACTCAAAGTCCCTAACTAAATATCAAAGGAAAATGACTCTTAAGTTCGAATCCCCCAAAATGTTTGCCTATAAATTTACATAAAAAATTATCAATGTCATAACTCATGTTTATGTATTAATCCCATCGCATGAACTTGAGACGTATGAATTATTGAGTTTGATTTTCATTAAGAGTAATAATATTTTTTCGTTAAGACCTGAATTTTGACTCAACTTATCATATTTATTATGTGAAAAACTTTTGATCGTAGTGCTTTCATGTTCAGAATTTAATCACGGTAATAAAGATACAAACTTATTTGATGTCATTATAAATTATCAAAATAAAATAAAATTGGATCAAAATCAAATGAAGTGATTTTTTTTTTCTTTTCCATTGCGTAATTGATTTTATATATTTTTTGAAAAACAGAGGCAACGACGAGCCTACGATGCCAACGTACAAATACAAGGCAATTTGAAAAAACAAAAAAGAGGAGAGAACTCAAAGCTGTGTCTTTTTTCTTTGCGCCATTTCGGAGACATGAACAGTAGCGGGGGGAGAGAGAGAGAGAGAGACCGTGACTGATGAGTGCGAGCAAGTGATGCTTCTCGTGATTTGCATTTTCTAACTTTTCTTCTCCTCATTCACTCCCAACCTCCTCGAGCCCTAATAAGATATCCCTGTTCGCTTTCGGTCTCAATTCTGTATCCCTAGATTTCTAAATCTGCAGCTGTCATTCTCTCTTTTTACTAATCGTCTTTGAGGCTACCGACGGTTTCTGATTCGGTTCTATTCGACGACTTTGTCATTCCTATGGTTCGCTCTCTGTTTTTCGTAGACGTTTCTCAACTGTTATTATTTTTTGCTAAGCTGGGTAGTCTAGTACACCTTGATTGTTATGTTGTTCTTGTTTTCTTTTTTGATTCGGAATCCATTTTTGTTGCTAACAAAGGCGTGGCATTTAGGTTTCTTGCTATTTGTTTAATTTGTGTGTTTTATCTTATTTTATTTGGATACAGTGATTATACATTTTATACTGCTTTTCGTCACTCCTTTTTTGCGTTTGTTTTCCTTCTTTTGATCTCACGAAGTCTTAATTTGTTCTTTTAGTTGTTTGAATATGAATTCAGATGTAATCCAATGGAAGGTTTGTGATCATGGTGATTGCTTTCAATGAAACTAAAATCAATTAATATTAGTTGCTTTTATGAAATCCCAATAATTTCAAAATTTTGACTTGAAGCAAAGATTTCAGTAATTTATGCCAGTCTTGTAAACTATTCTCATGCCTCTCTAAATTCATCTAGAACTGGCCATTATCTCTAATACTGTTCACTATTTTTTTATGGCTTCTATTATCTGACTCGCAGTTCATTGCAGGATTTGACTGATTCATTTTAAAATTACTAGAGGGATATTACTGGGCATTTGTATCTCCCAATCAGTATGATTGAACATAACCTTAAAGAAAATGTGGGATTCTTTTTTATCTCTATACTGCTTCATCTTCAAAATGTTTATTTGGATATGGGTTAGTATAACTCATACATCAATGTCGTAATGTACTTGTTCATGGATATTTAACTAAGTCCAACAAAGATGGATGCGTCACCTAGCACTAGTGAAATTGTTGAATCAACTGAAGAACTAGATTTTGAAGCCAGAAGAGATGGAAAGCCCAAAGTGAATTTTATGCCAAAAAGTGGAAAACGGAGTTCTATAGAGGATGACATTAACCGTCTTTTTGGTGCAATTGACGTTAAAACTTCAGCTGGAACTTGCAGTCTGTCCCATGCTGGTGGCGGAGATGCTTTAAGGAAGAGTTTAATGAAAAGACCCATGAGAGTCAGTTCATCTCAAGTCTCTGGAATCGGAGTTTCAGAACCTTTGAGTTTGAAGCAGGCACTTAGAGGATTAAGCATCTCTCAGGCATCAGAGTTGGCTGCAATGAAGCGATTATCGAGGCCAGCTGGTGCATCTGGGATCCCTGAACCAGGAACAGTCAAAAGGTTTTACAGAGCAGAGGTGGTTGAGGACAATGGATCTGTCTCCCACCTGAATCAGGGGAAACCAAATTTAGTAGAAGTCTCTTCAGTACCGGAGAGAATCACATCTAGTTCGTCTGAAAAGAGGTTTGGACATCTTGAAGTGCCCAAGGCAGAGTTATCGAATCAAAGTGCTCTTTCTTCTGCTCCTTTGGTGGAAGCGACGACAGAAACATCCATGACAACTAAATTACCTAAACAGGAGCAGATTCTTCCTTTCCCTTCTGGCTTTGATGCTGAGATGACAGAAATGGGGAAAGACATGCTGAAATCTGCAGATTCTTCTACTGCTGATATTGGTGAGAAAGTTGATGAAATGACCTCAGACTTTAGTAAAGTCACTGTAGAAACTCCCATGACAGAGAAGGGGCAGAAGAACAAGTTCCATTCTGCATTTTTATTTACGAAGTCCAGCCCTGGTAGTAGAGTAAGCAATTCTGGTTGCAATAGTCCACGCTTTATCAAGCCTATCTTCAGAAACAAGAGTTTTATGAAGAAAAAAGTAAAGCAAGAAACTTCTACTTCCAGCAGTTTGAATATCTGCAACGTAAAAGATGATCTAGGTCCTAGTGCAAGTAAATCGAGCAGTTGGACACGCGACTGTTGTCCAAAGAATGAGGGTAAAGAAAATCTAAAAGCATCTCCAATTTGTAGAAATTCAAATCATAGCATTGAAGTCAATTCAAGCATTTCTGATTCAAGCTCGAGAAAACCTGGTACTGGTTTGAACTGTGATAGTAGAACCATAGTAACAAAAGTTGACGAGAGATCTAGATCAAGAGAAAAAGGAGACTTCTCCCAAAGCTCTAAAAGTAGTATCGGTGAGTATAGTAGTAGCACAACTGTTAGTGAGGATAGCTATCTAAGTGGATCTAGTTGTAGGGGAAATAGGCCTCACATGTCAAAAGACTTGAGATGGGAAGCCATTCACCATGTTCAGAAGCAGCATGGAAGCTTGGGTTTGAAACACTTCAAGCTACTGAAGAAACTTGGCTCTGGTGATATTGGGACTGTTTATCTTGCTGAGCTCGTTGATACGAGCTGCCTGTTTGCCTTGAAAGTGATGGACAATGAATTTTTGGCAAGCAGGAAGAAGGTGTCTAGGGCCCAAACTGAGAGGGAGATTATGCAGATGCTGGATCATCCTTTTCTCCCAACATTATATGCCTATTTGGCTTCGGATAAATTTTCATGCTTGGTTATGGAACATTGTCCTGGGGGAGATCTGCATGTGCTGAGGCAGAAGCAACCCAGTCGATGTTTCTCCGAACATGCAGCCAGGTGAAAGTCGCTTCTAGCTTCACTTCTGATGATTTTTACGTTTATCTATTAGCTTCATTATGTATGTTATTTCACTGACAACCGGTTCCTGACTTAATATATGCTATACTACATCCTATTGCATAATCTAGTTACAAACTGTGCGTGTTCATGTGTGTCTGTGCATAAACCATGTGCTATGGGTGTTTTCTTAACCAATTTGTTACATGCAACATATCAATGGTGAGATGGATACAATACATAGATAGATTTGTGTTTATGTATAAATATATTTCCTCTTACAGGTATCATAACATTAGGTTGATGCACAAGTTTATCCACACTTAATATTTACTCTGGTCCCTTGATCTTCTGAGAACTAATGTCGTGCTGTCATATTTGTAGGTTTTACATTGCAGAAGTCCTCCTCGCGTTGGAATACTTGCACATGCTTGGGGTAGTCTATCGAGACTTAAAACCAGAAAATATTCTGGTCCGAGAAGATGGGCATATAATGCTCACAGATTTTGACCTTTCTCTCAGATGTACTGTTAGTCCGGTGCTCCTTCAGTCATCTTCACCTGGTGCTGATTCCTCAAAAAACATGTCCAGTCCTTGTGGCGAAGCTAGCTGTATTCACCCGTTCTGTCTCCAGCCATCTTGGCAAGTTCCTTGTTTCACTCCTCGGCTTCTATCAGTCACTGTGAAATCTCGAAAGATCAAATCTGACCCAGCTGCTCAAGTTAGCCCACTGCCACAGCTTGTGGTAGAGCCAACAAATGCCCGTTCAAACTCCTTTGTTGGAACCCATGAATACCTAGCCCCAGAGATGATCAAAGCCGAGGGTCACGGGAGCTCCGTTGATTGGTGGACATTTGGAATTTTGCTATTTGAGCTGTTATATGGCAAGACACCCTTTAAGGGTTCTGGGAATGAAGAAACCCTGGCCAATGTGGTGTCCCAAAGCCTCAAATTTCCGAATGGTGCTATGGTTAGTTTTCATGCAAGAGATTTGATCAGAGGGTTGTTGATAAAAGAACCAGATAATCGATTGGGTTCTGCTAAAGGGGCTGCAGAAATCAAACAGCACCCTTTCTTTGAAGGCATTAACTGGGCTCTGATTCGCTGCACAATACCGCCAGAGCTGCCCAAATTTTTTGATTCTGGGTATTGTTTGCGAACCGCAGATTCTTTTAATACAGAGAGCAACCACCAGAAGGAATCCAATGGTTCGGAACATGTAGAGTTTGCGATGTTTTAGCCAATATTTGTAAAATACGACTGCGGAAATACAATATTTCTTACTCTGGAAAAGAGATTTCTCATCCTTCTGGTAACTAATAGTCTGATATCATAGAATATAGTTTAAATGTAATTCAGCAACGTAAATACACAGTGAAGATGCTAGTGAATCATTGCCGGACAGCGTCAAGGCAGAGAACGGTCGACAGGAATTGAACATTAGAGACTTCTCTCCTAACCAGTTGAATGATTCATGCAACCATCACATTACGCAAGAAATGATCCAATCGAAAAACATTACCAAACGATTTAATGTTTTCCTGTCTCCACAATCACCCTTAATAGTTTATACCGTCAAATCTTACAATGCAAATTTATTGACGAACTGAAATCCATAATGAGGGAAATCATATTCAACTCCAATGTGGGTATTCTTGGTCAACACAATCATTTCAGATGGCTCTCCTATACAAAAAGGCACTACATCAAAGACTAAACAATATTCATGAAATTATAGCATGTGATTATTTTTGCTTTTCTAAAATTAGGCCAAAATTAAAAACAATCTGGAGCCAACCTCTTTCCAATATGTCAAAACATTACCCTCCCATTGAAAATTGCTGATCTTTACTTCCATGAAGTGTCCATGTGATGATCATTATCATTGTCTCCCTCGTAATATTCATCATCACGCTGTATTTGCTTGTCCTGGGTGTGCTCTGAAAAGGAATTCAAAGAGCCATCAGACAGGAGCAGATTCAGCAACAATATATATATATATATATGTCACTCACATCATACAATGTGAGTAGGATTTTCCACTTACTATTCATGCGTTCGTCAGGGTTTTGGTCATCTTCATCAAAATCAGGGATATAAAAGTCAGGTGGAACCTGCATGAATTGCCCAAATCATCAATATCACCTGCTGAGATTCAACAGGCAACCTACCAACTGATAGGTCAAGACTCAATAGTAGCTTCTAACAGCCACGCTATCATATATGCTAGCATGTAAACGACACTCTGACACTTTCCAGAGTGGCCAAGAAAAACGGTATATGCCCTACCACTACTTCATGGGGCTTATATCATCAGATAGACAAATATGAAAGCAATATAATGTCGCCAACCTCTTGCATCTGTACGCTAGGAGCATGTTGGATGTAGCGAAGATTCTCCAATACTTGCACTTTGATGGTGCTAAGATACGATTTGCTATTTAAATTCTCCTGCTCAGTTGAATAAAAACAAAGCCGAATTAGGAAAGTCACAGGTTTTCATTACGAAAAGCAAGACTATTTGTACTTCCTCTTAATTGTCTCAATGTGCAACCTATTACATTCAAGTAATACAACATAGTAGGGCACCGAATTAACATAGGAAGAAGGGAGGGAGGGTGAGGAACCCCACCAAGGAAATGAAAAAATATTGAAAAAAGGGAGGAAAGTTCATACTATGTGCCCGCTTGGAATCTTCAAAGAGTGGTCTGGGGCAAAATATTTGATATACTCATTCTCTGGGATTTCTGCAAGAAAGATTGCTTAAATGAGAAGATGGTTTCAGACTTTGAAAAGAGTAACCAAATTACACAGAAAAAGCAAAGCCAAAGCAGGGCATTGCATTCATCCTTAAGTAAACTTATGTTTTTCTGAACCTTTATTTTATTTTTTTGGGTACTAATTCTCAAGAATTTTTAGAGAAATCAGGGGCATGTATATGACGGCTAAATATATCCAACCGGCATTAAATAGTAGAATAACGCTCAAGACCCACAAAAATATGACCTCCATTTGACTCCCATTTAATGTTGAGTGTTGGATGTGAAGTGAGCCCTAATGTGGTGTTTATGATCAATGGTTATTTCACATGCCACATAAATTTGGGGATAAAATGTGAGTGATATTTTGGGTGGATGCTCTAAATAGTACGTAGATATTGTGCAGGCATATAAATACAAAAACCAATCTAAGGAAACTCCAGTTCATATAGGAATGTAAACTCTTTCTTTTGTCTTGCCACATCTTTTACAAGTCAATAATATCAGCAAGCTTAACAATTATTCAGTACAATAAAAGTTCATAAAGATGTAATTTAACAAAATTCACAAGCAGTAGTCACCCTGAAGAATAAAACAAAGAAGAATTCCACGGCTTTCATATATATATATATATATATAACATTTTAATACAAGCTCTATAACTCAGACACTCAGGTCATCCCCATTGCGATTAGGGAGTCTTTATCCAATGATAGCAATTCAAACCAACAATAACCCAGAGGTCTAGTAGATATAAAAACTAGGATTCCAGTATCAAATTTGTATTGCACACAATAACTGACAGCATATTACTTGGGGGTAATGTCTACGTACATCAGACATGTCCCCGCCACCGCCCCTTGCGGGGAGTCTTGTACACAGGTATTGTTTACCTTTTACACAATAACTGATAGCAGTATAAAACCAGAATACAAGCATTAGAAATACTATTTAAGGTTCCTTCACACATAAACATGAGATTCCCCTAAAATATCCTCTCTCTAAACAAGTACAAATACAAGAAAACACCATTACCCATTGCTGATCTTGCTAAGTGAAGGCTAGAAAGTGGGCACACTCAAGAAATGGACATTAGAATTGAGTTTCATGGCTCAAGATTATAAACATTGCACTAGAGGTGCCCCAAATCAAGCAACCGAAATAAAACATAAATAGGGACGACCAAATAGAGCATAATAAAGAATCTACAGCAACCATAGGGAATGGGGGATCATGCCAGTGCAGAGAACATTGCAAAACAGACTTTTAAGAGATCTGCAATAACCAGGATGCTCCTAGCCATGTGAAGGAGAGGAAAACACAATCAAACAGAAGAAAGAATACAGAACTTTGGGACCCTAACAATCAGAGATATCAGTTGACTTGTAGTCTCATGCCAGGATATTTCCAGCCACCTAAAGATACAGAACCACCAATAAGGGGACCAACTTCTAACACAATAACACAGGACAAAATACACACAGATTGGGAAGTCTATTGCAAAATAGTAGCTCAAAAAGTGTTCAAATGAATTAGACAACTCAATGAATTCATATCACAGTAACTCATTTTTCATAGCTACTTTTGAATGTTTGTGAAATTGCATAGTTTGGGAAAACACATTCATCTTGCACACCAGAAAGTAGTAAAAAAATATATGAATTCAACAACAGTTGTTGAGAGTATAGCCTTAGATAGGAATGAATGGGAAAAAAGAATTCAACATGTCATCATCGTCAACATCATAAGGTGCAGTATGTGCAAGAAAGAAAAAGAAAATTTCTTAGCAGACCATCAGGAATTGAGAAAACAAATCGCCATATATTCAAAAACATACTTAATATTCTTAACAGAATAACCATTCTCTACATACTACTACAAGTGCTTTAAACAAAATAGAAATCCTTTCATACCATTAGGAAGTTCAGTGTCTAAAAGCACTCCTGTTTCAAAAGTCCAGCATCGAGCAACATTCTCTTTTGTGTAACCCCCACCTCCAGTAACCTGCAGTACATTATCCTTGTATTCTTAATATATATATATATATATGTATAATAAACTTTTAGTTGTATCCTATCAGCTAGAAGACATACCAGTAAGGGCAAATTGAATTTTTTCACAAACTTGACACATTCAGCATGCCCTGCAATAAAGATCCCAAGTGGCCACCATGTAAATTCGACAAACATAATTCCTCAACAACTAGCTCAAGAATAATCAAAATTATCAAATGTATCCAGAAAATTGGAGAGAGAAGCATGATTTGTTTAGGATATACACCATCACTAGAGAGATTGAAGCAGCCCAAGCGATCCCCAGCAAGTGAATCAGCCCCACATTGGAGAACTATCACACCCGGTTGATAGGTTTCAACCACCTTGGAAATAATCTAAAAGTCAGCATTTGCAAGAAAATGGTTAATACTTTCACACCATCAATCCTCAAGAACAGCCAACATGAAATTGGGGACATTTATCTGAAACTTACCGTCTTGAAAAGTTGGGTGAAGCTAGTGTCATCTATCCCATTCTTGAGGGGTACATTTATGGCATAGAACTTTCCTTCCCGTTCTCCTACTTCCTTCAATAGGTAGTATGTAAATATATAATTCCATTTTCGAAAACTGTAAATATAAAGACAAACATTAAAAAAAAAAAAACATGGCTCCAAGGTTCAAAAAATCTGAGCTGATCAATAAATCACCTTAACATCACCAGTTCCAGGAAAGAATAAATCCCCATACTTGTGAAAACTAACAGTCATCACCCTGTCATGCTCAAGTACACCTATTTAATTAGCGTTCAAAAGCAAGAAACCATAAAATACATAATGCAAAAGCCATCAGCAAAATTTGCAAATATATAACTTCCATTAGGAGGCCCCTAATGCCCAATTATTAAAAACCTAGTTTGACCAAAACAAAATTTACAAAGATAACATTCAATTCCCAGTTGAGATTCAGCTTCATCGAGGTAAAGAATATTCAATACCTGTCTGTGAAATAAAATGCTTCTTCAACTCCATCACCATGATGCACATCTATGTCAATATATAAAACACGGGCATGATACTTGAGAAGCTCCAAGATCCCTAAAACCAGATCATTGATGTAACAGAAGCCTGACGCTTCACACTTCTTGGCATGGTGTAATCCACCAGCCCAATTAATAGCAATGTCACATTGTTGATTGTTCAATCTACGTGCGGCATCTGATAGCAAATGACAGTCAGAAGATGGGGCAAATAGACATAAGTACATAATCAGAGTTTGGTAGCAAATTATAGTTGAACTTACCAATTGTTCCACCAGCATATATTTGGCAAAATTCAAATAAATTATCGAAGACGGGACAATCTTCTCCAAGATTATCTGCCACAAGAAAAGCAGCAACAGAAAAATTTATGATTAAAGAAACAGAACAGAAATGTGCAGACAATCTAGTTCCTCAGTCTATCATATATTCCCGAAAATTCTGCCTGCAGGAGATTAAAGCAAATTCCTATCCAGCACTCAGAGAAAAAAAAAAACATATAATGATTGAGGGGAGGAAAAAAAAAACCCCATTATAACAATACTAAAAGAATTGAATGTTCAGAACACCAGAAATACATCTGCTACTCTTCTTTATATTGTTCAGTATGGATGGGGATTCAAACCCCTACCCTTAGGCAATAATGGGACAAAGCTTGACCACTTGACTGGTGGTATTTCTCGAAGAACTTACTGAAAGAAAAAAAAGCTGACAAATAGACATGAAATTATATACACAACTAGGCATACATCTGGCCAAATCACTGGAGAACAAATGTAGAGTATCGGGTGTGATTCTATGTAAAAATTCAACATAATCTGCTGAGTGAAATTGGGCAAGCTCAACCGGATATGCCTTATGTGGCCGCTGTATCATAAAGAAAATAAAAAAGATGAACATCAATATCCATGTTTCACAGAAAGTACAAATCAATGGGCAAAAGAAATAATAATTCAATTTGAAAAAGTTAAAACTCTGAGAGCTTTGGATCTTCAGTAACTAACATAAATTTCCATCTTCTTGTGGAGGTCGTATGAGAGGACCAGATGGTGGGTCATACAGAGCCGGTGTGGTTTCATGGGGTGGTTTGGACCAAAGTAAACGCTACCAACATCCCCTGCAACAACCCATTCGTTATGTAAGTAGTATGATATGAGGACTACAAAAACCTTCGAGGATAGAAGAAGGGAGTTCGAGGACTCCTACTCCAAGTTCCTCTTTGGTTGCAACGAAAATAACCGAAACGAAAAAAAAGGTAAATCTCTCCAATCAGTCTCATTAAGTTCCCATGTTTGGTGATAATCCTAACCCAGCTTACAGGAAAAGGAAAAAAAAGAAGAAGAAGATAATCCTAACCCTAACTTCAAAGAGAGCAATTCTCCGATTCAAAATTCTAATTTCTTTTATTATCTGTCGCAAAGCAGTATGCCTAGGGTTTTCAGTTTCCATGAAACTGAACTGACAGTCCAACTATGACGAAAAGCACATCAACAAAAATAATAACCAGTTTCAACCATAATTTTCTTAGGCGCGGTTCATCTTAAACAATGAATTGCGAAGTTGAGAGATAAGGAAAGGAGAATCGTACCGTCGTAGAAATAGGAAATTCTTTCTTTCGAGCGCATCCTACCTTCGGAGAGGTGGTGAACAGATGGATGGCGAATATTATGGCTATAGAAGTTGCGCCATTGTTATATAGCTCGAGGATTGACGACAGAATTTTTGTTTAGAAGTGGAAATGATTGGTTTTTAAGTGATTCTGAATGAACCATTTAACTTGTTTATATTTTAATAACATTGGTTTTTAGAGATTTTAAATTTTGAAAATTAATGTAGTATTAATTTGATCCTATGGTGTTTTAAAAACATCTAAAATTATAGTATTTTTAAAATATTACAAAATCGATCATAACCAGTATTTTAAAAATATCTCAAATTCGTTATTCTCATACTTATCAAGTAGAGTCCTAGCTATGTTTGGAAAACTGAAAATAATTAAAAATTATAGTTTTTTAAGTAACGAAAAATGAAAATGGAAGTTTTAAAAACTCTTATATTTATTTACATTTTAAAAATATTGAATTTTTGGAATTTTTAAAACCCCCAAAATTAATGTAATATTAATTTAATCGGAATTGGGATATTTCAAAAACATCTCAAATCCAAAGTGTTTTTAAAATACTTCAAAATCGATCATAACCATTATTTTAAAAACATCCTAAAATCGCTATTTCCACATTTGTTAATGATATTACCAAAATGTCTCTATCGATAGGGTTATGACACGTGTTCATACAAGAAGCACGCTGGATAGGTCCAAGATGCCAGCTTATCCGATCGAGAAGGTTACCTCGATAGGCCTAATAGGTCACCTTGTCCTACCGAGGAGGGAACCCCGATAAGAGTGGAGTGGCCCAATGGTCAACCTTATCCTATCAAGGAAGGAACCTCGGTAGGAGACGTCCAGGACGCTAACTCACCCACCAAAGATGGCACCTCGATAGTGTTCCTTTAGAGGTTGTCATACCTACTTGTGCTACCGAGAAAGATTTCAACAAAACATGATTTCTACCAAAATTAGGAGACTAACCTTGAAGGATTATGATTCCTATTGAGAGAAGTCGGACTTCAGTTTTTCAAAGATCAATGATGTGGATGCGAATAAGAGAGTCCTAGTGTTATTCACGTTCAGACTCTTCTACTCCTATATAAGGTCCTCAAAGTCACAATCTGTACTTTTGCTTATAGAAAGCTTTGGTCCACCAAGCTTCGGAGCGCCTATGTCAAAGGACAATCTTTGGTGTGACCTTTACCTCGCGTTTGCTTATTGTGCAGGAAAGATTTTCACTATCGATTGTCGTGCAAGACAACAGATTTAACCGACTGATCGTCTTCTTAAAACTGACACTTTTTTGACATCATCATTAAAGGGAGCGTTAGCTAGTAGTCTCTCCCTAATTGGTCGTTTAGGATTAGGGGAGAGAGCGAGAATGCAGAAGGGGTCGATAGTACTGTATAAAAAAAGGGCCGCATCCAATTATCCATTAAACGCCGTCGTTTTTACAGGATTATATATAAGGTCTAAGGATGCTCAGTTGGACCCATTTCGAGAAGCCCAATATTACCTCACAACTGCAGTTAACCAGTAGACTTTACCTTGGAGCAGCCAGCCCATAACAAACGCAAACTCAGCCTAGGTACACATTACTTTACTTTTTGGCAGCTGAAACTGATCCAAATGATGGAAAGAGAAAGGGTGAAGCTTTGTGGCCGATTTTCAAAATTGCACACCGGAGGAGCCGTTACTTTTTCGACCTTTACTACAAAACAAATATGTCAAAAGAGTTGTATGAGGTTTGCTTGAAACAAGGTTATGGAGATCGCAACTTAATAGCAAAATGGAAGAAGGTATGTAACGGCACATATACATATATAAGGGGATCTTTTCTTCTTTTTTTGCATGTTCCGCCTTGTTCTGCATTTTGGTTCCTACTTGGATTCTTTGTTTTTGCAAATTTGTGTAGGTTAAAATGCTGGTTCTAATTTAAAAGACCGTTATTAATGAATTTTCCTAATGGATAAGTTGAAGGCTTTCCTGATTTTTTATGATTGAAAAATATCATCTACCAAGTTTGTTAATCCGAAATGCAGGCGGGATATGAGCGACTCTGCTGCCTGCATTGCATACAACCAAGGGATCATAACTCCGGCACAAGTTGTGTATGCCGAGTCCCGGAGCACTTCAGGGAAGAGAAAGTTGTGGAGTGTGTGCATTGTGGATGCAGGGGATGTGCAAGTGGAGATTGATTGCCTACTTTGTCCAACTTTGTTTTCTATTTCCCAGATCTGGGGTTCCCCTTGTTCTGCCTTTCTCTCCTTCTACTTCAATGTAGTAGTTAGGACACGTAACATCTGTTTGTACTTTGTATGTGTTTTTTGTGTTGGAAAAGGCATATCTATGTAGGAGACATGAATGGAAACTTTTCATTAAATAACTTGCCCCAGCAAAAAGTTGTACTTATTATGATGAATAGATTTACAAATTTTAGGTAATAAACAGGAAAAGTCATGGCCTCCAAGAGATTACAATCAGACTTTTCTTACATCACATTGTCCAAGGTGTCCATATCTGAAAAATTAACCATGAAATCATAACATGCGGTTGCATGTCTATCTTTACAGAGACAACTAGCCATTCAAGATCATATCCTCTTCTTTGTTTCGAATGATATTTTTATCAAAATGAAGAAAGAGGGAGGGAGAGAGGTTCTTGACCAGTTAGGTACAGATTAAAACAATGAATTTGAAAACCAAAAGATATTAAAGGTGAAGATTCTTAGTTACAAGTCCAAGCTGGAAGAGTGATGACAAGTAATAAAGACAGCAAGTTGCTGCCAAGCCCTCCTACTCTATCTTGCCCTCTAAGGTTCTCATTTTTTTTTTTGTGTAGTTGAGTTGAGCACTTATTGTCCACTCCACAAAACAAAACTTATATCCCAAGCACCATTTCTTCCTGGAAAATGAATATTTACCATTCCTCTTTAAGACCTTTCAACCAAGTTTATGTATTCTTCAATCATACTTAGGATGCAGGGTATATAAAAAAAAATGTGCATCTCAACATTGGTAAACAGTTGAGAAGAACAGGATATAGTTAGTCGGTTTTTGTCTATATACCAACTTAGGAAAATAGCTACCCAACAAAAAAATGAGGACCCAGATCCTTCACCAAGTGAATTTGGGAACAAAACAACGGCTCTCTGGGTAAAGATGCAAAAAATTAAGCTTCAATGCTGAAATTGTAATAATATCTGTCAAATATTTTAATTAGGGTAAAGGTGGGGAGAATATTTGATTTCTTTTTTCTTTCCTTTTTTTTCAAATTGAGTTCTTCATAATTCACTTTAATTAACTTGATGATTAAAAAGAGAGTAGGTGTTTTAGTCATTTTGAGCTATATATATATATATATTTTTTATTTTTTTTTTGTGAAGCAAGCAATGTTAGTTTCATACCTTAAAAGGTAGGCCTTGCTCATAACCACCAGCAATAAAGGGAAGGTATCATTGCTCCATAGAAAGAGTATCACTAGAGAGAGCTTTCGGGTTCCATGGAAGGAGCAATGGCAACACAGAAACAGATATGGGAGCAGCAGCAGCAGCAATCACAGTTGCAGAGAGTGAAGAACTCGGGCATTATCAGCATGAATGGAAGCCCAATACGGGATGACAACGATGAGGATATATCAAGATCTACATTGGCTCTGTTCCGAGCAAAGGAAGAAGAGATTGATAGGAAGAAGATGGAGATGAAAGGCAAGGTTCAGGCTCGATTAGGCCGTGTAGAAGAAGAAACTAAACGCTTGGCTGAGATTAGAGAAGTAAGTATATTTTTATTGCCATGGATCCTTACTCTAGTTCTTATGTTCTGCAAATATCATTCATTATATTGCTACCTCTCCTTTTTCTTCTAATTAAATTTGATTTGATCCCTCTGCAACATGAAAAAGACAATCTGTGGGAGGTTTTTTTTCCATACTCATTGAGATATATTCATCTGGTGGTTTTTTTGAAATGATGAAATCATTTAGGAGCTTGAAGCTTTCATAGATCCAATGAGGAAGGATGTGGCAATGGTACGTAAGAGGATCGATACACTTAGCCGGGAGTTAAAGCCTCTAGGACTAAGCTGCCAGAAGAAGGTAATTGATCGCATAACAAAAAAAATTATGACCAAAAATTCGATCCCGATTGTTCCAAAAACAGGAGATCAATTTGATTATTTTCCCACAGGAGAAAGAATACAAAGAAGTCCTTGAAGCTTACAATGAGAAGAGTAAGGAGAAAGCACAACTTATTACCAAATTGATGGAGGTGAGCACTGGTTATAGTGTACCAATTTAAGCCTGTTAAACATTAGTTCCGTGTTGACAAGTTTCATTTTCTCTATGTTTGCGTGGACTGCTTGTCAGATGTTGAGTGAAAGTGAGAAGTTGAGGATGAAGAAGCTGGAGGAGCTAAGCAAGAATATTGAAATCCTACAATAAGATGTACTAATTAACACAACAGTATTTGACTTGAATGTGTTGTACTTGATGTATGTGGTATGTATATTATGTGATTTATTTTTCTTTTACGTGTCTTTTTTGTCTCTTTTTTTTTCCGCTAATCGAGAATGACACCATATAAATTTATATTTTTTCCGTTCGATATGAGACTAAATTCGAGTAAAAAGAAGACAATTGTCATAATGAATTCCCGTGTATTCAAACTTACGATTTATGCATAGTGATGTATTGATACGGCTATCCAACCCGCATTGATGTGTAAACCAAATATTCATTTTTCTCTCAGACTCTCAGTAGTTGATTTTGAGAAAGCTGATGGCTAAAGAACTTGTTTTGCGTAATGCAAGTGAGGAATCACCGACCAACGGCAAGATTAAAGCATTACCTTGCCTTTATCTTTATAAAAATAGACAAAAAGAAAAAGAACTCTATATGAATTATTGTTGAAACTCTCGACGATTTGAAGAATTTTGACTGATTCTTCCATTGCAGAGACAAGGAAAGTATCATTTACTAGATCTACTGTTTAGACCTCCTCTTCCGATTTATTTTTAGGTGGGTACTATTTTCACCCAACGTTTATCCACCTACACAATTACACCTCATTAATTACAAAAAAAAAACTATTTAAACACCTCAGCCATCTTTTTGTAACCCCATTCCTAATTATTGTAACCCTAATCCGTTTTTCAGCGACGACAACCTAGCCACACAGCTTCGCGGTGTCATCGGTATCCCAATTGCTTCCTCTCTTCACCTCCGTCTCGTTATGGGTCTACCCGTTGGAGTACTCTAATGCTGTATTTGGTTACTCTTTCCCAATCTGAACGGAATTGACAATTTCGTAGTCAACCCAAATTCTCATGTTTGGTTACTCATGTTAGACAGACAATAATGGAATCAAAATTTCCTTGACATTTAAAAATTTGAAAATCCTAACTTAGACCAAGAAATTACAAATTACTCCAGGAATGAGAATATTCTGTAACACTTGAATTATGATTTTATCTCTTGTAATATAGCAAATTAATTGTACATTTGATATTATAAAGGAGAATGTGTATGAGGGACAATATATATTTTGACAACAATTCTCATTCAATAAATTCTATATACTAAACATTGAAATACATAATTTATGTTATATTTTTTTACCCATCAAACACTTACTAGTCCCCACCTTGTTTTCCCTTTACTTTTTTATCATTGAGTTGAGCCAGGTTGGGTAGCTCGGCCCAGAAATTAAATCTTTGTGTAGAAGTTATGCAGTATGGGCCTAATATTGGCCCAAGACTGTTCCCAGGAAAACCTATAAGCCGTTCACGGGCTATAAATAACCCCAAATCCATAGATCAAGCCGGGAGAGCGAGAGGAACAGATATGGAAAACGGAGGGGTTGAGCTAAAGCCTAGTGGTGGAGGATCGGAAGAGGAAGCAACAAAGCCGAAAGTGGTAGTGATAATGGGCCCAACAGGTTCGGGAAAATCTCGGCTGGCCATTGATTTGGCATCGCACTTCCCGGTCGAAATCATCAACGCTGATTCGATGCAGGTCTACCGTGGACTAGATGTCCTTACCAATAAGGTTCCGTTCCATGAGCAGAAAGGTAAACTCTATCTCTTCTGTTTCCAATATCTTGATTTATTCATCCAATGAATCATTTTGTTCGTGTATGAGGATTTTTCGGAGCAACTGATTTGTTTAGTTTAGCTAAAATATGTAAAACATTGGATGTATATCTCGTGTATGTATATATTTACATGTATACTTCTGTGTCTCACGTATTGTTTTTGGTGAATTCGTCGTGATTTTTGCTATTTGAGCATTCGTTTGGTATATGAATTGTTGTTTTTTATATTAATTTTTGTTCTGCGGGTTATGTGCGATAGGAGTGCCTCATCATCTTTTGGGATCCGTGAACCCTAATGTGGAATTCACTGTTAAGGATTTTCGGGATCTTGCTATTCGTGTAAGTTACTTGATCTTGGCCGCCTTGAGCTGCTGTATCGATGTATTGATTCTAGTACTTTCATGGTTGGATAAAATTTTCCTTGCTTATGAACAATTATTATTGGATTTTTTGAAATGCTGAATATTCTTGGTATTGTGTTTTATCTTGATTGACTGTTTTTTCAGTGTATAAATGACATATGGTCCCGCAACTGCTTGCCAGTCATTGTTGGGGGTACAAATTACTACATTCAGGTTGGCATTACTCAAATCTGTCTTTTTTAAGGTGCTGTAGAAAAGCATGGCAGGCTTGCTTTGAGCCTTCCTTCCTTCCTTCCTGGTGCATGAACTCAGCATCATTTTCTGATCGTTAGAATGGTAGCAGGAAATCAATATTTTTTCTTTTCTGGCACTTTTTCTTGGGTTCAACGTAAAATTTTCTGTCGGTATTTACTTGGCCTGATAAAATGTTCAACTCTCTTTATATGATGCTATTACTATAAGTTAAAGTATTTGCAGAAGATGCATGATCTGGTAAAATTGTGCTTTATGTTTTTCTTTCAAAATATCATTTTTCTTAAACCTCTGTGATCTTAACATGAACCAACTTAGTGGTAGATTGAAAGCGAGTTCTCTGTAAGATTGGAAACTAAAAGTCGTACTCTTTCTGTTTCACTAACTTATATTTATTTTCTTTATTCAGGCTCTTGTGAGTCCATTCCTTCTTGATGATTCAGTGGAAGACCAACCTGGTACATAGCTGCCCCTGTTACTTATCAGTATTCGCAATTTCAATAACAATTATTTTAGTTTGAATGTTCACAGGAGAGGAGGAGACAGATAATTTGTCAGAATTTACGAGAGAGAGTCTGACTTATAGCTACAATGACCTTAAAATCCTCGATCCAGTTGCTGCAAACAGGATTCATCCAAACAACTGTAGAAAAGTAAGCATTCCAGCTTCTTTTGCGCTGTGTTGTTCTTGATATATGTTATAAGTAGTCATTTATTTTATACTTGAATTGTTCACTCAAGTAGGTATGGTGTGACACCATTTGTTCACTCAAATAGGTATGGTATATAAATTATCTAAAATATTCTCTTTTTTTCATTCTTATTGTTAATTTTGGATGGCAATATGGCATAATCTCTGGTGGGAAGGTGGGTGATCTGTATGCCGAGTTCTCTTGGGAATTTCATTGCGGAATTTGAGATTTTTTACATTTTACTGATGTTATATACCAAGCTAATGTCTAAATATGTGGTTCAATTTCTTGCAGATCAATCAGTACCTCAATTTGTATGCTCGCAGTGGCATTCTCCCTAGCAAATTTTATCAGGACAAGACTGCAGAGGTTGGTACTCTACATATGATTATTTCAGTCCCCACAGTAATAATTCAATTGTGGACCTCTTTTGTTTTTAGATATGTTAGGTATTTTATGCAATTAAAAAGATGAGCTAAACTTCAATTGATGTGTCTTTTCTTTTCCTCCCACCCTTTCTTTTCTTTCCGCCTTCCTCTTCTGGTTTTTAATCTTTTTCTTGAATCATTCTTGTCGGGTTAATATAAGATATTATACATTATGGTTACCGGTGTGAAATCTATACATCAAATTAATTGTATGGGAGATTCTTTTCTTTGTTGGCTTGTTGCATCAAACTTCCTCCAATTCTTAAATGTATGAATCTTTTTAGATTAAGAGAAACAAAACCAGTATGAATGAAAAATGTCGTACACTGTAGTAACATCTTAAATGTGGCAGGGCAGAACTGGGGTCAAGTAGATAATTCGAGGTTCGATTGCTGTTTTATATGTGTTGATGCTGTGGCCCCTGTAATTGACCTATATGTGGATAAACGAGTAGACTGCATGATTGATACTGGGTTACTGGATGAAGTCTATGATATCTACAATCTGAATGCTGATTATACTCGAGGTTTACGGCAGGCCATTGGTGTCCATGAATTTGAGATTTTTCTGAGAGTTTACCTTTCTCAAAATTGGAATGATGAAGCAAGTGATGCTACTGATGGGTCTCTTTTTGTACCGTCAATGGATAAGGATGATAAGAAGTTGAAAGAGAAGATCAGGGAAATTCGGGCTTTCTCTAATGACAACAAACTCAAGGTTCTATTGGAGGAAGGTATACAAAAAGTAAAAGTAAACACCAGAAGGCTTCTTCGTCGACAAGTAAGTGCATAGTTTCACATGTTCTTATATACGTATTTTTTGCTGACAAATGATTTCTGCTAAAAAACATCAACATTTATTCAGGCCTTTTGGAAAGTGCTCATCCTTGTTGTCTCTTGCACAGGCTAGCCTTGTCTTTGGAGTTAGCTTCCTGTTTAAACTTTAGATGGTCTAGGAGGTAGGTCAATGTGATAGATATGGATGTTAGCTGTATTTTTTTTTTCAATTGATGACTAGTTCTAGTAATTAGTAAATGTTAATTGATAAGTTCGATTAGGTTTTATGACCTTCTGACTTTGGTTAAGGCACAATTGGGATTATTCAGTGTGGAAACAGCCAATAAATGTTCTAGGAAGGCATTAATAACCAAAACCTTCTTGCTTTACAGAAGAGGAGGATTACAAGACTTCAGGCATTGTTTGGTTGGAACATTCATTATGTTGAAGCAACAGAATCCATATCAAGTAATTTGGGTTACCCGTTTGTTCTATCAAGAGTAATCTTTAACATTTTTCTTAATAAAAATCCTGCCTACATACATTTTCTGGTGGGTCTACTGGAGTGGTAAATATTGTTTTATTCCCAGGCAAATCAGACGAGGTATGGGTTTCACAAGTGGTTGGACCAGCTGTGAAAATTATTAAATCTTTCCTTAGTATGGATGTAAGGATGGTTTGCGAGTTCGAGGCTTCTAGCAGCGCTGGAATGAAATCAACCCAAAAGGACCTGTGGACTCAATACATGTGTAAGGTGAGCCAGCACTTAAAGATATTGTGATGTTCATTATTCTTTGCTTTTCCTTCCCATCATCTTCATCTGCTGCCTTGTTTTGTGTAAAGATCCCGGCATCTGTGTTTATGACTTGTCATTTGGTAGGCATGTGGCGATAGGGTACTTAGAGGGGCACACGAGTGGGAACAGCACTTAAAGGGCCGTAGACATCGAAGGCAAATTTATCGGCTTAGAAAATCTGGAGGTCTTGGCGTGTCGGGGCAACAGCATTGGCAATAAATTCTCTGTCGTAAATTTTCAGATGCAGCTATTGACTAGTGATAACATTGTGCATTGTAAGCTATAGTATTATTATTATTTTGATGTAATGAACAAATTCCTGGAATGCTTTATGGAGAAAAATCATGACTAAATTACTTCATCTCAATCTTTTTACTTCGATAATAATTTGCCCTCAGAATCCTAGCATCAATCACATTAAGAAGTTTTATTGAGGATTCTGGGTGTGAAATTAGAGATGATGGAGGTAGGAGAAAACTATGGGAAATTATATTGTTTATTTGTTTAGAGGGTTATATGATCAAGACTACTGAGTCTTGAGACTTTGGGTGGCAGAAGTCCAACGGTTCTGCCAAGGATTAATAGAGCTAATAAATCTTTAAAATGAAAAGTTTTATTTTCCGTAATTTCTCACATGTTTTTTTCCTTCAAATATATGAATCTCTTCCAAAAGTACAAAACTAGTCCTGTCCAATACATTAATTGCCTGACCGTCAACGAAGGAAAATTTGCAGAAATCAGTTTGGTTCCACTGATCAATGTATGTTTGTCGACTTGAACCACGTGATCAAACTTCGAAGACATTATTGATTCATTTCCCCTTCTCAGAGTAGCGTTCAGTGTTCACGTGCGACTTTTTCCTGTTTCCATCACCCGGTTTACTTCGCGGATTGAAGCTCCCAGTCTCTCATGAAGACCTTTATTCTTCCGACCATATGGTGAAATCCAACTCAGATTTGACATAACCCACAACCCAACACAGTATGAGATATATATATATATATATATATATATATATATATTGTTTATCATTGGCCCATTTGTCACCCACAACTACTCTCAATGAAAGTACCATTGTTAAAAATGTTTAGTCTTACGATGAGATGGAGAAACTCAATCAAGATTTGACGTAGCCCACAATCCAACAGAATATGATATTATGTGTTCTAGACAAAGACCGGCACGAATTTACTCTTCCAAGCCAACATTCTTGCTTGGGCATAGAAACTATTATATTGTGTTAGGAGGAATTTCCTTATTATGTTCTTCTCCCACTTCTTGAATGTGAGATCTTCATCAGACTCCCACAACTCTCAATACTAAATAAAGTATAAGCTCAACTTTAATTTCTTTCCGTTTCTTAGGTTGGGACCTAAGGACCCGTCCACTGACCTGTGCCTTCGGAATGCTAGTGGAATGTAAGTCGCAGGTTATGCGACACAGCGGTAGGGACAGCTGAGTGGATCAGGTTAAATCACCAGGAACGTTCGGCCATTGGCACGCCTCGAACCCGGGACTCCGCCTTCCACCCTAAACCTTAGACCCCAGCTGGTGCCGCTGAGCCATATGCGCTGGGGACATTTCTTTCCGTTTCTTGATAAGCCACATAATTGCTTCAAGCTTCCACCCATAGCTTTGAGTTTGCTATAAACTCAACTTTGCTACAGGTGGCAACCGGCAAATCTATCCTACCCGTTTGGATGAGAGTATTTCTCACAGCGTATAAGCTAGCGGATATGCTAGTGTAATATAAGCTGAAAATAAGCTATCAAATAAGCTGTGTTGTGTTTGGTTTAGAGTATAATTACGCTAGAGTATAAGCTGTAAAATTACAATTATGGGCATTTTTAGTACCACTTATATATTGAAGTATTTATGTATACAAATGGATGAATTAATTTATATTTTTCTAACTACATTTAAATTTATTTGTTCGAATTATTCTCACTAAAATTTAAAAATAATTCATAAGACAAACTTATAAATAATTACGATTTTTTTTTACAGACACGAGGTACAAGTTCTCACAAATATGTATGGTACACACATACACATATTACAATCACACCTACGAGAAAAATGTTCTCACAAATGCACGTAATACACCTATCTCAGTGAAGCAGCAATTCTATCTCTAACTGAACCCATGTTCTGATCGTCAAGTAACTCCTGGCTATCTCCAGATAAACCGAACACTGTTGTAAACTAATGGGCTGGAAGCATGCGTTTTTTACTCTCAAAATCCAGCAGCAAAGCTTAACAAACAACAGCTTAAGAAACAGATTGTAAAGTAAGGAAAATTCATGTGAAGTGCCCTAAATTTCGAATTGAGTTACAGCAGCATCTTAACAAACAGATTAACACACAGATAAATATATATAGCAAACAGATTCGCCGGATATATACACATATAGAACAGCCTAATTTCAAATTGCCCTAATTTTCGAAGAGATAGAACAGCCTATGACGAAGGGACCAGAGACACCGAGTGAAGGGATACACGCACACATGTCGAAGGTTGAGACGCATAAGAGAGGGGAACATACCAGTGTTGGATGCGTCGTCGTCGGAGGTGTCTGTTGAACGGCGGCGAGGAATCGTTCGGCGTCGATCGCGTTTTAGGGCTTCTGTCTTCTCTTTGCTTGATTTGTTTCTGCAAGACTGCTGTGGCCTGGGGGTAGTTACGTAACATATCCATATTTTCTCACAAACAGCGCATCACGTGTAAGACATGTGGACTCAGCGGATGGGATGGCGTAAATATGTGTTTGGCAAGTTTCTCATACGCTAGCGTCTCACGCTAGCTTAAAAGCGCCCATACGCCAATCCAAACGCACGCGCGTGCAAAATTGATACGCACGTGCAAAAACATTGAATCAATTACTTTATACATGCAACGACCCTGCGAGACTAATTCTTAACAGAGGAGACAACCAGTTTACGTCGAAACACGAACCACCCAAAAAAAAATTTAAAAAATATCACTCAAAGAACTTCCCCTAACATCCCAATAGAGACATACACGAAGAGTGATCATACTTGACTTTAGAGGTATGACAATTGATAGTAGGGAGCCTCTATATATCACTATGGCCCACCAAATTTTCTATATATTCTCCGTACAATTCCAAGACTCATCATGACTCAACTCATCACCTCTCTCTACAGTCTAAGTATTTTCAACCGACTATTTTTACACTTTTAAAAAAAAACCTTTCAATTTTCAAAATTTATATATAAATCTCTAATAATTATTATTTTTGTTTTTTATTCTTGGTTGCATGTTATGCATGATTTAATTGAAGAATTGAGAACATTTTCATAAAGTGTTTATCTCTATTTGGCAATTATGATCGAGCATGCTATATTGTCAATGCACTTGCATTTTTTTGATGAATAAACCAACACCGATTGACAACTAGATGAATATGTCTGATATGGGACACCTTATCACATCAGGATACAACATTGTCTTACATCTCATAAGCGATGTACAATTTTTGACCTTTTTACCCTTGCGATCCATTCCACCTCCACATTTAAAATGTATTGTCATCATTATCGAATATGTGAATCATAATCACTTTGTTCAGGTTTTCATGGGCGGCTATTATCTGATGCCTCATATTATGATCCAATGATTTTCCTATAAGCATGATTGTGTATCTGAATGGGGCAACATCGTACGAGAAACAACTCATTGAATTTCAGAAACTTGTTCATTCGATGATTGCATCTCAATAAAATGTAGATTTCAATTCTGATTAATGTACTTGTATTGATATTTAAATTTTGAAATAAAAGTATTTCATATTAGAGTCATTCAATTTTTTTAATTATTGAAGGAAATTCATAAAAAAGAATCGAAATACTTAAAAATCCAAACAACCAAAAAAATTATAAGCCTACGACCCCATATAAGAAAAAATTATTCACATATTTATCATCTTTAAATTATTGCACATAAAAGACAAAAATTAAAGCTAGAGTAATTACAACCCCATTTTCCAGGGAAATACTTTTACCCCATGCCGTTTTTAACTCTTGGTGACTAGTAGAGATTCCCTGCCGCATGAAGAGTAAAGCATCTCCAATGGGACGCTGGAAATTGGTGCTGAAAATTTTGGAGTGTGTAGAGAGAGTTATTTGAAAAAATTGTATTGAAAAATGTGTAAAATGGTTAAAAAAGTGAAATATGGTAGAAAAGTATGAGAGAAATGATGTTGATACTTGATATTTAGAGTGTTTGTGAATGAAAAGTGAAAAAAATTGTATTGAAATATGTGTTATGTTGATATGACTGTATTGAGAGTTGTGTTTTACTGTAATAGAAGTGTAATCACGCTGAAAATTTTAGAGAATGTAGCATTGGAGACGCTCTAAATAGGGTAACATCACCATTGACTCAAGTATGGACTACAGAGCTCACGGACTATGACAGTGCCTACAAGCACCATTCCTGCTACATACATGTGCACTCTGAGGTTTAATTTAAATTATTCATAGCACGAGGAGTTCTGTCAGCGTAGGAAAAGGGTGTTGGTCATAGGGTAAATCGGGAATTTAAGAAATATACATCCAAGTAAATAATTCCGAAGAAAGTCGGTGGAAGTAGCTACTAAAGTTTGAACAAGAAAATCTAACAAGATACCATCTCTATGTCCCATCCAATCTAATCGGTTCTCAAAATAAATAGTTCCCAACGTTCACATTAACAGGAACAAATTGGGGGTGGGGGGAAGAAAGAAGCATAAATAACCACAGTTTGTCAAACTATTTAACTCAATAAAGCCAATTTTGTGAGTTTGCTAGAACTTATTGAGCTATAAAATCTTAACATATCTATGGGAATTGACACAATCAAATATCTACAAATGCTACTTGACAAAAACTGTATATGATTAGGTTGCGGAGGCCATGCAAACTGATAACCTAGCATTAGTTGTGCAGAAAACTATGATGTCTAATCTGAATAATGATGACCTACTACTAAACTTTCTCCATTGACCCACAACGGCGGGGCCCTGTTTAAGATTCCTTAAAGATAACGTAGTGGCGTTAAGTCCAATAATATAACATTGCATCACAGATGCATGTGAATAACATCTACTGAGAAGTCCTGAGCCAATACTCAATTCTTCAATTCAGAGCATTGCAGGAAAAGGTTCCTCACAACCCGATGTCATGAAAAAGCAAGAGGGGGAAAAGGAAATAAAAAAAGCAAACCGAAATTCAAAAATCGAGGAGAAAAAAGAAGAAGAAAATTGCTACCAAGGACCCATTCGTGTGTAAAAGCACACGACAATTGTGATGGACAAATATAGTGTAGTGCAGCAAAGAAGGTGCTGACTGGTGGGTCTACACAAGCCATGTCAATTGTTTCATTCCCAAATATGAGCCACTGATACTGTCAAACAAAGCAGCTAATAAAGTCTACGATTAACACGAGGGTCGAGGGGTGTATTAGTGTATTGTTTTATGGGTGTGACAGTGGACAGAGAGGACTATTGAAGTTGACACTGAAATAATGTGTTTTTCTTTTTCCATTTAATTTAACTTTTTAGCACAGTTATGATGAGTGAGTTTCTATATAAAGGGTTTAGGTTAAGTCATCTGGTTGGTACATTGGCGCAGAAGAAATGGGAGAGTTCAAACACTTGGTGATTGTCAAGTTCAAGGAAGATGTAGTGGTGGAGGATATGATGAAAGGAATGGAGAAACTGGTTTCAGACAATGAACTTGTTAAGTCCTTTGAATGGTGAGTTCCTATCCCTTCAGTTTTCCATTTCAAGCACCTTTTGCTGATTTTGAACATACAAAATTCCCAAGTGAATTTCAACAAAAGTTTCTTACTAATGTAATCTACCCAAAATGTTTGATAATGAGGATTTGACAGCTAGGCAGGGTCATAAGAATCCAAGTTTGGAACTTTTCTTCTCTGGGTGAAACCAGAGGGGAAAGTACATATAGGTTTGGTTACTAGAGAAATATCCACAACAATTATCCTGTAAATAAAAGTACATATGCTTAAGGGAAAGATATAGGGATCACTGAAGAGTACCTAGTTTGTGTTGAAACCTTGAATCCAATCTTTTCTCCAATTGTTTGAACAGGGGACAGGATGTGGAAGGGCAAGAAATGCTTAGACAAGGATTTACCCATGCCTTCTCGATGGCATTTGAAAAGAAGGAAGACTACACCGCGTTTCTCGGCCATCCATCTCATGTTGAATACTCGGCCACATTTTCAGGAGCCATAGACAAGATCGTGGTTCTCGATTTTCCAGTTAATCATGTCAAGCCTCCTGTCAAGCCCCCTGCATAATCTATGAGTGATAATCCATCAGTGATGATGATTATGATCATTAATATGAATAATAAGGAACCCAATGAAATATGTGTGTAGGTTGTGGTTGAGTTTGTGCATAATGTGTGTTTGCTTACGAAGTTATTGGCAGGTATGTTCATCTGTTTGTTTGTTTTTTTTTTTCCTCTTTTTCCCGGGTGCAAGTTCATCTGCTATTGTATTTTTGAATGTACTGTTGTCATATTGAAATAGAAAGGTAGCTTGATTGTGGACTTGGAATGTCTAAATTTACCTTTTCAAGCATGTAGTGGTAAATCCCAGAAGTCCATAAAAAGATTAACTATTTAATGGTGAATCTCGGAAGAGCAGAAGTACCTCTCGAATTTACAAATAAGAGCCGCTAGATCTATTATTGTTCATTCATTGTTCGAGAACACCTCCCTTATCTGACTTAATTACAAAGGTCTTATGTGCAAACAATCTGTCTGCCATTATCTCCGGTGGCCCCTAGAGACTCAAGTATGGTCTAAGAAAAAACACGATAAAGATTAGCAAGATGTTCCAAGGCAAACGATGAATGTTGACTCAGACCCAAAATCGCAAGCAAATAAGTATCCAACACCAATTAATGCCAAGAAGATAAACATGAATACTGCAGAGTGCAGGAGAAAGGCAGAATCTTAAGAAAATAGTGTAGAAAGGAAATATTCCTCCTTAAAGGTGGAAAAATAAAAATCCTGTTGTCGGCACACAAATATCTGCCAGCGAAAGAGTGTGAAAAATAATGCAAGTATGAAAGCTCTCCTGTTTGGTCCCAAAGTGCTGCCATTAGTCGATAAATCTAAACTATAATAAAGGAAGGAATATTCGTTAACGGATAAAGCCATAAAGGTGGATTCTCTATTTTTAACCTCTGATTTATCTGATGGCCTAGCATTCCACCATTTCTTCTTCCCTATTTGTAGTAGCGAAGATCAAACCCAAGAGAGAGAGGGGGGAAAAATGCAACCATCCAAGAAATTTCATCTTCTGCATTTTCTACTTTTACTCTGTTTCTTCAGGACTACCTGCTTCACCCAAGCTACTCCCGCAAGCTTCTGCGGCAAGATTCCAATTCAACATCCTTTCTCAACTCCAAATTCAAATTTCCCATCCCTATTAAGCCGCATGATTGTTTGTAGATCTCAAAAACTATATTTCAGAACTTCTATTGGTCTTTTCTCAGTCTCCGACATCAATTACTCAAGCAGAACGCTAACCATCTCTAATCCTCCTCGTTCTTCTTCATTCCACTACATCTCCACTTCACTTCTCTCTGCTGGTTTACCCTCACCTCCACAACCCAACTCACTCCTTCTCTTCAACTGCTCAAACAATAGGCATGCCATTTCACCGCTTATCGCTAACTGCACTAATTTAACTTCTTTTAAAACTCATGAACACAAATTCAAAACGGAAAGTTCATGTGTCCTAGTTCGAGATGTTGATAAGTTTGGTCAGAGTTTTCATCCTAGAGATTTGAACTGCACGCACTACACCCGGTTGTATAGGAGGTTTTTGGAGGAAGACAACTACACTGGATATGAGCTAGGGACAAGAATATCTTTTGATATTCCAGATCATACACCAGAGATTTGCAAAGACTGTGACAAGCCTAACGGCAACTGCGGTGTTGGGTTGAGGTGCATCTGCCATCCAAAGGAGTGCAGTAAGTGCAGCCTTTCATCTTTTCAAGCATATAAAATTTTTGGTTTTGATTTGTTTGTCTATGATTAACTTTTAATATGATGTTTTTTTTTGCAGGAGATAAGGTCATTTCTATTGGAGGATGCATTAACCGTTTTGGTAATGTGATCTTCTCAGCACTCGTTTCCATTACAGCAACAATTTACTTCTTTTTTTGTTGAAGAGACATGCTTTCTTTTTCCCTAGTTACTATTAGGCTGTTGAGTATCCTAATTAGTCTTTCATTGTCTATTTTGTGGGGGCACATCCCTGTATGATTAGTCTAAATTAATCAAGTCTCTTTTTTTCTTGACTACAACAAAAGTGGAGAAATAATTTAGAGACAAAACTGTAACAAGGACGAAAGGAAATTGACTAAAAATCAAAGCAATTAGGTGGTGACCAGTGGGAGGACATCTGATAATATACAATTATACATCATGATTTATATGTGTGCCTAAATAGTGACATCATTCTTGTAGCTGATCCTTTGGAGAAAGCTTAGTTTGGAGTTCATACTCTCTTTATTCGATGCTGCTATATACTGATGTATTAGCCTAAGATGAAGCAGTCATTCCAGCATTTTACTATAGAGAAATTTCTAGTCTTGTGAACAATCAGTCATACGAGGAATATGATTTAAATCAACAAGTAGATTATCTAGATGTCCAACGCAGTTAGTTTGAGACACTATGGTGCCATTGCCACGATATCGGATGCTAGATCGCAAGATTATTAGAGTGGCATGGAACACCAAAATAATTGTTAACACTGTTGGATATAAGTGCATAAATACACAAGAAGACGATCCACTTTGGTATGCGCTTCCATTCAGAACAAAATATAACGTGCTTCCTCTAGAATAATTAAGATCATAGATTCGTACATATAGACAACAGTTTAACATTTACCAGGCATGAAAAAGAAAGGATGCATCAGTTCACTTTACCTTTGCATAAATGCACAATGCCGTCGCTGTTGCTTCTCTCCTGACTAGTGAGCCATCTTCATTACCAGACGATCTAATTGAGCAATTGAAAAAAAATCATCCCCTGTATAAATCAATAATAAACTGTGTTATTAAAATTTCACATGAGCTCCCTCAAAATAATGAGAAAAAGAAGCTCAATAATGCATTGAATCATAAAATGCTTTCACATTCTTTGTATGCATTAAATTTGTTTCATGGAGTATTTAAAACAATGAGAATAGAGCAAATACTGCGTTGATCTTGCAATTCATCAGTAAGCCGATGAGGATTTTACTCTGAGATGTTGTTTCATTGAAATTTTTGGCTTATCTTGGTTACACCCAAACAAGCCAGCTACTAGCACAGTTCTGAAGGAAATGATTCTAATATTCTTTTACGATGCTTTCCACAGAATTCACAATCAGTTAATGCTTTCCAACTCAGTGAAGTACGCATTACGCAACTCAATCTCTGTTCCGTCGAAGCCTAGATAACTTTACTCTTAGAATCACTGCTCCGTTGAGAGTTTCAGATTCTAGGTTTTCACGATAACAAGTTTCTAAGACAAATTCGATCAACTGCTTATTTCTTTCAATCCACAAACAGAAAAATTGTAATAGTATTACCCTAGAAACGCTTATGAAAGGTACAAGCGAATAATCTCGATCCAAGACCAGAATTAGAAAAATCGCATCCCAAAAATTCGCAGCGAAAATAATAAGATGATTCTTTCCTTTTGTTTTCAATGTACTTCTGTCGCCGAATAGAGTATTAGAGTTTCTTCAGATTTAAAAAAACTCCAAACTATCAGCGCAAGAGACTTCGCACATCTTTCGTTGTTTGTACGAAGCGAGGGAAAACATCACTGAATTTCCTAACAGGCGAAGCACGCCTGTTTTTTGAATTTTTTTGGGATGTATATATACTATGGCCTAACTCGTTAGCCCAACATGTGTGGGCCTTTAAGTTTAAGACCTCTGTAGTGGGCTTCTGGCCCTTGCTAGATATGGGTGGCCCTGAATGTAATATTGAGCTTTTTGTTAGATCCCACTAGTGGGCTTTTCTCCCTTTTTTTATATGTTGGCTTTTGAAGCTCTCAAAAGGTAGGAGGGCCAGCAGGCCCAGCACGTTATATCGGACTAATGTTGCTAATGTTGCTAATGAATCGGTTATAGATTTTACTAATCTGAACCCATTTAACCCAACCCGAACCCATAATTCCCATAATTAAAATGACATCATTTTACTCTTTTAGGAATTAGGATTAAGAAACTTAAGACACTCCCGCATGTGTACCCGACCCAAGAGAAACTACAACAGTATAGCGTACAAGACGAGATTCTCCCCTAATGTGTACCAGAGCCAACCCATTATACCCAACCCCAAACCACATGAAACCAACCCAACCATATCCGCATGAAACCAATGTTAATTAAGGGTTATGTTTATGTAATCCAAACTTATACGGTTCGGATGAGGTGTTACATCCAATCCGACCCATGTGCACCCCTAGTGTATAGCATATAAATAACTTTTGTTATCATGGCCTGAGAAAAGGAAGATTTTTTTTTTTTTGATATTTTCAGTAAGTGAATTATACATTAGAACTGCAGAGCCATACTTCAATGAAGGAGAAACTGTTGAGAGTTGTATGATTTGTGTTAATAGCAGTTGATAATTATTGGTACAACAAAATGATTTTGTCAACTTTGATACCAACTCCAACTAGCTGTCCAAATGATGATCAATGACACGGGTTAAGTAATAAGTAGACCAACCAGTTAGGCACCATTTTTTGTGGCCAAGAAGAATTAATATTGATGCAACAATAGAATTATACAGTAATAAAGATTATACCATTACAACCACTTGTGTGATAGTTTAGTTGGTGAATCTATCTAAGGCCAAATTGTATAATTCAGGAGGTTTTAAGTTTCCATTTTCATCGGGAATAATTTTCTTGTGATCATGTGATAGATTTTGGCTTAACTTGTCACGTATCGTGTGAGAAATTTTTATACTCTCATGCCAACTGTTCAAAGAGCGAACCTACCTGGTATCGTTATCGATTATCGAAGTTCAATACAATAAAGTAATGCTTGTGACTTTGTGAATTCAAAATTTGAACAAATGTCGATGAAAAGCTTGAATTGACTAGCATTTTTCTTAGCTTCCTTTGACAAAGATGGTACGCACCCATTCTGCAACAAGTAACGTGCTTGCATTAGCATCCTAACCTAACACACTTCGCCATGAATTCTTGAATTAGACTTAACATCTTACCTAACCAAACTTTCTTTTGCATCTCAATTTTCCCAATTTGGAACAGACATGTACCCAACTCATTGTTCAAAGTCAATAAATATGCACTATTTTAAGTGAAGTAGGAAGTGATTTCTTACCTGATGAATGATGATAGTACATAATGTCCAAACCGTGAACACTGGATAACTTCTAGCCAGTCAATACAGAAGGTTTTAGCTCTTTGTGGGGCAAATGATAAAATGGTGAACCCCAAAGGACAGGAGAGGTGTGGTCCATGAAGGGACTACACTTATTGTCTCAATATCAAGCAAGACTCAGTGAGTATATCCTCTGTCATGAATTATATATATGCTATCCTGCACCCTTAATCATAAGCTTTGACTACATCAATAAGGTCTTATCGTATGTTCTTTGAGGAGTTGATCCTGGTTGGTTTAAAGAGATACCATGTGCCATATAAGACTGAGAAGAGCAGGAAAGGTTATGATTTGCTTTTATTTTGGTATGACAAACAAATCAGGAAAAAATTGCGAAGAGCATTAAATTGTACAAAATTCTGTTTGTAATAACATAGAATCAGGAAAACTTTTCTATCCAAAAAAAACATTATGGTTTCCTTACAAAAACAGAGTCTCAAGCTGTAATGACAGGATTTTATGGTAAAAAAAAAGGAGGCTGATTATAGCAAGGAGATTCTCGACTTTATTCTGTCCATTTATGGATAAAAGTTCTCTCTTCACATATATTTCAACGTCTTCATTGATATGCTTCAAATTCTCAAAATTTCTGGATTTTTTTTTTTGTTTTTTGAACATTCTTTTTATTGATTTGAAACTTACAACAAAATTAGCAAAAAACCCTATTCAATTCTGGAAGTCAGAAACTAATCCATGAAATCATGCAAATTTCTAGTTATTCTTGTTTGCAATATGATCAAAAAAAATCCCCATGTATCCATATCCCTTCAAGAGGAAAGGCAAACAAAATTGAAAATCTAAAAAAAAGAGAGTTAAAATCAGGGGGGAGGAAGTGAGATTAACAAAAAAAATCAACATGAACCAATCAGTTTCTTTAAAGGTTCTTACAGGCATAGATCAACAAGGAGAATTCAGCTTTCTCTTGGTCTCTCTGCACTAACTTCTCCTCCAACCAAAGCCTGTTATCCGATCCACTTCTTGTCCTGAACATGAACACAGCATATGATCCTGAAACAGGATTGAAGAACCAGTCATGTAAATCCCACATTAGATCAACCAGCAACCCATCAACAAAAATTGTCTGGTTTCCCCTGAAATTCCACTGCAGCCTCTTAACACGAATCACCGTCTTTTTATCGATGCAAACAGACAGAACCGGATGATTTAAACCCTCACTCTCTCCACTACATCTAATCAAAATGTCATGTGGAATTCCAGTGTCACAGAACTGAGCCTTAGTTGTATACAAAGTGTTGCCTGAACAATGCTCCTGCCTTGTAATTAGCCTGACTTTGGCTGCTGGATTGCTGGTTTTGATCTTCTTGGCCGTTGCTTCTTCACCAAGATCACCCAAAATAAGGCCTATCTCTGAATCAACAATGATTAGTACGTAAAACCCATCAACAGGTTCAGGTCCTCTGTCATATTTAGCATTGGAAAGATCCCAGAAGACTTCGATCTTGGAATAAGCATCGGATTCGATTATTTTGTTGCCTTTCTTCTTCCTGAACAGCCTTGAATTTGTATTGAGCTTGAAAGATGTCGAAATGTCATTGTTGAAACTTATGGTGAGGCCTTGAGTGGTTTGGTTCTTGCACCAAGTGACTTTGATCACAACCTGCTTCTGATTGGAGAGAATGACTTTGTAGACACAAGTGACAGCATTTTGAACAGATGGGGTTAGGCTTGGAGAGATGCAAGAACTCTTGGTATAAGTAGAACCAGAAGAATGAGCCACATTTATGGCATTTTCACTAAAACAAGAAGCTATGTCCCTCATGGTGTAGTACTACATCAAATTCAAATATGGGTTTTTGGGCTAGGAAGAAAGAGAGAGGGAGAGAGATCTGGGAAACTAGTACTTTTATTTCTCTTTTGTACTGTCTCTCCTCCTAAACAATCTTGTAAAGTTGAAAATTATAATATGGAAGGCACTGCAAAGAAAGGAAATCCGGCTTCCAGACAGAGTCATTTACATATTTAAAATGGGTTTTCTGTCTAACAGTCTCACCTTAAAACCTGCACATCAAAAGGAAAGAATAGAAGATTGATGCAGAGAAGGAGAAACTCCTCTACCTTGATGCCAGTTCATCTGATATAATTTAAAACCAAAGGAGAAGGAATAAAAAAGGAATATAAGAAGGAAAAAAATATGGACATGATCATGCTTGCTGTTGTAATAGATTTAAGATGTAAATTAAGGCTAAAAATACTGAAGACTTTTAATTAAAGAAAGCGCGGTTAATGGGGATTATGAGAGAAGTTTTTGTGACATTCAAAGAAAGAGAAATGCGTGATAAGAGAGTCTTTTATGGATTGTGATGGGAATTTTTTTTGGAGTCTGGATTTCCAGTGGAGATGATTATGATAAGAGGGAATGTTAGACCCCACAAAATAAATTTAAACAGTGGACACACCGATTTGTAGTCCCCAACACACGTGTGATTAAAAGCAAGTCATTGTTTGAGCTACAATTTGTATCTTAAACAGCTCTCATACACTAAACTCCAGTAGCAGGCAAGGTCGAGAGTGAGGTATATACAAGATGTACATAATCTTACACGAGACTCTAATATTATGCAGAAAGAATTGAACATGTGACTTCTAAATTGCACCACTGAAACTCTACCGCCTAAATGTACACAAACCTTTTATTGAATCTCTTTTTATGCAAATAAAAAAATAAAAGTTCACTACATATTTAATTAGTAAAACACTTCCTACTCTTCGCATCGCTTAATAAATAAAAATGGTACACCATGTGGTTGCACTTTTGAAGAAGCAACATATTGAAATCTATGCAATGTTTCTCATCAAGTTTTTTTTTTAAATTTTAATTTTTGGGTCAATACTCAGTTGTCCACTCCCTCTCCATCCCCTATTGTTCTCCAGAAGTTCTGACACTAGAATTAAAAACTAAAATAAAAACAAGTGTAAATTTGGTTGTGATTTCAATTTTCATTTAAGGCTGGTGAGGAATCAAAACAAAGGAAGACGAGGATTGTGCTTTAGAATATATGGAATTATTGATGTTGAGTTATGACTAGATTTTAAGGGCCTAGCTACAATAATATATGTGTAATTAATGAGAAGGTGGGTGAGCAATGGACTGGGCATGGAGGAATCTGTCACAAAAATTTAACAAATCAACAGAACCATCATTACTATTTCTGCATATAGGATAAGTTTGGCCAATCCCAGTACGGGCCATATGGGTATTATTCTTATAGTGAGAATTGAACTTAGGATCTCCTGAGTTTATATGGTTTGAACTCAGACAGATTCGTTAACTAAATTATCAGTCAAATCGTGATTGGTTTCCTAATTCAATAAAGCTTTAGATTTGTACAGTTTTCACTCAACAAAGTTCTCACTATATGTGATGTGATACTTCATGGCATCAGAGAGGAAAAACAAGGGACAATATAAAGGACTGAGGATAAGCACGTTGTCCATAACACACCTGAAACTTTTCACTGTTTCACATGGTATAACTGAAGTTCTGGCTTTTGGGACTTTTATGATGTTCTTTGTAATTCATTCTTGAAGCCAATGCCTTTACTCTCAGTGCATAAGACACCTCCAAAAAGTTATATAAGTTGAGTTATCATTAAGTAATCATCCATTATCTCTTTGGTCTAAGACAGTACAACTTTATTCTTCCTTTGGTAGCAGCCTAGGAGGATAGATTCCGAACTTCCTCTCCTTTTTCTATTATCATAACATTTAGTTAAAACAACAGCTGTCTATTCAAAAGCTAGTCGCTAAGTACCTAAAATACCAGATAACTTGAGAGGGACAAACAAACATAACCAACATGGAATCCCACCAAAATCTTGAAATTCTTCTCTTTTGGCTTTACGGCTTTACCTCCTTTGTCTGTCAAAAGAAGTTCATGGCATATTCTTTTCACATGCTAAGGAACCCTTTGTTCCTGAGACTCGATAGAGGGAATTCTAGAACAAACGGAGTCGAGCTTTAGATGATGATGGTCAGTTGGACTGGTAAGAAGGGGACATTAAGTAATACAAACCCAAGAATCACGAGTAGCTCGAATGACACTCATATGTGTAAAAATTCATATATGTGAAAATCATATAGATCTCAAGTCCGAGTCTGCCCCACATTCCCCAGTACTCAAAAAAATAATACAAACTCATGTTCTTGTCTGTTACGGCAAACTTAGGCTGATCTCAGGGGATGTCGTCAATTGGTCTAAAAAAAAGTATGGAGGTTTTCCAGTTATCATCCTCAGATGTAAGATGTCGACCATCACCTAATCATGAGATGTGGTGATCATTTGTTTAGGATTGTGCCAAACAATATAATACTTATTGAAAAGAGGAATGCCAACCATATACATATAGATATATATAAATATTTGCTCTGAGTCAAAAACACGCCGAGATTTAGAGTGTGTTTGGTTAGTGTTTTGAAAACTGTTTTCTGTTTTGAAAAATCAAATGATTGCTTAAAATTCATTTGACTAACTGTTTTGAGTATTTATTTTTAAAAACAGTTTTCATTTTTCAGTTTTTAAAAACTAGAAAACCAAAACAATATTTTGTTGTTTTGTACGATTTTCAAGTGGCATAATTTTAATTAAGATGGATTTATTTTATTTTATTTTTCTCTCTCTTCTCTCACTCCCAATGGATTAACTCCTCTCTCCACCGGCATCGTCGTCCGGCCACCGGAAGGCCTTGCTCCGATTTTGACCAAAAATCATCTTCATTTTGACCCAATCGATGAATTTGAATTTAATTTTGATAAATTTGAGTTTTATTTGGATGAATTTCAATTTCATTTGACTAAATTTTAATTTTAATTTTAATTTCATGTTTTTCAGTTTCCGAAAACAAAGTCAAATATCACCAACCAAATGAATTTCTCAACAGTTTTTTTTTCCTAAAAAGTGTTTCTAAAAACTATACTCAAAATCGTTTTTAAAAACTAAAAAAGAAAATAATATCCAAACACACTCTTATTCTCCCGGGCCATATCGGAAACCTAGAAACACGTCACTTGTGTAAGAAGAGCAGTGCCTTCGCTTACATATCACTCTTGAATTATGTCATTCCAATATGAAGTAGAACTGTCTGTTTCCATATTCAAACTGTGCAACAAAGTCTATAAATCCAGATTATTCTTAGAACAACTAAGAGATCTCACAGAAAGAAACATACAGTTCCATTAGCCTCCTCCGAAACGGACAATGACACCTAACTACTAGTTTTTTGTTTTGTTTTCTTTTTCGCTGCGTGGTTGACTAAACTGCTAAACAAAAAATTGATCCTAAACAGCTAAAGCTAAGGCTGTATCAGTGCAAGTAGAAACAAAATTAGAGTTGACCACTGCACAGTTTGCTAAAATAATGTGGTAGTCTGCGAGAATGCTTCCTTGATCCCAGACACACCAGCTTCCTATCACTCTCCATATCTTCTTCATAACCCAACAGCCTCATTTAAATAAATTTCTGTGAAACAATGCAAACTAATATCTGCCTTGCAAATCACGTGTGCAGCCTCAGTCTTCCAAGCAAAATGCATTTAGAAAAATGACAGCAACAATAATGCATCTCCCATACGCTACATTAATCAATGAACATGTGCATATTCAAATCTCCTGCAAACTGAAATCACATAAACTAATCAACGAGACCGACACTAACAATTCCCATTCATTGTTTCTATATGTTCCTTACGTCATCTATAACCAGCTTATTGAAAATATCATGCATCACTATCTGTTTAACAGACGCTATATAAAATGAAAACTTAACCATGAAATGCTCAGCTAATTAAACAACACAAAATCAATCAATGATCATAATTACCAGGTAAGAAAAGGAATGGCAAAATAAAAATTAGGGTAAAGTTGAAATAGCTCACCGAAGAATCGCCAGATTTCAAATCCTGCACCCAATGTTTTGGTACGGGTATCCCACATCATATGATGTGGCATATCATGCCCAGATTCAAAATTCTCCATCCTGTACTAGAAATATTGCGAGACTTGGCTTTCTTTTTCATTTGGAGCTAACCACAATATCACAATCACAAACCAAAAACAGTAAATATACCACATTGTACAAGTTTCCATTGTTTCATAACCAACTCTTACAGGAGAAAGAAATGCCCACTCTAACCACCACTGGAACACTTCATAGTAATCGTAAGACACATTTTTTAAGTTTCAGGTCCACCAGAGTTCAGCTAACATTTCCACTTTTAATGCCTCAAGACACAAAACTGAAACATCTTTATAAAGCCTCATACGAGATGGAAATAGAAAATCTCAATTGTTAGAGTCATACTTACTGAACTTAGAAACTGACAGAAAAATGTTATCCCAAAAGTTATAAGGAACACAAACAAAAATCTTGGAAAAGATGGTTGCAAAATAATATTAGTGCTCAAAGACAAATTCATTCTTCCATTGCTTGATTTTCTTGGGTCTGCTGTTGAGAAACCTTGACTGAGATTTTCGGTAGTGTGAGAGATGGCTCTTGTTTGAGAGCCAGAGGAGCTTTGACCAAATGTATACCCTGTTCCAATTCCTTTGCTGCCTCCCTGCGCTCCTTGGTACTCTTGCCTTTCATCCTGCCAAAAATGTTCAAAGAACATCAATATAAACGTTCCAGGAAAACAAAAACTTGTGATACTCATTTTTCAAAATAAAGTGGTGCATATGAAAAACCTCTTCTCATGGTGTCTTATCTCCCTATCGGTTCTGACTTTACTTATCTTCTTGATTGCCTTCAGAGTGTTCTCTGCAAGGTTCCTGTCATATCTCTCAGGCCTATTTCGCTTTCTTTCAAACTCAAAGGTCGAATCCTTGACAAAATTTAAAAAAAGAGGCGAAGAGAACATTGAGTGCTAGTTTTTCCTGTGTAACAAAAACTATAATTCGAAAAACTTATCATAGGCAAAACATTTTCTCAGTTCATTTACTTGTGTCATGTCTTTTCCATGCAATCTTCTATAAGCCTTGGTCCATTTAACTTTGCGAGGGTTCCTCTTCATTTTGAAGTTCTTGTGGCATTTTGATCGACAGAACCGAAAAATCTGCAAATAAAATGTTAATCACTACGGGAAAATGTAGTCCAAAACAGCTAACATGACAAGATAACCGTTAACCGTTTTGGCTAGAAAAGTAAGTCCCTGAGTGCTTAAATTGACCCCCATCCTCTCCTCAAGCACCGTGCAAGTTGCAAGGTGTTTGCATGGTGAGTCAAACACAACACCTCCACTAGAAGGATTCAAGATATAAATTCCAACAAATATCAATCCCTTTCATAAGATCTACATACCTAACCCAACACCAGCCAAAGATTGACAATGGTTAACATTTCACAATAATAAACTCAAATCACATGCCAAATGAACAGATTCCCATAACTGCCACCATACATCAAGTATGATAAGTTGGATGCTTTAAAACCTTCATAATCACCATGTAAACCAAAGCTCACATTGTAATACGACTTGAATATAAAAAAATGTTAACAACTCTCATGCACCAAGAACTCGTAGCAGGTGGGGTCAAGGACAAACAAAGATGTGCACAAACCTTGGCCCTAATAATATGTGGAGAACTTGTATCCAATAATTGAACCTATGACCTCTAGGTTGCACCCCTGCAAGACTACAACTCTATTACTGGGCCACATGTTCGCCCATAAATTGAAGCTTACAATGTATTGTGACTTAAAGGTAACTAAATAATTTCAGACAACCTGTTGAGTTTAAGACTTTAAGTAGGGGTGCAAAAGAGCCGAGTTGCTAGTTCGGCTCGAAAAAAGTTCATTCGTGTTCATCTCAATTTATAAATGAGCCGAGCTTGAGCTTGATTTTAAAAGCTCGATTCATAAACGTGCCGAGCGTGAGCATCACAAAGCTCGGCTCGTTAAGGCTCGCAAACTAGCTCGTTGGCTCGTTGGTACAGTTCGACTATATATATATATCTATGTGTGTGTGTGTAATAGTCTTTGATTTTCAATTTAACATTATTAATATGTTTGAATGTAATAAAATATTCATATGATTCAATGTATTAGTAAAGCATTAAGTATTATTATTAGTATATTACATAAGTATTAAATATAAACATATATTTATTAAATATCATTATATTATTATCGAGCTCGAGCTCCACTCATTTAGTGATTTATCAAGTTTTTAACAAGCCAAGCTTGAGCTTGATTCGTTTAAGAATTACTCGAGCTTTTAATGAGCCGAGCTCGAACCTTAATTTTAAGCTCAAGCTCATCACATTTGAACCGAGCTGAGCTCGAGCTCCTCAAAGCTTGGCTCGTTTACACCCCTAAGTTTAAGGTACACTATTGCAGATCTTCGAAATCTGATTTAGATGCAAATCCAAGGAATATTGACTGCATAAAGTAAATTCGCACTTCAATTTAATTTGACCTTAAACTGATACATTAAAACAATACATCGATGCAGTTGAATAAGAAAAGAGGATGGAAAGAACATAATATAGACGAGAGTGGAAAATTTTCACCTTTGCATCATTACGAACAAACTGAATGCCATGCCCCGGATATACAGTAGAAGAACAAAACCAACATTTCTCCAACCTCATTGCGTATTTGGATTAGGCACCCTATAATTACTGGGATAGAGAGAGTCAATATATCAAACATAAGCAAAAAAATAATTACACAATTAGTGTTATACACATATATCTACCCCACAGAAGACACATGTAAAACAAGCTGATATATCCATTGACGATGGAAGAAAATGCATTCCCCTCCAACGCTATCAAACTTAAAATACCCAATTAATTTTTAAGCCAATATCAGAATGAATTTAAGATAGAACAATTACCACTCTTTTTGCTTAGACGAGATGTGGGGACATAAATCCACTTCCATGTGCTAAAACAACGCCTATATTAGGATAGTCACAGGAAATTCATTCAATAATGGGTTCACTCTCTTTGGTTCAAAGAAAGCTAACACCAACTGTATACTTTTGTTGTGTGAAACACTAATCTTACAAATCTTTATCAGCTCATGGTTAATATACTCAAGGACACGAAATTTCTATACGGTTCAAGCTCTTGAAAGTTATTTTAGGTGATATGACTCCTACCATCCAAACAGTGATCACCTGACAAGCTGACATGTTAACAAACTCCTAGAACGACAAAGAAAGATACCAAGGATCGAAGAGCCAGAACATATATAGAAACTGACATAATTACTTCTTCACCCATAAGTACATTAATTCAGCTATACAAAAACACACAGCAATCATAGGAACACCGCACAATAAAACGAAAGAACTCCAAGTCTTAAACAATTGAGAATCCGCTCATTGGGGCAACCTTTACACCCCATCCCCGCCCCAATAGAAACCCAACAACACTAATTTACTAAATTCACCTAAACAGAGAATGTTAGAAGAGCAAAAATGAACAGACGAAAATGAGAATCAACTAGGTATGAAAAATAAATGGACTCCCCAAATACAAAATAAACCCATTTTTTGACCTTTCAGTTCGAACATTGTACGTATTCTTCGCTCTTTCTTTTTTCATAAGCAAAGGTTCATGCATTCGAACTTTATACGAAAACGAAGAAGTAATAACAGAAAGGGAAAAAAAAGGTCCCAAAAACCATGGGACCAGTCCTAGATATGGAAGTACCAATGGGAAATTTCTCTAGCAATCTCGAAAACAACAGGACAATCTCGAACTAGATCGGCCGTCAGCGACTGCGGCTATTCTCTTGTGAGTCTGTGTATGGGTCGGGCGTGTTGCGACTTGTGGAAGACACAGATTTTAGGGTTTTTGGATTGTTGGGTTATGGGGCTTTTGATTTTTGGGTGTTGATGATTTTTTTTTTTTGAGAAATAACTTCATTAAACAAACACAAAAACAAGAGGAGCAATCTCCTGTGGGCATTCGCACAAACATATTTAAATATAAATATTAACTGAGGGTTTAATATAAAGATAGGGTAGTCGAGTGCCACAATTTAACTAGTCGTTTGGTGTGTAGAATGGTTCGAATGAGAATGAAAATGAGATTTTGATTCTCACGTTTAGTAATGACAGTGAGAATTAAATTTTGATTTTCATGTTTGGTATGTATACAAATTGGGAATGAGAATGATAATAAAATGTGTTTTGTCCATTATGTTCTTTATTAGTAGTATTTGCAGTGTCATTTTACCATTTTCAAAAAAAAAAAGTTATTACATTATTATTTTATATACTTAATAAGTCAAAAAAAAATTCTGGAAAAAAAAACTACAAAAATAAAAGGGGCATTAGAGTAATTTTTTGCATCAATTCTATGTGGAATGATGTATTCCCATCAAATAAATTGAGATTGAATGAAAATGAAGAGAGAGAGTGGAATCCACCAAAAAATAACACATAATGGAATAAAATGAGTCATTTCTTATTCCCTCCCTATTTCCTCTCTATTATCATAACCAAACATCACCTAAGTTCAGATATAGAATCAGCCACTATAACAATAAAGTCAACTACCTGATTCATTGACTAAGGATCCGTTTGGATCAGAGTATGTTGATAGAGTATAAGCTCTCGTAAAACGTAAAAGCTGAGAGTGTCTGAGAGTATGGGGACAGAGTATAAGCTAGCTTATACTCTGAAACAAACGGACGCTAAGAGACTTGAAAACACAAGTGTCAAAATCCATGAAAAATGATTTTACAATATTCACAATAAAACCAAAATGAGACAAGTCTGAAAATGAGTCATTAATGGCATGGACGTAAAGCAATCCATCAGCATATGTTTAAGAGTAAATTATAAGTTAAAAAAACATGTATCTATAAATTTATAAAAAACATGTATCTATAAAAAGCATATGTCTGAAAATGAGTCATTAAAAAACATGTCACATATATCTATAAATTTAAGAGTAAATTATAAGTTATGTTTTGGAGATCTGCAGCATTGCTCACAGAAAAATCCACTTTTTTTTCTTCTTCTACTTTTATAGATGTCGTAAAAGCCGTAACGGATTTGTAATTATGAATTTAATGAGTGGGCTTTGCATGTTCATGAAGCATATTGATTTATGTCATTTTCAAGGACTTCTAAAGTCACACTTTCAAATAATTACAATTGTTTGTATTTTCGGCAGCAACTCGCAGGCATTGGTTGCCTCCAAATCTCAATTTTGAGATTTTCATTTATTGTCAACTCAATGATGCCTTTTAAACTTGCTCTACAAGGAAATACTAAATACTTTTCATAAATTAAAACTGATTAGCCTTTGTCAATCGAAAGAAATAGTTTTTCACTTAAAAATTAGAATAATGCTTCAAACTTTCTAAATATGACCCCGATTTATTCAATGTGGAGTGTTCGGGTATTAAGTGAGCGCTTATAATCAATGACTATTTCACAATCACATCACATATGTTTAAGGATAAAATAAAATCATACTTTGAGTGGATATTACTGATATTGCAGTTTTTATACCAAATTTTAGAGTTAAATGGGTGTCACTTTGACATATTTGTTTTTACGGATTTTTTATTTTTATTTTTAAAAATATAGAAAATAATATGTAAAACACGTTTGATTGTTATTTTTAAATTATGTTATGAAAATTAATAAGTCACTTGAATTTAGAAAAATAATTTCTGAAAATAGAAAATAAAAAAGAAACAAAAAAATAGAAAAACAAACCAATCATCATACTCTTACTTCTTTTATTGTCGAGAGATCATATATGCATCAACACTAGGGATGGGGCTGTAATCATAGGAGGGTAAAATGTGTTGAATCACAATCATTCATTTATTCGGATGAGACTATTTCCACCTCAATTTTTACCGGACCGATACCATTACTAAAAAATCTCAATCTTATGATGCTTCACTTTTTTCTATCATTTCTATGTATGTCACCCTCATGCTTTACCCTCATCCTCACCGGATTCAAATCCTGCATCCCTGGAATCCACCAAGGGGTTCGAAAGATGCTCCTCTTAGTTGCACGAGGCTTGACTACTCGACTTAAGACAAAAGACAAGATCCAGATCAAATTTTGCATGGGAATGTCAAATCCCGAGTCGTCAACCAAAGCTTGATCGGGGGCTCCTAATCAACCGTAGCTTCAAATTTTCATTTGGATCCAAGTGGATCGATATTCATTAGAGCTTTCCACACAAACTCTCTCTTCGAAGACATATACCATACCATATAAACACGAAGATTGAGAATATATAAGGAAAGGAGACGTATCTTTTGCAAATGATTACCTGACCTTGAGTAGCCATTGATGGGATTACAGAGTAAGATCCAGTAAAGAACGACTGAAAGAGAGATTACAAATGTATGGACCGAAATATTGAAAAGAGACAAAATGTCTGGCAACAACCCGAAGCAGAAGCAGAGGTTCTGAAAGAAGCTCGACCATGTAAAGTAGCCCAATCTGATTTCTTAAGGAAAAGGTTCTCATATAGCTATCGGAAAGCTATCATCGGCTTCACCGGCAACAGTAACCGGTATAAGGGGAGTGAGGGAGTGAGAAAAATGAGAAATAGGTTCTCATATAGTCGGTTTAGTGCTTAAGGTTAGATAGGATTGAGGTTTTTTGATATTGAGGTTTTTTGACATTTTTTAGGGCAGGATAGATAAAAATTGAGTTGTAAATAGCACATCCATTTCACCCTACATTCAGGAACACCGATTCCCATTAAGACATACATGCGTATTTTTTGAACAAACAAATAAAATTTTTATTACTTAAAATTACAAATCATTATTTCATGATGGGTCAGTGAAATAGTTCCGTTATGTATAAACTCTACTCTTTTTTTAATGTTACAAAAAAAAAAACTCCATATTTATTTTAATTAAAACTCCATATAATAATGTTTATTCTTTAAACTCAAATTTACGCCAAAAAACAAAGGATTTTTTAGCTTTTCCATTGCAATCGCTAGCTGTCTCTTCTATGTCATTCTCTCTCTCAGCTCCGCACTCGCTCTCAGACCTTGAACTCCAAGCTTACTGCTACTCTCTTCCCCTCAACAGTGGATTTCTTAAACCACTCAAAACTTGAACTCTGTACTTTGGATCTGCAACCTACGCACATTCGAGCTATGAACGTCTAATCTATGTTCTACTTGACAATTTTCTACGTACTTATTAATGTCGAACTCCGACCCTAAGGCCCGACCAAAGCAGGGGCCATGGCTGCCCGCGCCGGATTCCTCTCCATTGCCGCCATCCACTTGGGCAAAACGGACAGGATTCCGACCAAAGTTCTCCGGGGAGACTAATGCTAGCAACTCTGGCCAGATTTCTCTTCCTCCAAGGCAGAAAGGCAACGACACACAGCCCGATCTCGAGGCAGGACGCTCCCGCCCTTCGCCGCATACTGCCAATGGTGAACCGGCTCCTCGACCGCCGATGAATCCTCCGGCGGTGGACAAGGATCATTCGGTGAAGAAGAGGCAGGATTCCGATGGAGGGGGGAATAGCGTGAACGGCCAGGAAGCTGCGACGGCGGGGCCGGTTGCGGAAGCTGTTCCTGCCTCAAAGCCGGTACCGAAAAGGCCTGCAAGAAATGAGGAGGTTGTCGATGTAGGAGATGATGGGTTCGTTGCGAGACAGTCACATATGAAGTACGAATTGAGAGACACGCCTGGTCTTGGTGAGTTTTGGTTTGTTTGATTCAATAGTTGCTGCGAGGGTTACAGTGAGAACGGGGGTTTGGACTGTTACTGGTATTTATTCTGTATAATTAGAATAAAGTGTCGATTCTCTATTAATTATATTCAGCAAGAATATGTTCGTGTATATGCGGAGTTTATTTTTTTTTATTGGTGTACATTAGATATCGGATGTTAAGTGGGAGTTTTTTTTAAAGTAATTTTTTATAAGCTTTAGTTTTTTCTATTCAATTGATTTTAGTGGTTGTTGATTGTTTGCGTCACTAACGAGGTTATTGGTGATAATTGGATGCTATGAGTTGCCTTCTTTAGTTCGATGCTTTGAATTTTTTTATTTATAGTTGGATTTATGATGAGAATTGTGTGTTTATCCAGTGTTCTTTCCAAAACATTTCAGTTACAATTGGTCTCTATGGATTCCAGCATTATCTTTCAATTTTGGGTTCATTGATTCTCACTCCGCTAGTCATAGTTCCTGCAATGGGTGGCACTCATGTAAGTAGCAATGATTTTTTGGTATTTTTTAATTTTTCAATATAATTATGTGGTCTCTTGTTTGAATATATATTTTTAAATATAGTAGTTTGTATAGCTTTGATCTAATGGGGTTTAGTTGGTGTAGGAGGATACTTCAAATGTTGTATCCACAGTGCTCTTCATGTCTGGTGTGACCACACTCTTGCATACGTCCTTCGGCTCAAGGTTGCCTTTGATACAGGGGCCGTCATTTGTTTTCCTGGCTCCAGCATTGGCAATAATAAATTCCCCAGAGTTTCATGGACTAAATGGAAATGTATGCTTCTACTTTATTTTCCTTTCTGTTTTTTGCGTAGTGGTTGTTCGATACATTTGGCTTGTGCATCTTGGATTTGAAATGTGAAGAATTTTATAAAATGGAAACCTGAGTCCTGCAGTTGAAAGATACGAGAGATAAACAGAGAGATTTGAAGTAGTTGAAGAAGTGTACATGAGAAGGATTGATAAAATAGATTTAAAGTAGTTGGAAAAGAAAGTTAAATGCTCACACAAGAGAAAGTAGATAAAATGGATGAGAAGAAAAACTTGAATGGCAGTCTCTGTTTTCAATAGTCCTTGAATCAGTATTCTTAATAATGTTATATGGGAGTAATATGACTCTGTTTTTTGTTTTTTCATGACTCTAGTGGCACTAAATGTTGCAATACAGTGGCCTCCCCTACTCCCTTTTGTCATTTTCATTCCCCTCCATGCCATACCAAACTAGCATGGGTGTAAAAAGTTTGTCTTTTAGCTCTTGTCACCCTTCTTCAGAAGGTCAGATGTTCAAGGTCTTAGGCCTTCTTTGTTCTTGTTATGAGAATCATTATCTAGTGGAGCACATTCTTCTTTAAAATTCTTTTAAGATGGGATGGGTAGACGATATGTCTCGGTAAAACTCATTACAGGTGATCCTGTGCCCAGGAGTAGAGTTGTAAGTTGCAACCTAGAAGTCAGAAGTTCAATTCCTGGAAACGACGTCTACAAATATTAGGTGGGATAAGATATAAATACATCATGTTAGTCCCCGACCCCTCCCATTTGCGAATCTTGCACACGGAGTTGTTTGACCTTTATGTCTCAGGTTACTTTTGGACATTATGAAAATGAATTTTAACACTTTCTTACTACTTAGCGGTTTAATTAGTTATCAGGAAGCAATCCCCTCTCCTTCCTAACTTTTTTTTTCCTTCTAAAATCCATTCTATATGATCCTTCATTTTTGATCCAATCCGTAATAGCTATGAATCTATGATAAACATTCTCCGAAGATTGTCCTTCTCAACCGTTAATCTCAAAACAATAAAAGAGCGTCAGTGTATGAAGAACCTGATATTGCACTCAACACTCTTCAAGTCTTCATTAAAGGTTGTTTGACCATATTAAAGAAACTGTAATACACTTGTCAGTGGAATTATTCTGTATTTTGTCTTTCCTTTTTCATTTGCTTTACAAGTGATCCTTCTACAGTTTGGACTTTTTCAAATTCCTTGTTTTGTCAAATTTACAACACAGTGTTTGAGAAGTCGCTTAATGTAACAGAATTTCAGGCATATTATGAAAGAGCTTCAGGGGTCTATAATTATAGCTTCTGCTTTTCAAGCCATACTCGGGTATAGTGGACTGATGTCTCTAATTTCAAGGTATAGTTTTTGTATATTTTCCAAATTGGTTGGTCATTTTAATGCATTTGTGTTTCGAGAATTGATCATTGGAAGCTTGAATTTATAAGATTAAGTTGGTTCAGATTTTTTGTTGTGTGGTTATTGCTAAAATGAAATGGTGTCAGTTGCTCCAGTTTTACGTTGATGATTTACTACTTCTGTTAAGTTTATCGAGCATGTGTCTTGTCTGACGCAAGTTCGGCTATGAGGGGTTGTTCCCAACCACAATCATTTATTGTATTAATGGTTGCCTATTGATTATGGCCTGTTGCTATAACTCACCCTTCAGATATGAGATATGCAGGGATTTTGTGCTTGTTTAGAAGGGGTTGCTGGTTGCATATATAATACTTCACCACATTGTCCAAGACTCCAAGCACTCGGCCTCAAGCCATTTTTCAGTTTAGGGGATTTGAAACTGATATAATTATGTGTATCTATACCTGTAACGATTTCATTGTAACACCTGTAATTTATGTTTTAGTTCCATCAATGAGATACTTAAGGAATAACATTAAGCGATGTAGTTGAAGTGCACGGTTAGCTAGTGTTTTTTACCTTTTTACTTTTATCTACAAGGAATAACATTAGGTGATGTTGAAAGGCATGCTAAACTAAATGAAAAATTCCGGTCTTTTTTGTGGCAACATGGCTTGTGGGAAATTCAGGAGATTTTGGTTCTTCGGGTAAGTTACATTTTTTAATCCTATGAGCTACTTTGATAAGTTGCCTCATTTATTGGTTGTTAAATCAGTTGGTTAACTTCTTGTTTTAACGGCTAAATTGACTCAGTCCTTATGTTTAGTTATTATGTGGGCTATACTTCTTGATTTGATTGCCAAATTGACATAATCATAATTGAGTTCTCCCTTTCTTTTAGTCATAATGAAAGTTCCTTTGCCTTCCATTTTCAGGCTGATTAATCCAGTGGTTGTTGCTCCAACTATTGCTGCAGTTGGTCTTTCTTTTTATAGTTATGGTTTCCAGGTGGTTGGTAAATGTATTGAGATTGGTGTGGTTCAGATACTACTCGTTGTCATCTTCTCTCTTGTGAGTTTTGTGGATCTACCTTGATAACTACATGGAATTGTTTTTTTGATATACCTTTTGTGCTTGTGTGTGTTTGAGTAGACATATAGGCTTGAGCTTTTCTGAATACCAAGTAATGTTGTATATGTGATAAGATTGCGTGCAATTTGAATATCGTGGTATTTTTTTGACTGGCCTGCATGCATGGCTTCTAAAAGCATTGTTTCCACACTTTTTGCAGTACCTTCGTAAGATATCTGTTTTCGATCATCGCATCTTTCTAATATATGCGGTGAGTTTGTTCTTACAAATCTTAACCGTTATTTGATTTGTTATCTTTGTTTTCTTTTTATTCTATGATTTGACAGCACATACATTCTTCTGAGTGCATTTCTGCCTCTTCCAATTTATAGGTTCCATTGGGTCTTGCAATTACATGGGCAGCTGCTTTCCTTCTGACAGAAGCTGGAGCTTATAGCTACAAAGGTTGTGATATTAGTGTACCTGCATCAAATATAATATCTGAGCACTGCAGAAAACATATTTCTAGGATGAAGTACTGCCGAGTCGACACTTCTCATGCATTGAAGTCTGCCTCATGGTTTAGGTTTCCCTATCCTTTGCAATGGGGAACTCCTGTCTTCCACTGGAAAACTGCTCTTGTCATGTGTGTGGTGTCCATTATTGCATCAGTGGATTCGGTTGGTTTCCTGCCCAATGCATATTATGATTGACAGTTCTTTTGTAAAGTTTCACCACCCTGTTTGAGATTCTAGTTTGGCCTCTTTGTCTTTGATGGAATTAATATTAGCTCTAAAGTTCTACTGTCTTTGAAATTTAGATGTAGAGATAAATTTCTGTGCAGGTTAGTGATAAATTGTACTTGAGGGGTTCTGGCCTGCAAAAGGGGGGATGGAAAAAATTGAGAACCCTACATAATTCCTCAGTAGTCATTCTGAAGGTCACATGAGAATCGGTCGTTCAGTTATTTTTGGCTTTGACTAGTGAGATGAATTCGATCAAAATTGTGGTTGATGAGGTAGAAGAGTTTGAAAGGTAGGTATAAGAAATATACAGTTGGTGTTTATGCAAAGATCATTTGGCATCACTGAACATTTTCATGTATGTGGCATGTCAAATCTCTTCATCATCAGAATTTTGCTTGATTAGTTGACCCAATGGATTATTTCAGCTAAGATTTTATATCAAATTTGGAAGTTTCAAATTACCTCTACGTGATTTACAAAGCTCAGGGAAGTTTATGACTTTAAATTTGTGTCAGTCAAACGAGGTCAATGTATGTTGATCCCAAAAACATTAATTTTTATGTAGGCTGAGATAAAAGAATATGAACCTTCTCTTCTTTAAATCAAATAGCAACTTAAGAAAGTACGTGTCCAATTTGTGCTGCTTATATGATGTATTGGAGAGTTCAATGATTTGGCATGTTGCTAATTTGCTTTTGTTGTAATCTTCAGGTTGGCTCATACCATGCATCATCCTTGCTGGTGGCATCTAGACCACCAACTCCAGGAGTTCTTAGCCGAGGGATTGGTCTTGAAGGTCTTTCTAGTTTATTGGCTGGTCTTTGGGGTACGGGAACTGGGTCCACAACTTTTACAGAGAATGTCCACACTATTGCTGTGACAAAAATGGGAAGTCGAAGAGTAGTTGAGTTAGGTGCATGTGTTTTGATCTTCTTGTCCCTTCTTGGTGAGTGTTAACGAGTTAAAATTTTCATATTCGATTGGCAAAAAGTTCCTTGGTTTCTTGGTTTATGTATTGTTCTCTGTTTACATTTTCTCACATTGCTTCCATATGCACGTTCAGGTAAAGTTGGAGGATTTATTGCTTCAATCCCTGAAGTTATGGTTGCAGCGCTCCTGTGCTTCATGTGTTCAATGCTTGCAGCATTAGGTTTATCTAATCTACGTTATAGTGAGGCTGGAAGCTCTCGGAATATCATTATCGTTGGGTTATCTTTGTTTTTTTCCCTCTCGGTACCAGCATACTTTCAGCAATATGGCGAGTCTCCAAATACAAATTTGGCACTCCCAAGTTATCTAGTTCCTTACATTGTCGCTTCTCATGGACCTTTCCGCAGCAAAAATGGAGGGGTATGCATCTTTTACTTTCAACTAATTAGAAGTAATGCATCTGATCCCCATTCTGTGACATATGGACGAACTTTTTTCTTTGAACCTTCTTATTCTTTTCACTTGGATAAATATCAACTCATTGGATAGCATGATTAGCATCTTAATTCTTTCGCGATCCTTGCTTTCAGCCCCTTGAAGCCCATTTACTTCGGAAATGGTTCTTAGCGATATATACATGTAATTGTCTTGAAATTCTCTTGATGACTTTGATATCTGTGCATTTTTATTGTGGAGGGTTTGTGAATTACGCCACCCCCCCTCCCCAACACACACATCTGTAGTCAAACTTCTGAAATATCATCAAGTTTGAGTTTGATTCTGAATGGCCACAATTTGTAGATGGTAACTTTGATTTGTACTGCCATGCCGGGTGTCCCTAACAATTAAAGACCTTTGAAAATTGTGTTTTTGCAGGTTAACTATTTCATGAACACGGTACTTTCGTTACACATGGTAATTGCATTCGTTGTGGCAGTGATATTGGACAACACTGTACCTGGCAGCCGGCAAGAACGCGGGATGTACGTGTGGTCTGAACCCGAGGCTGCTAGGAGAGAGCCTGTTGTTGTCAAAGACTATGAATTGCCCTTCGGAGTTGGCAGGCTCTTCAGATGGGTTAAATGGGTTGGACTATGAGGTGGTATGCTCCGTGTTCGCATTTTGGCCATTATCAAAAGCCCTTCTCAGGGGACAATCGTACTGCTTCCTGGTTCTAAATTCAAGTCTCCTGGGCTGGTATGGTATATATATAGCAGAGGTTTTTCCCCTGACACCGTGGGGGAGTTCTTCGGCCCATACAGGTTTTGTAGAAATGAATCTTTCTTTTACATTTGAGAATCAAGAGAGATCTGGTTCTGTTTTAGCTTTTGAACTATAAACAATATTGTATCTAGATTTCAACTTTGTGTCTCTGAAATCTGCCAGATTGATTGCTGTTGAACGAACTTCGGGAGACGTCTTCCTCGTGTATATTTTGTTTTAATCTTTTTTTTTGGTCATATTCTTTCGGTCGGTCTTGTATATCTGTTTCTGTTTTACTATGGATTTTTCATTTTTGTCAACTTAGTTAAATGGACAGAGTGCTACATGGGCTCAGTAAGGCTTCTGAAACTTATCTTTTGGGCTGGAGATGAATTTAGGTCCGATTTTTTTTTTTGGGTGCTGGACTTCAGTTTATCCCTTTAGGCCTTGGGTTTGCCCTGGCCTGATTTTCATACACACATTTACATTTGTGCTGGACTTGGATGGAAATGGGCCAGGCCTTGCCTTAGCCTGAGGAATGAAAAATATATTTAAGCCCGGTCCAAGTCCATCCATGGCCAGAGTTTTCTTGCAGCAAGGGTGTCAGAAGTTTCTTTCTAGATGTTACGTGGTTTGAAATGCCCCCGGAGCTCATGAGGGCGGTTTTGCATCTAATGTAGAAGATATGTGGCTCAAAATTGAAGTAATTAGAAGTCCAGAACACAACAAATCTATTGCATGTGGTTTCAACCCTAGACACGAATTCTAGGGACAACCGCAGCATTCCCAAATGTGCTACTATGAAACTTACTAATTAATGTTCACTGCTGTGAATCCTTACGTCTGGAGCCTACTGCCATTTATAGTTCAACCAAACTTGACATTTTATTTCGTTTACAACCACTTATAATTCTCTCGCATCTTCCATTTTGGATGAACTGTGTACGTGGTTCTCTCTCCTTCTCTGAAGTTATGGTTTAGAGGGAGAGTAAGACAATTATAACCATATTTAGCGTAGTGTCAGAGTGGACCCCAACGATGTGTTCTTCGGGCAATAGTTTGTCCGTTTATTACACTTACTGGGTCATCGGAGTGTCAAATCCCAAGTGAGGAGGAGTATTATGTCTCACATCGTCTAGACTGAAATGCCAATGATTGAACTTTGAAGTTGATTATGTATACCTTTCCCCGATTAAGCTTTTGCTATCTCTCTATTGCTGCATTAGCTGTTGGGTGATTCCACTCAACACCGACATTCTAAGATTTTTCCTTTCGATCAGCTAGTGCTGGGCTTATGGCAGAGCAAAAGAAGGAAAATTGGAACTTAATTAATTTTCTCAGCTTCTCTAGTAATATACGTAGTTAATGCAGCATCATTAAAATTTAACATATCACCCCTATCCCAAGATGACAAAGCGATATATATTTTTACGAACTCCATCGGATTTTAATATCTACACCAATTTAAGGAAACAAGACGTTTATCTTTTGTCATATATATGCAAATATTATTTTCCACGTCAATTTATACTAAGTCAAAAAGTCGGACAAACTTTTTCTTTTTATCGAACTCAAACAGTCACAAAAATTTTCTGACTTTTTGTATTAAATAAGTATTTATATAAATAAAATTATTAAGCAAAAGGCGATGGGGGATGGTGAGCGGGGTAGGTGTGTGATTGACCAAACTACCATTCCCTTCCTCTACTCCATTTCCTCGTATATAAACCCCCTTAATCCCCCTTTCCTCCTCAGCTTGGCTTTCTCTAGTGATTCAGAGAACTCCAAGCTTGAAAATCAAAAAATTCCACGATGCAGACTATTTCTCCTCCTTATACTAACAATCTGAATTCCTTAGTGAGGAAGAGTCCGCACAAGTTCACCGGAAATGGCTCACCGGCACGGCTCGCCGTTCATTGCATTTATCGATCTGACTCCGTCCAGTTCCCTAATGGAATTGGCTATAGCCGAGCTGATTGGCAGAGCTCCTGCGCCATCCTTTCCAGCAAGGTCGTTTCCTTAGAGCAGCCGACCGTCGTCAATGGCCACAAGAACTCGGTAGAGAACATCAATCTTCTCCCGATTGATACCACTACTAGCCACAACGGACCGCCGGCGTACCCTCCTCAGAAACCGTTATCAATCACGGATTTCTCCCCGGCTCCTATTCATGGCGCTAAGCTTCGCGTGGCGTACCAGGGAGCCCCCGGCGCGTATTCTGAAGCGGCGGCGGGGAAGGCCTACCCGAACTGTGAGGCGATTCCGTGCGACCAGTTTGAAGTGGCTTTCCAGGCTGCGGAGCTCTGGATCGCTGACCGTGCTGTACTCCCTGTTGAGAATTCTCTTGGCGGCTCCATTCACCGGAACTACGATCTACTCCTCCGTCACCGGCTGCACATCGTCGGCGAGGTCCAACTACCTGTCCACCACTGCCTTCTCGCTCTACCTGGAGTTCGGATGGAGTACATCACTCGAGTCATTTCTCACCCCCAAGCACTCGCCCAATGTGAGCACACACTCACCAAACTCGGCCTCCAGGCGGCACGTGAGGCTGTAGACGACACAGCCGGAGCCGCAGAGTATATCGCCGCCAACAATTTGAGAGACACCGCCGCCATCGCGAGCGCACGCGCCGCCGAGCTCTACGGTATGCAAATCCTCGCCGACGGAATCCAAGACGACTCAAGCAACGTGACTCGGTTCGTGATGCTAGCCAGGGAGCCAATTATTCCCCGAACAGATCGTCCATTCAAGACGAGCATAGTGTTCGCGCACGACAAAGGCACGAGCGTGCTCTTCAAGGTGCTCTCTGCTTTCGCGTTCCGGAACATAAGCTTGACGAAGATCGAGTCGCGGCCGTACCGGAACCGCCCAATAAGGCTGGTGGACGACGCCAATGTCGGTACAGCAAAGCACTTCGAGTACATGTTTTATGTGGATTTCGAGGCGTCAATGGCGGAGGTGAGGGCACAGAAAGCGTTGGCTGAGGTGCAGGAGTTCACGTCTTTCTTGAGGGTGTTGGGGAGTTATCCTATGGACATGACCCCATGGTGTCCTTCCAGGGATGACTAGTCTTCACCGTCTACTGAGTTTTTTTTTTTAAAAAAAAAAAAAAAAATCAGTCTCTGTGTTTGCACAAAGTAACAACAGAACACTCCCTGTTTTATATTATTTTTTGTAATTGTTAATTCATCAATAAATGGACAGACCAACAACAGAAAAATGAATGTTGACATACCTGGGTGGCCTCAACATACATGGATGTGTAATTAGGCAGTCCTTGTTAATTTGCGCTTGTTTGTAATATAGGTGTCTTTTGGTAGTGAGTTTGTATAAGTTGGTATATAAATTGCTAAATTAATTTAATTTAAGTTGAGTGTATAAGTTGTCAATAAGTTATTTTAAGCTAAGTAGGTATTTGATAGTGTGTTAATTTATTCATAGACTAACAATTATCAATAAAAACATTAAAGATAACACAATTGATGGCTAGTGGATGTACAAATGAATAACGGGAAAAAACTCATGCCAAGCGTTGCGAAAAAAGCTAGTTTATCATGTTGATATTTTAATGTTGTTTGGGGAGAAAGAGGATAAATTAGGTGCCTCCCAACCAAAGAGGTGATATATCATATTACACCAATGTCTTTCCTCAATTATTGTAGGGATGAGGAAAAATTAGCATTGCAAAACTGGATGCTCTACTATTTGTTTCCTTTTTGTGTTGATTAATGCTTGTTCTGCCCCTTAATGTTACATGACAACTTGTATGTCAAGTGATGATATTTGTGCTCTGATTTTGAAGTTATTTTTGTGTCTGTTTCTATGTGATAGCAAAACTTAAGGGTGTTAAAAATCCAACAAAGCCAACTTTCAAATCAAAATTTGATTGAAATTTTTTGTTTGGTTCGATTTCTCGGTTTTGGAGGCAACTTTGATTTAGGGGTTTTGTAATTTTCAGTGTTCGGTTCTTGGATCAATTTAGGAAGAAAAAAAAAATACAGTAGCTTGAACCAGAAAGACTCAATGATAACGAAATGTACCACAATTTTTTCTTAATATGGATCTTACATATACAACCTTCTGTTGTTTAGGCTAGTCATTTTCTAATTTGACAGCTAAATAAACTTTCCATTTTTGTAATAATAAGATTTCATGGATTGTATTATCCCGTTCCAGTAAATAAAGCCATAGCTGTTCAGTCAAATATGATAATGAACGTGTCTATCAGTGTGTGTATTTGTAGTTTTTGTTGTAAGTTATTGTTTGGTAATGGTAGACAAATTGGCAAAAATAAAATAAAACAAAATAATAAAAAAGGAAATGTGACGTGTAGCCGATTGAGGCTTCGGCACCAACCATGTCTATGCCCAACTGATTTAAAAAATTAATTGTCAAAAGTTGATAATTAGCTGTGGACATACGTAATATCAACATTTCACGCTTTTACACCAACCCCTAACCCACCAAACCAAGGAAGAAAAAGCAATACTTATATATAGACTGGACTGGATCACCTTAGGATCCGTTCTTCGAGTTATTTGAAGAACCTATATGTTATATTTTAGCATATATGCTACTTTAGCAACTAAACGTCTATTCAAAGTAGTATTCGATTCGGTACCACCTCATGTGGTATATTCTACATTTCATATTGGTAGTCATTTTTGGTGGATGAAATTAGTATAAGGTCAAGACAAGTTAGGCAAGTTAGGCAAATTAGGCAACTACCCAATTTGCATTCCATCTATAAATAGATGAGCATTCATTGTAATTCACATAACAACTCAAGTGAAGAAGAAAGGAAACTTGAGAGAGTTTTGGAGAGTGCCTGCAAAGAGTAGTTTCTTGCAGAGGGTTGTTCCTGCATCGTGTTGTTGCAGAGAGTGAGAGTGAGTGATACACTAGGTGTATTTGGGGTTTGGGTGAGTGATTCCAAAATATTATTTCACTCTTGTATCATGTAGTGGAGTGTACTACAGAAGATTGTTGTACCCATTATTTTAATAGTGGAAGTTTTTAGCTGGACTACGGTCCCGTGGTTTTTCCCTGTGAAGGGTTTTCCACGTAAAAATTCTGGTGCGGTTATTGTTGGTTCCTCGGTCTACTTATCGATCAATTCATTCCGCAACAGTGGTATCGGAGGCGAGGTTCATTATGGAGGAATCAGCAGGCGGCATGATCAAATTGACTACTTCCAATTACTCGATGTGGAAGCCCAGGATGGAAGACATCCTTTATTCAAAGGATTTATATTTGCCCATCCTAGGCGATTCTGCCAGGCCCCACAAAACCATCAAGGAGGAAGGTACATCCAAAGAGACAGTTACCTCTATTGATGATGCTGCGTGGAACATACTTCACAGAAAGTGTGTTGGGGCAATTCGGCAATGGATTGATCAAAGAATTTTCAATCTTTTTTCCCAAGAGACCAAAGCAGATGTCTTGTGGGAGAAAATTAAATCAGTTTGTGAGCGGGAAAATGCCGTGAACAAATCCCGGTGGGTAAGGAAGTTGGTCAACATGAAGTACAGAGATGGACGCAGTATGTCAGAACATCTCAGTGACTATCAAGGTGTAGTAAATCAATTAACTACACTAAAGATGGTGATCGATGAAGAACTGCAAGCATTGTTATTGCTCAGTTCACTGCCAGATAGCTGAGAAACCTTGGTAGTGTCTCTCAGTAACTCAGCTCCAAATGGAAAGCTGAGTGTTGATGTAGTCTCAGATAGTCTTCTAAATGAAGAGATGAGACGAGTTGAGCACAAAGATGGAGGTGCAGAAATTCTTGTCAACACTGGACAAGAAAGACGTGGCAGAAGCCAAAATCGGTATCGTCGCGATAATGACAACCGAGGCAAGTCAAGAGGCAAGTCCAAGTCAAGGAAGGACATTGAATGCTTCTATTGCAAGAAAAAGGCCACATGAAAAAGAATTGTCGAATCTTCAGAAGGGACCAAGAAAGGGGCGAAGACAAAGGCGAAAGAGATGACGCTGCAGCTATAGCTGAAGGAGACATAGTCGTTGTCTGTGATGATGGCAGTATTAACCTCACATGCCAAGACAGTAGCAGTTGGGTCACTGATTCAGGTGCCTCATTTCACGTGACGGCAAATGCTGATTATTTTTCATCCTATACTAGTGGTGATTTCGGCCTAGTTAGGATGGGAAATAATGGAGTTGCTAAAATCATTGGTATGAGAGATGTTTATCTGGAAACCAATGTCGGTTGTAAGTTGCACCTGAAAGATGTGCGACATGTTCCGGATATCCGCCTTAACCTAATTTCCGTTGGTCAACTTGACAATGAAGGCTATACCAACTACTTTGTTGATGGAAAGTGGAAACTCACTAAAGGTTCTTTAGTGATAGCCAGAGGGAAGAAGATCAATTCTCTATATGTGATGCAAGCATCTTTAATGAAGGGGGAGCTGGATACAGTCAAAGATGCCAGTGTTGAACTTTGGCATAAAAGACTTGGTCATATAAGTGAGAAGGGGCTTCAGATGCTATCCAAAAAGCATCTCTTGCCTAAAATCAAAGATGTGCAGTTGAAGACTTGTACTCATTGTTTGGCTGGAAAACAACATAGAGTTGCATTTCGATCATTCCCTCCATTGAGAAAGCCAAACATTCTAGATCTGATCCACACCGATGTCTGTTACATGAAGGAGAAAACTCTTGGTGGTTGTTTATATTTTGTTACTTTTATCGACGACCACTCAAGGAAGCTGTGGACGTTTGCACTCAGAACAAAAGATCAAGTTCTGGAAGAATTCAAGAATTTCCATACCATGGTGGAAAGACAGACAGGAAGAAAATTGAAGTGTGTTCGTGCTGACAATGGTGGTGAATACAGAGGTCCATTTGAAGAGTACTGTAGAAGTCATGGAATCCGACTTCAGAAATCGGTGCCTAAAACACCTCAGCACAATGGTGTGGCAGAGAGAATGAATAGGAGCATTTGTGAACGTGTCAAGTGTATGCTCTCTGATGCAAAATTGCCTAACCCGTTTTGGGGTGAAGCAATGAGAACGGCGGTTGACTTAATTAATTTGTCACCCTCAGTTCCTTTGGATGGAGATATCCCAGAGAGAGTCTGGACTGGAAAGGATGTTTCCTACAGCCAGTTGAAAGTGTTCGGCTGTAGAGCTTTTGTACATATCCCAAAGGATGAAAGGTCTAAGCTTGATAATAAAGCTAGACAATGTATTTTCTTGGGATATGGACATGACGAGTTCGGGTACAGAATGTGGGACCCGATAGAGAAGAAACTTATCAGAAGCAGAGATGTTGTATTTCTTGAAGACCAGACGATTCAAGACTTTGAGAAGGCTGAAAAGCCTAAAACCTCTGCTGAAATTCCAGTTAATTTGGATCCAATACCACTACCAACAGTGATTGATGATTACGGGGGAGTTGAACAAGAATCTGAAGAAGATAATATTGCTGATGATAACCAAAATCAACAAGTTGATGAAAATGAGGAAGCTCCAGAAGAAGAACCTCATTTAAGAAGATCTAGTAGAGAGCGTCAACTCTCTACAAGATATCCAGCAAATGAGTATGTGTTGGTAGCTGATGGGGGAGAGCCTGAGAGTTATGATGAAGTCATGGCTCATGAGAAGAAGAACGAATGGTTCAAAGCCATGCAAGATGAGATGAATTCCTTGCATGAAAATCATACTTATGATTTGATGAAACTTCCTAATGGAAGGCGAGCACTCAGGAACAAATGGGTGTTCAAGTTGAAAACTGAAGAAGGCAATCAGCCAAGGTACAAGGCTCGACTGGTAGTGAAAGGGTTTGGTCAAAAGAAAGGAATTGACTTTGAAGAAATATTCTCACCAGTCGTGAAGATGAATTCAATTCGAGTTGTACTCGGATTAGCCGCCAGTTTGAACCTTGAAATTGAGCAGTTAGATGTGAAAACTGCATTCCTTCATGGTGACCTAGAAGAGGAGATATACATGGAGCAGCCGGAAGGGTTCAAAACTAAAGGCAAAGAGCACTTGGTGTGCCGGTTGAAAAGAAGCCTGTACGGATTGAAGCAAGCACCGCGACAGTGGTACAAGAGGTTTGACTCATTTATGATGGATCATAAATATGGAAGAACCACCTCTGACCACTGTGTTTATTTCAAGAAATTTTCTGACGGTAATTTCATTATCCTCTTGCTATATGTTGACGACATGTTAATTGTTGGTCAAGATACTTCAAAGATTGATCAGTTGAAGAAGGAGCTCAACAAGTCTTTTGCTATGAAAGACTTAGGACCAGCAAAACAAATACTTGGGATGAAAATTTCCAGAGATCGGCAGAATAGAAAGTTGTGGTTATCTCAGGAACGGTACATTGAAAAGGTGTTGGAGAGGTTTCGTATGAATAAAGCGAAACCAGTTTCCTCTCCACTCGCAAATCATTTCAAGCTAAGCTCTAGCCAAAGTCCCAAAAGTGCAGAAGAAAAAACTGAAATGAAGAAAGTACCCTACCAATCCGCAGTTGGTAGTTTGATGTATGCCATGGTTTGTACGAGACCAGATATTGCTTATGCAGTTGGTGTGGTAAGTAGATTTCTTTCAAATCCTGGAAAAGAACATTGGGCGGCGGTGAAATGGATTCTCAGGTATCTCAGAGGTACTTCGAATGTTTGTTTATGTTTTGGCACTAACAAAACTGTGCTAGATGGTTTCACCGATGCAGACATGGCAGGGGATGTTGATTCCAGAAAATCAACTTCTGGGTACTTAATTACTTTTGCTGGGGGAGCAGTGTCATGGCAGTCAAGGCTACAAAAATGTGTAGCATTATCAACCACTGAGGCTGAGTACATTGCAGTTACTGAAGGTTGCAAAGAAATGTTGTGGTTGAAAAAATTCCTACATGAGTTAGGAATGGTGCAAGAGAAGTATGTCATTTATTGTGACAGTCAGAGTGCTATTCATCTGTGTAAGAATCCGACTTTTCACTCAAGGTCAAAACATATTGATGTAAGATATCACTGGATACGTGATATTCTTGATCAGAAACTTCTACAGTTAGAGAAAGTGCACACAGATGATAATGGATCTGATATGTTGACCAAGGCGTTACCGCGGGAAAAGCTCCAAGTTTGCAAAAGCATCGCAGGCTTGGTGAAGCCTCCAATGTGAAAGAAGAGATTCGTTGGTCCACTTTTATGGTGGGGTGGTACCTACACGAGAAAGTTACACCATCATATATATATATATATATATATATATATATATATATATATAAAAATGATCCGTGGCTAGCAAAGTTACAGACTTGCTGCGTTTTCCCACATGAGGTTGTAGGGGGAGATTTGTTAGGTAAATATACACCTCATGTGGTATATTCTACATTTCACATTGGTAGTCATTTTTGGTGGATGGAATTAGTATAAGGTCAAGACAAGTTAGGCAAGTTAGGCAAATTAGGCAACTACCCAATTTGCATTCCATCTATAAATAGATAAGCATTCATTGTAATTCACATAACAACTCAAGTGAAGAAGAAAGGAAACTTGAGAGAGTTTTGGAGAGTGCCTGCAAAGAGTAGTTTCTTGCAGAGGGTTGTTCCTGCATCGTGTTGTATCAGAGAGTGAGAGTGAGTGATACACTAGGTGTATTTGGGGTTTGGGTGAGTGATTCCAAAATATTATTTCACTCTTGTATCCTGTAGTGGAGTGTACTACAGAAGATTGTTGTACCCATTATTTTAATAGTGGAAGTTTTTAGCTGGATTACGGTCCCGTGGTTTTTCCCTGTGAAGGGTTTTCCACGTAAAAATTCTGGTGCGGTTATTGTTGGTTCCTCGGTCTACTTATCGATCAATTCATTCCGCAACACATTTCATATTTTTTAATCAAGCCTTTAAGTCACAATCTTAATATATCTTGTTATTATTATCTCAATATTTTTTTATTTTGTAGGTTTGATGTCTTTTTTTTTCATTTAAGAAAAATGCTCGTATAATTGCATAATTATAATTTCATGTACAATTTTTGTTCTTTAGATCGGTCTTCCCTCACCAAATATAAGACGAATCGTGAGTTTTTCGCTTGAAATGATTCATCCGAGCACCTCAATTCTCATGGAAGACTAAGGGGAGGTTTGTGTTAAGGATGAGAGAACGATGATGGTATGCAATTATTGATAACAAATTAGTGATTATAAATCAATAAAATTAATAAACAAAAATAGAGGGGTAGGAGAAGTAGAGGGGTTGGTAAGGAAAGAGAGTGCATGATGAGATGTGTTAATTGAATTCGTGCTGATGCCTAATTTGTGTTTTTAAAGCTAATCCACTCCCTTTAATTTTTTTTTTATTTTTGACGTATAATAATAAATCTGACGTATCTCCCCTCTTTTTCTTTACTTCTAATGTATTAAAAAAAATATTAATTACATAAGATTTTGACTACTGAATAATGTATTTAACTATTAGATCTTAAAAATATAATGATTATTCACTTTATATGGTGATTATTCAAAAGCATTAAATTTTTCAATGCATTTTTGTAATGAAATTGTTTTTTTTATTCAGCATTAAATACAAGATTAGATTCTCAAAATCATTAATATTTGTCATTTACCTTTTATAATTCCTTTTTAAAAAATTATATCAAAAGGTGTTAGGTGCCTGTCAATTCCTGTCCTCTTTTTCCTAACAATCCACCTACCTACCCACGCGCAACCTGACGCGCTCAATTCGTGAAACAACCAAGCATCCAACCCCAAGTCCGCGAACGCAATTTCGAAATGATGTTGCCAAAAGTTTATACCGAGTCAAATTATTTATACAAATCGTGTTTATCCCCCAACCCCCCCAAACATTATTGCACGTGCATAGAAAAAATTATAATTCTTATTAAACACAATTTAATGCATATTACGAAATATAAGATAATATTACTTAATTTTTTTTTTCAAAAAAAAACTGCGAAGAATAAGTCAACGCAACGGAATACCTAGTTTATGGTTTACTAACAAAAAAAAAAAAAATATATATATATATATATATAATATAAAGTCTAAAAAAATGTCAATCAATTGTAACAAACAGTAGTCAAAGTCTCCGTCGGTGTCTTGACCTCGTAACGCTTGCACAATTTTTTTTTTCCTGGCAAAGACTAATTAAACTTTGTGGTTGTTGAGCTACAGTACAAAGACGAGAAACCACATGGACGCTTCACTCAGAAATCAAAATCTTCAATTTCTTTGAAAACAATTTACTCACAAATTGCATCGATTTCACGTGTCGTTAAGTCATTGTCTAGTCAACTGGCCGTACTACTAGCTAGGTTGTTTCTTCTCACATTCAGATTTAAGTGAATTGTTAATTGCATTTTTATTTGTTCTTTCTGCACCAAAATACAAAAACAATTCTTGAGTCGTGTTCTTGAGTCTTACTTAACTTCCGGGTAATTTCTATCAGCATCTCTGTTCACATCAATTTTCTATATATTTATTTTAAGTCTTTGATCTATATGTCTGTTTACCTGAGGAGCAGTGTCGATAATAATAAGCAAGAGATATTAGTTGAGGAGTGTTAGCAACCTCAGATTCTTTAGTACTTCAGAAAATTTATTTATTTGTGAATTAAGTCATTGTTTTACGCGTCATGCGCTTTCATTTTCAAATTAGGAACTCTTTCAGCGGTATAATTTTTGTTGACCTTAATAATTAAGGACGGAGATATTATAATCATATAACGAGCTCTATCGTCAATATGGCGTAATCATTAACGGGTCCACTAGGCCCATGGAACACGTGATATGAATCTTGACCATGTTCAGACCCAAATTTCGAAAGGGCCGAAGTGCCAATTTAACTGAACCAGAGGGGTTCAACTTCAACATGATTATCGAGCCCATCTTGGTTGAGGAATTCATGGGCTTAGCAATAGAGGCAGGAGGGAAAAGGCTATTGGGCCAGAAGGAGACTCATTTGCACGAACTACTGCTTTCAGGTTTTCCATGACTTTTTTATGTTGACATCTACATAAAGGGTTGTCGAGCGGAATGCGCATAAACTGCGGACGGGATTCATTCGACAACAAGGCTGGTCGAATGGTCGCTAGAAAAGAAGTTAATGACTTAGTTCGACAAAAAGAGGTCGAAGTCCAGCCCAAGAGTTAATGAGTCTGATATGATAGATATAGAAGGTGATATGGCATATTTAGTTGTCTCGGACAGGAGCCCCTATCCGCATGTTAGTAATGAGAATACGAGAAATGTGAAAGTTTGAGCTGGCGTACCTGTGAGGCTGTGACGGGTCGTGGACCTGGCATGGAATTGTGACGGGTCGCAGGGGTGATAAGTAATCCATGGACCTCTCTGCAGGTAATTGTCCCCGGGGGCCTGTGGGCTAACTTTGAGCAATCTGGACTGCGTTTCTGAACAAATGGGATTGCCCGTATCTTTGGCCACTACAAAAGTCAGCCTTATAATTACGACTGAAGGAAATATACCCTGCTGCACTATGCCATACTGAAAAGGGTAAATAAAGCAAAGCGAAAGCCAAAACTAATGGGAAATGACGGCTTCAAGCATTTTCTATGTTTTCCATCATCTTAACAACAAAAGATGCAATTCATGTTTCAGCTCTGCCCGTCTACACTTCCAAATTGAATAAAAGCAAATCTTAATTAGCACTATCAAAGTGTTTCAAATAAGGGGGTATTGTCACGAATGATAGGCAAATCACTAGGGGTAACCGAAACCATAAGAACTTGACAGAACTAAAGATAAAGAGGCAAACAATAATTTGTAATCTATCTGAGCCCCTTAATGGCCATTAAGTAAAAAGAAAGACCAGCAGTGAGCAGACTGGGAGCCAAAACAAAACCTTGATATCTGGGTCAATCCAGAAGGATTTGACTCGTGCAAAGAAAAGTGTCCAAAAGTAGTAGCATACAATTTTTTTCTCGAGGGGAAAATCTATCTGATTGATTTGCTAGTACAACGACAAACATCACATAACCATTGTTGAAAATGCATACCCACTACCATTTTGATGAAAAAAAAAAGTATAAGCAAAAGCAGGGGCAGTAGCCTAGTTGGTAAGAGCTTTTTCTACTTAAGGGGTTGCACATTCAAGACTCATGAAACATACAAAATGGCTCATTATCAGATGGTATCCTATGGGGTTGTGACGCTTTAGACAATAGTCATGATTCAAATAGAATATTTAACAACAAATTAGTACTTATGTGATCACGCCTAAGAGGGGTTTGCTACAGTAGTTTCCCCTGTTCATCTTTTCTATATAAGAAAAAAGTATGAGCGAAAGCAAATGTCTTGCACAAACCTTCACTCATAGGGGTTCAAAAGGGAATAATCGATATGTGTGCATAGATATTCCAAGTTGAACTAAAACAATATAAAGATTGAAGACCTTCAACACTGTATTTTCCAATGCCACAATCAACAAATGACCTAAATAAACTAAGCACATAAATTATGTCTTAAAGGCTTCTCACAAGATATCAGATAAATTTTTATAATCAAATATGTCTGCGTCTGGCAGACCAAATCTTTCAACATATCAAGTGTATTAACAAGGATTTGAATACGCAGTAACATATACTCCTCACAGAATCTTAACTAAATGGACTGATAATGAGTTTTTTGTGTTCTTCCTGCAAATTTCTATCCTCTAAAAAGAAAAGTATAATCTTAGACTCATTTTTCAAAAGATCCATTGTCTACTAGGAGAAAGATCACCAAACATTCTAGAAATATGTGTATTCTTTCTAGAGTGGCACTGCACATTACATCTCATAAATCATAATAACAAAAGTTATTGGGTCTGGAAAGGCCTAAACTCTATTGCGGAGAAACAGCTTCAGTAGCTTTAGTTTATACTGCCTACGGTGCAAATCAATTTCAACAAGGCATAAAGCTTCCTCTCAATCATTTACACCCATTTTATTTATTTATCACATCCACATAAGCAAGTGAGAGATTTGTCAGTGTGTTTGGTATATCAAGGAGCTGGTGCCACTTATTCGGGTTGTTTAGCACGTGGGATGCAATTTGGGTCTAGTGGGTTTAAAATGATCTACTTTTTTGCATGATGTCTTGCCAGGTTTCTAGGGTATTGTGAATGAAGATGGGCAACAGCTATTGGCATGTCCAAAAGGTTGACTCTCCTTGACACTGTCAATCACTATTGCATTGAAATCATGCGCGGACCACTTTTATGCCAGACAATGACCAAAGCAGAGTCCACTCCTCCCTCTCCTCCATAATGGTGTCGTACTCGTTCCATAAGGCCCGCGTAGAGTTTCAGAATTTTAACTGCAAGCTTCCATTAGTGAGCTGGTTTGCTTCATTTCCATCTATTTATATCCATCATGCGCCCCTTCTACATCACAATTTCTACATTTAATCTCTCTCTCTCATAATGAAGCAAAGCTTTCGATATAGTGTTCTCCTCCTCTTCCATATTTTCCTTGTTTCCAGCACCAAAATATCTGCCAGATTGATGACAACCAAGCAAGGTAAACTGGTTCCTCGGTACCTCACTACCTCCTATGATTGTTTCATGTTAATGTTCAAAACTGAGGCTATGCCACTTTTGCAGGCCAAGAAGAGTTGATAAATCTCAGCCAAACCACTAGTGCGGATTCCATTTCACAAATGGAAAGCCTTGAATCAATGAATGTAAGCTTCCACTACTTTCATCAACACCTTTTGAACTATCTCCACCATGTTCTACAACACGTACTTATTATTTTGGGTGTTGAATGCTTTACAGCAGCTAATGGGGTTGGATCTATGTGATAATGAAGATGAGGAATGCTTCAAGAGAAGAATGATGGCAGAGGCTCACTTGGACTACATCTACACCCAACATCACAAGCCTTGACGTTCCAACTTAAACTAGATTAATTTCACTATATATAACTGTAATATATTATCCAATATGCTTCTAGATCTATCATCACATTGTGGAACTTAGTATCAGTATAATGGACAGTATCATGTCAACTGCTCAATCTCATTGACTGCAAATATGAATGTTTATCTGTTTTATCTTCTCTATGGTAATGAGCTACGAACATTAGCAAACATATCATTTTGTTGTCCTGTTGTAGAGACGAGTCCTTTTATCCGAATAAAAGATTTTGAAAGCCTAGTTTTTGCTGAGAGAGAAAATAAAAGGTGAACCACTACAATGGGATCTGTTTAAGGTAAATCAAAATCTCAAACAGCAGCTCTCCAGACACTGGAAATAAGTAAAATAAAATTATCAAGAAGGTTGGGAAAGTGAAAAGGAAACAAATATGGGAGCAATCAAGCATTATGCTATGCAAGTACTCCGCTCAAGTGAAAGTATTCAGTAATATAACACTTCATCTAAGTATGAGAAGAGGGACCTGATAGGGGTTAATCTTGATTGCTTTACTTATAGTTGAGTGCGATGTTAGAAAAAGGAATTTACAGTTTTATGGTTATAGAGCCCGAAATCTACAATAGATGAATTTTACCAGCTCAGCTTTCAAGTGGACTCTGGCAACCTTTTTCAAATATCTGAGAACTTCCTAACCCTGTGCACACTTCAAACAATAAACCGTGAGATTCCAAAGACCGGATTGTGGGGCCCGATCGTTGGGGCTCCGACGATCAAGTCAGTTCCAAGGAGGAGAATAGACAGTAACTGTGGTGGAGACCGGGAAAAGAGGGATGGTGTTTGGGAGTTTTGGCTGGCTGGAATGTCAATATGGTGTGTGTTCTTATTCTCCAGAGAAAATGTCTAACCCCTATTCCAGTGGAGGTGGGGTTGTATTTATAATATTTCCTCTTACTATTTTTAGTAAAGGCTTTTAGGTATTTTGGCGTTGAAAGAACAGGTCTCAGTGGAAGTGACGGTCACTTTATAAGAGGTCAACTAAAGAGGCGGCTTTTGGGTAAAAGGTGATATTATAATATTAAATGGAGGACATAACGCAATAAAGAATACCTGCTGCCTGACAGATGTGTCGGACAACCTACCTCGGGAAGAACCTGCAATTGGCTCGTGATTATTTCATTTTTGCTTTATTGAGCTTTTAATAGAACCTGCAAGGGCGAGCTCCTTGCGCCCATGACCATGGCGAGCACCAGATCAACCATAGGGGTCGGAGCTGAGGCAGGGATGTATTATTGAGGCTGACTGGGCCTTTGACTAGTCAAACTTTGACTAGGTATACGTGTCAGAAAATTGGGCCGGCTCCGATTTTGGCTATAACAATGGTCACCAAATACTTTCCTCAATCAGAAGAACTTATGCTGAGATATAAACTCTGTAAAGAAGTAATAAGAGAGAACTTATCTCGGTCACAGCCTGTTCAGTGTCCATAGACGATTCAAGGGCACATCACATGTTCTGTATCCGTAAGTAGACCTCATTAAGTTGCCTCTTGCCAAAAATATTTGCTGCCTGCAGAGGAGATGGAAAACCCGTTAAAGATCAATGCTATAAGACACCAAAAATCATCTCCCATTTTAACCCTCAATCCATGTGGCACTTAGGAATATCATTGATTGTGAACACAAATATAGGGATCTCTAGACATCCAGATCTACACTCAAGATCATGAGCCTTGACGCTACCAATGGAAGTTTTTGGTCATGTTCTCCTCCAGCTAGAAATTAATACACGTATGTACTAATTAAATATTCTCTCTACATTCTTAATTCGTCATGAAGTTTTGGGACTTGGTCAACAATCTAACGTATAAAATGATGTTAACTGTTTTTCCTGAGTACTTATAACATGCATGACAATTCTACGCATGTTTTTTTTTTAAACGATGAAAGAGTACAAAGACAGACAAGATGAAAGATTTTGAAAGCCAAGTTTTCACTAAGAGAAAAAGACAAAGAGAAGAAGAGCGCTATAATTCTAGTAGGTGTTAGCTATAAAGACAGACAAGATGAAAGATTTTGAGAGTCTAGTTTTCACTAAGAGAAAAAGACAAAGAGAAGAAGAGCGCTATAATTATAGTAGGTGTTAGCTATAAAGACAGACAAGATGAAAGATTTTGAGAGTCTAGTTTTCACTAAGAGAAAAAGACAGAGAGGAAGAGCGCTATAATTGCAGTAGGTATAAGTGTAGGTGTGATGTCAAAGTCGTTCCCTAGTGATTAGGGCCCCTGCAGAAACCAGCAAAAATTTAACGGGTGAAATTAAAGCGATTAATTTGAAAGTTGGGAAGTTGGCCTCGGTATATTGAGGTGAAGAAATTTGTCACGAATATAGAAGCGCTAACAAGTAAAAACTATTTACAGCACAGCAAGAAGAGCACACTGTTAAGGTTACACTGTGGAAGGTGTAAAGCACAAAGAACTAAAAGACCTTAGCTCTTAAAAACTATGGAATCCACCAGAAAAACAAGACTAACCTACTATAAATAAGGAAAGTAATCTAATCCTACTGAGATTAAGGAAACAAATAAAAAGGAGTATAGCTACTGCAATTGAACTGGATTTTCCTTGGAACACTGGGATTCCTGGCCACTTCATTAAAAAACACTAGTAATGAGAAAATGAAACAATTCAAACGAAAATTTCCTAATAATTTAAGGAATCCTAACTACACTTTCCGTGTTGAAAAATAACAACTATTCAACGAGTATAGTTATTATGTATGTTATCAGATATGTAAGCTAATAACATGGAAATAAACAAATTAGCCGAACCTTCAAAAGGTTCAAATATATAAGTTATATACAGTGTTTGAAACAATAAATCACAAAGCTAATTTGCAATCTGCAACATCTCATCAATTAATATTCAAGCGCGCAATACATCAAACAGGTAGCATGAACAGAACAACAATCGAGTATTGAAAAGTATATTAAATCGAACAAACGTGAGCGACAATACCTTAAAGCAGCTCCCACCATATCTTCTTCTAGCGTCGCCACTCGCCAGTAGATCTCCCTCAAGTATGCCTATGGTTCAGTTTTCGGCTTTTAGCAAGCGCAAAAGTCTGAGCGCGCAACTGATTGAAAATTCAAACTGCGAATTTCTTTATATAGATTTTTTCGATGGGCCTAATTAAGCCCAACAGAAAATATAAGCCGAAGGGCTAAAACGGATATGAATTGAGGGATTGAGCCTGATTCGAATTTGGAAGTGAAATATGAGCCTGTCACGTTCAGCAACGAATGTGCCCACTGCCAAGTGCCAACCTTGTAGGAATGGGCCTGTCAGCAAGTTCAACAGCACAAAAATTACATCTTAAACGGCCCAATCCAACATGGCAAAGCCCAGACTCGGTCATTGACGTGCTGATCAGTGTTCAACGAATGAGACCTTTTAGTGCCACGACCCCACTGCCCCCGTGATCCAATGGGTCTACTCCCTGTCAAATCTTCTTCTTGCAAGAGACTTTTGAGCTGGTCAAAGATGTGATTTTAATATGCAATCAGCAATTTTTTGGGCTACTCGAGAAAACAAAATTATTTTTTACTTTTTAATTTTTTTATGGGGTGAAATCCAATTTTAATTTTAATAGGGAATAGATGTTGGTACTAGACCAAACTCCACAGGAATACAAAATATTTGCTTAGGCAATATGGAATTGTCAATTCGTGTTATATTTTAATACCTTGATTAGTATGTAGTTAATTATTAGATTTACCAATAAGATGCTTTTGAAATTTGACGTGAAGTGGAGTGTCTGGCTGGATACCGGACTAACCAAGGTTAATTGAGTATGATTGTGCTTAAATATACAGTGTTCCTTAATCTAATTTTGCTTGATTAAAGATCAAGAGGAAAGCATACTAAAACCAGACGACATCGTTTTATTCGTGCCCAAGAAAGAGAGAAAAATAACACGCCCACAGAATGACAAAAATCTTGGTCACGTCGGTTATATTTGCGTGCCAAAACCATTACGAATATCCAATTGGCCTGGACCACGTATAGTATGACATGGCAGTATCCATGCCACGTCACTTAGCCAACCAATCAGCATTCAATTGTAATTCCAAATATATTTATTTAGAGAAAAACAAAATGAAGACTTTATGAGATCGAGGATAAGTGTAACCTCTGTAGCTTCTCTCGTTCTTCTCATTTACTATTCATTTCTTACTTTTTTTCGGCTCCGTAGGAGCTCTGTTTCAATTTTCATGGCGATTCGGCGATCAGTTTAGTTGGAGCTCAAACGTATTGTTACCGAAGAAGAATAATACATGTCAAGTTCCTTTTTGTCTCACCAATGGCTACGCAGGGTCAATTACTTCACCATCTCGATCAGGTACCGGATTCTTGCCCTAGTAATACCCGTCGCGGATGTTCCAAGGCTCAAATGTGCTTGCTGAAAATTCTGCACGTCATCAGCTCTTATCCGCCATGCGAGGCCTCAACAGAAATGATAGTGAATCATCGAATTGAAGAATTTGAAGGGCGTAAAGGGGTTGAAGTTGATTTGAATGCGATATTCGGTTTTTGGCCTGAGAATGATCAAGAATCTGAGCCGACTGAGTGTAGCTTTGTGGAGAACAAAGCTCTGGAGAGCGGAGAGCAGGCCAGGGATTCCGTTCAAGTTCTGACCGGTGAGAAGAGCTCCGAGTACGAAGTGGAAGAATCCAGAATCGCCGAGGAGAGAAACGCGAAGATCTGCAAAATTAAAAACAACGAAATTGACGTCGAGAACAAAAACGACGTCGAAGTGGAGGACGGGAAGGAACTCGAAGGTCGAGGTGGTGGTGGTGATTGTGACAATGATGGTGTTGAAGGGGATAAAATGATACCGTTTCAGGCGAAAGGGAACAGAAAGAGAGATTGTTTATCCATGCTGGTCGAAGCGGCGCAGTTGATTTCAGGTCAAGATGGAGAAGACGAGTCTGACGAGGAGAAACTGAGTCAACCTTCGGCCAGCAGAATAGAGTCAAAGAGGAGCAAGTATCGCGTGGTGGAATGGGACGGGTTAGGTCTCGATGACACATCACCGGTGGTGAGATCAAGGCGAGGGCGTAGCCAGGTCCTCCCAAGCCGACTCAAGGATTCAGTCCTCGAGCCATGGAAGCGCTTGCCGGGCCCACAGAGAGCCGCGGTGATTTCCACTACCAAACGAAGGTCCAGATAAATAATGCAATTTACGTGTTAAGGGATTATTTGCTTTCTTGAGTACACGTGTCGCTGATAGAATACGCTGTGACTGCTGCTTGTCATGGAGAGGTTTGCGACAAAGACGGCTTTTAATTAGACCGCGTGGTTTTCCAGTTTTTAATTGTTTCTGTTGTAATCAAAGTAACCATAAAAAAGTATCGTTATCTAAATGGATATACTAAAAGGCTAAAAGCAAAGGAGAGCAAGTAATTTTACTTCATTCTTCTGCGCTGTCGTCTTGCTAGTTTCAAAAATTACAATAGTTTTGCATTATCCTCTCCACTGCATCTGAACATTCATTATTACTTCCTTTCTTACTTTCTTTTAGGCTAGTTTTGTTTATTCACCGAAGTATGGCAACTTTAATGTTATAAATTATCACAAGACATGTTTTAAACCACGGAACATGGTTAAAAAGCTAGGTTACAACGAAATCTCAAATGGGCTCGGTCCACAGTTCACCCAAATGGCCTGCATATCAGTCAGGGGCGGCCCTGGGCAGGGGCGACCGCCCAGGGCCACCAAAATTCGAGTGCCCCCAAATTTTTTTTTAATACTAATATGTTTTAATATATGTATAAAATTTAGTTTTCACAACCATTGTATCATTACTCACTTATGGTCTACCGGCGCAACAGATCTTTTAGATATTGAGGTCAGTGGTTCGAGCCTTTAATCCAACATCTCCTCTTTATTTTTTCTTCCATTTTTTGTAGTTAAAATTGGGCCCCCAATTTCAAGTCCAAAGATCCATTTTTTGTACTTAAAATTGGGCCCCCAATTTCAAGTCTAAAAATTCGTTTTTTATACTTAAAATTGGGCCTCCAATTTCAAGTCCAAAGTTACTTAATACAAGGCCCAATTTCACTTTTAAAACTCTAATTTACATCTTCACCTCTTTCTCTCGTCTCTCATCTCTGTAATCTTTGTTCTGTCTCTCTCTCTCCAACCTCCAACGTCTCTATTTATGTGATTTTATGTAATTATATTTTTAACTGAATATTATAATTACTAGTTTAATTTTAATGTAATGACATTCAAAACGTGATGGTCTAGCCTCCCAAAATTGGGTTCCAGCTATCAAAAATTTATTGTTGTTTTATTTGTTTGAATTTTTATTATAAGTTTAAAAGTTATGACTATGTGTTAAAAAAAAATTCAGGGTGTTGCCCCGAACCCCAAAAAAATTTTCGGGGCGCGGGCCCCAACCCGTCCTTGAGGGCCCCCAAAAAAAATCTCGTCCCGGGCCCCAAATAGGCCAGGACCGCCCCTGATATCAGTCTTACCTTTGATAGGATGAGAGCCTCAAGTGACCGAATGGCCCGACCCACAGTATTCGCAGGCATTGTTTTGTTAAAAAAGGACGCAAAAAATTCAAATCATTTAAAAAGGATAATGGTTGACACCTAAATGTAATTTCCATTTCATTCTCAGTGTTGGCCGTGAAATGATCTCGTACATGTGTATTTATAATCAATCATAAAAAACACAAGGGATAAGTATCGAAAAAGCTCCTGAACTTTGCATTTTGGCTCATTTTGGCCCCTAAAATTTTTTCCCGGGTCAAAATTACCCCTCAACTTACAAGAATAGGCCACGTTAGCCCCTCGAGCCATATTCTGTTAAAAATGGCTGACGTGTAATTTTAAAAAAATAACATAAAAAAAAATTCACGTGAATTTCAATCAACAAAAGAGTGACACATGTACATTAGTGGGACAATTTTTAGCCGTTTTGAAATGGGGCAAATGAGCCCTTGTACTCTTAAAAATGAATCAAATTAGCCCCTATACTTTAAAAAATGAACCAACTAAACCCCCAAAGTTATGTGAAATGGTTCAATAAGAACATGTTACTTTCTATTTTCTAATAATGTTTCTCTGTTCCATAGAGATTCAGTATTCAAGAAAACATAAATCAACTCTATCCAAAGAAGTATGATGGCACTGGTGGAGCATGATTGCTTATCCAGAACTTTGTTCTATCTCTATTTTTGAATTTATGTGCCAAGAATTTTAAGACTTTGTTTGATATCTTATGTTGCTGCTGTAATATGAATTTGAAACTTATTTAATGTTGGTGTAATCTGGATTTGGAACGCACTGAATGTTGTTCTTGCTATGTGGATTTGGAACCATGACAAGTTTTATTGATGTTGATAATATCATTGCTTCTAGTATTAACTATTGCAAAATTAAAGCAGAGTTGATTCATCTGTAATTTTTTCTCAAATTAATTTTTCCATACTTCTTTGGATAGAGTTCATTTATGTTTTACTTGAATGTTGAATCTCTATGGAAGTTACAACAGATAAATATTATTAGAAAATAGAAAGTAACATGTTCTTATTGAACCATTTCACATGGGTGCCCCATTTCAAAACGGCTAAAATTTGTCCCACTAATGTACATTTGATTGAAATTGACGTGGATTTTTTTTTAAAAAAAAATTTACACGTCAGCGGATAACGTCCACGTCAGCCATTTTTAACAGAATATGACTCGAGGGGCTAACGTGACCCATTCTTGTAAGTTGAGGGGTCATTTTGACCCGAAAAAAAGTTTAAAAGCCAAAATGACCCAAAACGCAAAGTTCAAGGGCTTTTTCGATACTTATCCCAAAACACAAACATAAATTTGTAAATAAAATGAGGGTCATATTTTAAATGGATGTAACATTGCTGTTTAAAAAACAAAACAAACTTTATATAGTATAATGATGCGGTGCTTTTTACTGTTTCAGTAAAAACATGCAGGATGTGCTTAACACTAGCCTCTCCTGTTAACACCACCAGATTCCGAAAGCTCAATTTTTCTTCAAACAAACTGAGCATATAACAGAACATCGACTTTGATGCGATGGAGTAAACTAAGCTTAATTTAAAGCATGTTTTTAAATATACAAACCAGTGGAGATTCCTTATCACCTCTCTTCTGTTTTCTTTTGCTTCCTTTTTTTTTCCGCCTTTAACGACATAAATTTAGAAGGTGAGACATGTAATCTGACCGAGAGTTCTCTAGGAGTCATGGTTTCTCGTTCAAATCCTCTGACACATATAAACCCTGCACACACAAAAAAGAGAGCAATATATGCTTATTTTTTTAAGTATCAGAAAATATCTACAAACTTTTCTTAATTTGACTAGGGTTCTTACAAAAAATATATAATTCTCATACCTCTCCAAAAGCTTAACTGAATTTCCGGCGTCGATAAACCTGTTGGACAAGAAATATTCTGTGAGAAATTGTGTAGCTATTTGATGATCCATTACTAGTTTAGTAGAGTTCCGTGTTTACCTCTGGTCACTGATGAAATTGAGGTTCCAAAGAACACTGTCCGCATTGGTAAATTCCAAATCAATTTCCGGGGAACAATTAAAGGGTTATTACTTGTTTCATGATCAGCAAAGACCTGCATGCAGGTGTCACAACCCAAAGACAAACTAGTGGCTTTCAAGATGGGACACACTAATAATTCAAGCGATCAAATTATTTAACTAATTCACCTCATTGACTTGAAAGTATGTTCCATTGAGTGGAAAGCTAGCTCGCATAGCCGTACGACAAGGTATCTGTATATGAATTGTTCAATGAGTCAATTCTTAATAGGGAGTGCATATAATTGAAGCCAGAGATAGGGACAAGTTGTAGAACTTTATTTACCAAAATTGTTCCACGAATCGTATCAGAGTTTTGTTCTCGGATACAGTTACAAGAAAAACATGTCTGTTCATTGCAAAGTCCTGAATCTTGGGTGCATCTTTTATTCTGTGGTTCAAATGAATTAGCTGTTTCACCTGAAAGTGAACGTCACAACAATAAATATGAATGATTAGCAATCTAACAAATGTCATATAATCAATCTCTAACACTTTTGCGGTTTGAGAATTGGATAATTTTATTTAGATAACTACATTCATCACAGATTGATCCATCATTTATAACATCTTCTTTACCAAGTTCAAATATCATGCTTCTGTGTGCTGCATCTTTTAAGTGCTAAAATAAACTGGCCTTTTAAAAAAACCATTTATACTGCACCTGGTGTCCAAATAGCAAGGAGATATGGGGTTGGATCATCACGCACGCGCCTCGCTAGCTACATCAGATGTGACAAAATTAATTTCAAATGCATATGTTACAAGTTATTGTATACAAGAACTAGAAACTTAACTTACTCCTTCTAGAAGAGGATGCCAATCTGGAAGTTCATAGCTACATGAGAAAAAACTGTTAGCACGAAGCATGTAGGATTTCATTCGCAATCAATATTCTTGGATAGCAATTACAATATGTGGCAGATCATTCCACAGTGCTATAAATGTTATTCATCTAATCCTCCTAAATGATTCTCTTTACAAACAATAGAAATTACCGACACCACATTCTTTTAAGTAATTTATTTATGATGATCAATATAAACCTCTTATTTTTATAGCAAGTATATGGGACTTCACAAAGTTTTCCTACAATCAAGTAGATGGAAACGTTCTCAACTTACACTCGATGCTCTGTTCTTAAGCGACTGGCATTCCTTAGTTTGCTTGCAGGAATAGAAGCTGCTTCTGGAGTTAAAGCAACTAAAGCTCTTGACACATCACCATCTTGAAGAATCATGTTGCCATCCTGCAGCACGATATTTAGTACATTTTCCCTCAACGCTTCCATGTTCATTTTGATGAGAGGCATCTCATTTTGGTCGACCTTGAATAAATCTTCGATGTCAGATTCTAGTGATTTTGCACAAACAACTTCTGCTGGCCCAGGTGATTCATCACATTCTAAATCTAATAGCTCTGCTGGTTCAAGTGATTCATCACATTCTAAATCTAATAGCTCTGCTGGTTCAGATGATTCATCAAGTTTTGGGTCTGAATCTAATGGCTCTTTGATAATTGGTATACAATAATTGGGTTGCAGTTCTGATCCTGATAATATATTAGATTCTATAAGGGACACTGATGCTTGCTTGAAAACCATACAAGGGTTTTCAACAGTTACAGGCGTCGTTGCAGTTGCTATCCTTTTGTCTGATGCCCCTGGTAGGGCAAGCCTACGGCTGCATCTCCAAATAAAATCAAATTAGCATATAAGAAATTTACTTTTCATGTAAATAAAAGGAAAAAATTGTGCATGCACACAAGCATTTCCATAGATTTACTTCTATCTTTGCACATGGACATTTTATTGATAGTCCTGCACATTTTTGTAAGTTAAAAATATGAAGCAATCCTTCATCCTTTAAAGTTCAAGAAAATTCAGTAGCAAGATGATGCAAACCTTGCAAATGCACTGGCAAAGTGTTTGCACTCCCCCCTCAATGGACAAGAATTGCAATTTGGTTTTTTCTTTGTGCAGAAGACCTACAAAACACACAAGCATGAGACAAAACATTACAAGCGTTGCAATTTGAAATTTAAATTTGCAGACCTGTAAAATGCAAAAACATGAGGCAACCATTTTGAATGTCAAATGCATAGGAGTTATGGAGTCAAAAGTATAAATGTCACAAATGCACAAGTGCATGTAACTCTGGTAAGTAAAATTGAATGCAGCACTAAGGTAAAATAGCTATATACCCCATTTCTCTTCTTCTATATATATTCTATGCATATATTTACATTCTTGTTCTTTAATCTTTCATTCACACCATCTCTTTGTTTCAAAATCACTGAAGCGTACAATATGCCTCTGATTCCTGGCTAATTTCTTTGGGTTGTTAAGTAGTCTCCAACTTCTAGTGGCCAATGAAATGTGGTTATGTGGCTTTGAAGGTGAAACCTTGTTCCTCTTTGTTGTTGGTTAGAACAATAAATTGGTTAGTCTGGTAGTTCAGTCTCAGGTTAGGTTCATTAATCTGTTTAATTCGAAAGATCTATAGAAATGAGGAAGAATGTAGATGATGGTGGAAACAGTCCCTGTTATTGCAGGCCCAATTGTCAGGTATCTCCTGGTTGGTAGATAGATAGATAGAATGGCTTATATCACGATTGCTGGCTCTAGTTGCATGCAGGTTTACTTTCTGTGGCCGAAGCACTGAGATGGCTGATGTCAATGCTGCCAAACCTACCACCTCTTCGGCTCATTGTTAGTGCGCAGATTACCATGGTCAATTTAACACCAGCACTAAAGAATTAACTATACTAGTCAGGATCATGTGCAATGCGTGAGAAGTGATAACAAAAATACAAAATTTAAGGGTGGAGATATTATTTTAAAAAATCCTAAGACAATAGTGGAGCTCTAGACACTGAGATTGTTAAAGCGTACCTTTCCAAATGTGATCATATGGTAGTGTAGTTCATACCTGCATTCAGAAAGCATAACAATTCCGCTAAAAAAGTTAACAGAAAGTAATCTATCCTACTTCTCTATTAAGTAGCATATTGAAGACAAATGAATTTGAGTTTTGAGAGGGGATTTTGGGATTACAATGTTTTATGATCAAGAGTGCTCAGTCGAGGCCACAGGTACTTTTGAATAGAGTCTGTCTGTGGGTAACTGCATAAGAAATTCAATAGATCTTAGTTGACAAAAGCAACGATTTTCTTTTATGATAAAGTACAAATTGCTTACTCCTCCAGCTCATGTAAACGAAGTCCATCTGGCAGTGGTTTTAGTGGGACCCATCCTAAACGTACAGTGATCCTAGCAACATTTGTGTCAACCTTATAGAGGACAAAGATTGATTTTTGAGTGTACAGCCAAACCTCGTAAGCATATAAGTGGTAAGCATACTTAATGATATCTTACAGGAAATGCAACTTGTTGAAGTGTCAAAAGCCGCACACATTCTACACTTTTCAACCCCAGTCCTTCTACTTCCAAAAGGTATCTCCTGTAAGTACATTCGGGGTCAAATTTTCCACTATCAGTACAACATGTATTTGGCATATCATTTCTAGAGTTCTCCAACGTTCCTAGAAGTGTTTACAAATTTACATCAGACTTACTTTGACTCATCAGGTGGAACATCTCGCAACCATTCAAGGTCAATACTTCCGTGTAGTTCAGCAACTCGATTCAAGAAGCCCTGAAAACATAAAGAGACATTCAGAATAATTGTTTTGCGAGTGGAGAATAACTTCACCTCGAAATTTCTTTCATTTATTTCCCAACCTGAATTCGTTCAGCGATAACATGATGTTGGCCGCGTTCTTTGATGGCTTCTACAACCTCACTGTGTTCTGCTCTCCTTACTGCCTCCCAGTCCACAAAATCCATTTGATCTCTACCTCTGTGTCTGCCAGTGGAATACGTTTTCCTCAAACTATCCCAGTCGAAAGGTTCAGCTTGTTTTTTTTTATCCGAATTTTTTCTCCTTCTTGAAGTAGCCTTTTTTGTATTAGTATATTCTGGGTCAAAAGAAATTTTCTCTTTGTTAGAATTCACCTTTCTTCCTTTGGGCCTTGGCTTCTTTAAGTTGGAGATGGCATATACTGGTATATGCTCGGATGGGGAGTTTATTGGCCCTCCTTGTGGACCATTAGATATCTGCGAATTCTTTCCAATTGCAACTTCTCTTAGCAAGATGCTCTCAGGAGTTGTTAAAGAGTTGCACACAACCATGTCTTCATCTTGAGCATTCAGTGGCAGTTTTTTTATATTTGTTATATTACTTTCCACTGCCAATGCATTGTTTTCACCGTCTACATACTTTGCCTGTGACCTCTCCAAGAACTCAGTAAAGCCCACATCAGAATGATGACAGATATTTTCAGAAGAGTCACCACAATCATGTGAAGATAGCAATTCATCAGTACCTTGCAAGACATTCATCATCTTCAAGTTTGCCATTTGACTTACATCCTCCACCGACAACTGAATATTCTCTCTGTTCTCATCAGTAGCCCCTTCTTCCTCAACATTTGAAATCACAGTTTCAGTCTGTGGTTCATGACAATTTTCTTTGCTCTCATCATTTGCCTCTTCTTCCTCCATAAGAGGTATCGATGTTTCAGTCTCTACTTCAGCCTCATCTGGTTGACTGACAAAATAATGGTTGCCTTGTGAATCATAAACTAACTCACCAAATGCCACACAACTTTTGTTTGGCTTTTGGCTCTCATTGATCTCCAGATCTTCCTCAGATGTTTCGTCATTACTTCTTGTCTGAGCAGGAAATTTTGAAGCAAGTGATATGTAGGCAGAGCTGCCAAAGATAGAAGTAAAAAAATAAAATAATCAACTTCTTTCAAGTTTTGTAGTATAGCACTTCCCTGCGGCAATAACTTTAGTTAAATGTATGAATTACCTTGAAAAATGGTCCGACACATTCTGTGTAAGAAAAACTCCAATAACTGAGTCCACAACCGAACCTTTCCATTGTTTAAAACGTCTATCCCCTATGAAGGTCATAAACATGACATTAGAATATTTGCATCTAATCACATTTCACTTATCACCTCCATTGTTTTCTAGGTTAGATAAAGAGTAGACTATGCCTATGTATATCTAACCATAAGCATTATATATATTTTTTCAAACATAATTTCACTGTACATAATACGGTATGGCAGAATGATGTTAATTAAAGTTTTGCTAGGTTAGGAAGTCTATTCATCATAAATTTGCACAGGTGCTTTGTGCATCTTCAAACAATTTTTTGTGGAATGGCAAAGGCATGCTATTTTTGTATGCATATAAAAAAGGTACTGATAAATCACCCAAACATACATAGGCATGACACAAAAAATCATAAAACTGTTCTGGAAACATACACGTACTTTACCTAGGATTTTGTGCATCCGGCTACTAAATGCAAATATACGTCCATGAAAAACCTTCCTTTCTTGTTCCCACCATTCTGCTATTTTCTCGTTTTCTTTATCTTGACTAGACCAGTCCCCTATTTTCATGATCTGATTCCACCTTTCCTCAACCTCACTAAGATCAAGATATATTTTTAGCTTCTCTTGCTTCTTAGGCTCCTTATAGGGAATGACTGTTCCAGGCTTACTCTGAATGCCATGTACATCACTCTCTTGCACCACAAGTTGGTTGCCTCCATCATTAATATTCAAGCACTCAAATTCCCCCTTATGCAAGACATCCTTGGGACCTACAGCATACACGCAATGAAGTTGCTCATGATTAGACTGAGATACAACTGACATAATGGTTAAACTAACGTGATTTTCCATTTTAGTTCTTTTCGGAAATAGAAAGAAAAAATAATTATTAAGAGGCCCAAGGTTGAACGAACAAAAAAGCATTACGAAAAAACAAAAAGGACAAAGAAAGGTACTCCCAGTCACATCCAGTTTGGATGGGCTTCGTTCACGTCGAAGATTGGGATCCTCTGAATTGACCGATGAGGCATGGAGTCCAGTGCATTGCTCCAAAATAATCCTCTCATGCATTGCATCCTTGTAAGCTTCAAGTCTTGGTACAATCGCCGTGGTCTGCAAATTCATTTCTGACTTGTTCAGGAAATTCTGGCTAGATTCTCTTATCATTCTTTTAATCAAACTTTCAAGGTCGCCAATTCTCTTTATCTCATCAGCTTCTACTTCTGGCAAAACTACTAGCAATTCCGGGCTTGCCAGTCGATTGAGGCAATCTGGTGAACTCGAGATATTTTCATTCACTATTTCATTGTTATTTTTTTGAACTTCTTGCCTTGTGAGAAGAATTGTGGGCAATCGATTGCATTCTGCAGTTGCAAGGCTTACAAAGTTTTTGGATCTCTTCTTTTCCATCTGAACCATAGATGCGTCCGTAGGTTGCATCAATTCGATACTATTTACTTTATTGTTCACAAAGCTGTAAACCTTTTGCTTTCTCTTTCTCCTTTGTCTCTTGCACGTTTTTGGGAAATTCAGTCCAAGTCTTCTGATAATACTAAGGCCTGTATATGTTCCAAATATACTCTTATAAGCATGTCTATGATAATTCCTAGATGATCTGAGCCTATGACAGCTCCAGTCCATTGGTACCAAGGTTGATTTTTTCCGAGTGTTCTGAACTGGATGAGTCTCCATTTCCACTGCAATCAGTGGCACCTTCGTGGGAAAATCTTCATAATCAAACTTCAAAACCCTCCCGGATTTTGCAGCGGAGTTGGCCTCTGCTGTCATGTCAGACCTCTTCTTCCCCACACGTTTGGGAGTTGCAAGTTTTGGTGTCTTAGGTTGTAGAATTTGTACAACTTTGCCATGAGCACCCACAATGGGTCTGTCAACAACCACTTTGGGCCTATGTGCCTTCCTTCGCTTTTCCCTTTTTAATACATTTATCTCATCATTTTTACGTTTATTGACACTGTGATTCTGCGAAGAAGAAGCTGGCCCACCAAGTGGGGTTTCAACATGCTGTGGTTGATCATCTACAATGAAATATACACATTATTTTGGTAGATGTAATACTTCATTTGTCATCATCCATTATATAAGTGAGAAACTGCAAGATAATGCCATCTTAAACTGAGTGCATACCTCCTCTTCCAGCTCCTTCCAATGCTAACAAATTACAGTACAAAGAGTTTGAAGAACCTTTTCCATTTAAGCATTCTTTTTCATCCAAGGAAGATGTAGATCCCTTGCTATGGATTTCTGTTTGCAAAATCTTTGCAAGAAAACTATCACTAGGATTTTTTTTTAACTGCCTTCTAACATGGACGTGTTCAACTCGAGCAAGAGAAGATTTTCTCGGGGTCTCTGGAACCCAAGAATCCTGCTTTGCTGAGTCCTCCGTTGCATCCATTCTCCTCTAGAGAAAACATAATGTTAAAATTGTAGTAAAAATTAATACAATGCCAGTAAATTAGTATCCATAAAAAAGATGTCCCATAAAAAATAAAAAATAAGTTCTCTTCTTGGAAACTGAGCATGATACACGAAACAGAAACAGAAACAGAAAAACCGAGCATAAATTGTGACAGTGCAGATGAAAATATTCAACATCTGATAGAAAGCCAAAAACTTGTATCCATGCTCAAAAAGAAGAGGAGAGTGAAAAAATATCAGACAAGTAAGTGAAGTAACATACCCAACTAAATCCTCACAAGTTTTTACTGTGATCACGGGTATCTGTTGTCACCAGTGAATGCATGATCTCGTCTCTGGGGAAAAAAATAATCAAAAGAGAGTCAGTACGCACGTAGGATTTTGAACATGTTAAACTTAGGTGGAAGAAGAGTCTCTGCTTTAGGAGAATACTGACTTTAAAGGAGTTTGTTTTTGAACATACCTCAATGTTTTAAATAGATACGTCCATCATAATTAGGGTGGTCTAGGCCACTTTGACCAAAAAGCATATAAAAGGAATATATTAGATTTTCACAATAACAGAATCGAGTTGATTCAATAAATAAATAAAAAAGTCATAAGAAATACTATAGTATAATAATTAGGAAGAGGAAAATCAAATGTTACTACAGCTCGTTATACATATATCTATATTAATTAAAACACCCGTGGAAAATTGTCCTAAGACAAAAAGTCTATCATTATATACTTTGCTAAGGTAAAGTGGTAAACTATACTTTGGATGCAAGGTCTGAAGAGGACACAAATATTCGCAGACTTATCCCAACAAACTGGATAATAGGCAAGCTAAACAAATCCTGCACAAGGTTCGGGTGCTGAAAAGAAGCAAGAGTTGACCTAGTGGCTGCTTGAATATGCAAGCTTTGATTCCCCCATCCCATCAAAAAAAAAAAAAATTAACCCCATAAATTTTATAAAATAAAATAAAATAATTCAGGCGCTGGAGGTTCAGGGAATAACAGATATATCTTATACCTGCATCACAGAGAGCCTACTTCCCAGGCTGGGGTTTGCATGTGTGCTGTCGTGGGTCAAACGAGGTCAATGTGGTTAGATCTTATATTCAGCATATAAACATATTGTATTTACTGAAAAATAAAGACAAATTTACTGAAGATATGATAAAACAACACCAATGTCGTTTGAGAGTGATGACACTGTAGCCAAACCCACTTCGGTTATTTGAACTTCTAATTCCAACATTGCATGTACGGAGATCATAAAAACAATGAAGAATGCTTAATTTAGGCTTAAATTCAAGTATCCATGAATGTTATTCTTAAATTAGTTATTGATCTCACACAATAAGGAAATTACCTGAAGTTTTCCCAGAAAGAATAAAATAACGGGAATGCTTCTCCATCAATTAATTGAGCAGCAACTTCAGTCCAGTGGCAACTGAGAACAGTATGAAGTGCATTAAATTATGATCAAACGCTCGAAACTGAAAAGAAAATTTTATGCCCACAGCAACTTACGAGTAATATACTCGATTTTGTGGATTAAGCGAGAAAAGTTGCAAAATAAACAACGAAAAGGAACCCACAATCCTGCAGAAAGCACCAGAAGTAAAATGAGGCAAGTTTGCATTTCAAAACAAACATTACAAGAGCAAAACTCAGACTCTAGTTCTAAACGCTAATTATTGGTACCAGAAATTCTGAAAACCAGCAATCACAAAGCTCCAAAGAGTCTCCTCCTCCGCCTCCTCTGAGAATAATGAACAAGCACCGCGACTATAAGTACTTTCTTCTGGTTTTGCTAGCTGTAGTTTACTACTGCGCAGAAAAACAAAGCAGCAAAAGAAAGATTGGGCCACCACAGATCGGCTCTGCTGCACTCTGCCTCTCTCCACCAATTCCAATTGATTGTATGTTTCTTGGCCATCAAGGTTTTGGAAGAGAGGGGCACCGTGGGGTGGGATTTGTTGGGTTTTGGAACTCATGGAAAATGGATTACCAGAAGAGCAAAACAAGTCTAAGATCCAAACCCAAAGAACTGGCTCTGATAATAGTTACCCGAATGAGACAAAACCATGATGTATTAACAGAAAAAACGAAGAAGGCTAGGATGAACGGCCGCGATGAAAAGATAAATGAAAACTCCAATTATACATGGACTAAACGTATATAAGATAACATAATTTACGTGGCATACGATGTGAGCGCAACCGCAATAGTTCCACATCTAATGGTCCAATAATTTTATTTTTGGGTCCCATATTTATCTCACAAAAATACAACTCTCAATATAATCAAATCAGTATAACACATATTTCAATACTGCCACATCAGCAAAACACATCTCCCAATACAAAACCATTATCCAACCCAACTATTTTCCTATCCTTCATATTATCCCGTCAAATTTACACCAAAATCAAGGCTGGATCCCACCTTTATTACAAAAAGTCAAGCCACATCACCAAAATACATATCTCAATACAACCACATCAACAAAACACATTTTTCAATACAACCATATCAACAAAACGCATTAATTTTATTGACCCATTAACTTTACACCATTGTAAGTGGCCTGAACATGTCGCATATATTAACCCAAATTAAGCCAACATACTTTCCAGTTTTTCTCTCAATGTTGTCAAATCAGAATTCCTATCTTGTAGTTAATGACGTTTAGCATGAGTGTAGTTAATGACGTTTAGCATTGGTGGAGATACATACATGTGTATCTCTAGCTTTCTCAACAAGTTTTTATTGTGAATTTTAACGGTCAAAATGAGTGGACAAAATAATATTCTTAAAATAATAAATAATGTAATTTTAACACAAAAATAGTATAATTACAACCTCAAAAATAGTGTAATTACAATCTAACGAGGAAGATTTGCTTCATCTAGTGTTTTATTTAGGCATTTTTAACTATTATTTTGTAATCTTAAAAATAATTTGTACAAATCATTCGAAACTCAATGCATTTGACAGATAAAAATAAAACATATAATTATTTAATTTTAATTGGCAGATAAAAAGAAAACATCTCAAATAACCATTTAATTACAACGTCCATCATGAACAATGTATTAAAAATGTAAAACAATGTAATAAATATGTAAAACAATGTAAGTGCAGAGTGAAACAATGTAAAACAACACAGATGCTTATATGCTACATCATCTATTTCTCGCTGATCGGTGACGGAACTTCGACTTTCAACTACTAATCGCAACACGACTAGTTTTAAAATTTTAAAAATCGATAAGAAATCTAAAAAACAATATCAAACACATGACAATTGTGTCGTATTACATTGTCACTTACAACTTTCGAAAATCGCCGTTTAACCATTGTTCCGGTCATTGTTACTTCTAAGCGATCTCTCAAGCTCCGAACAATGAAAGTCACATAACATCCCCACCGCCAATGACCTCTTAAATATTCGAAAAAAGACGGTCAAACGCGAGAGAAAAGTGGTCCATACAGTCGACTCAGACGACATCTCAGTGCACTACCACCATCGTTAAACTCCTCAAGTTGAGGCGCACCTCACCTATACATTTTCTGATCGTAAAAGATGATCAAATTTCGACAACTTGTGTTTAAAAGAGAGAGAGAAATTATATGATTTGACTACTTTTTATGTTTTCAATATGTTACAATAATTAATGTTAGATGAATTAAATTCAAAAGTAAAATTTTGAATTTATTGTCAATTAGCTTGATTTTGCTGACTCATCATGCCAACTAGATTGACATATAAATTATGTATATTTATGTATTTTTTATTTTTATTTTTTATGTACGTTTAAAACTACCCAAAGATAAAACCTTGAAAAGAGAAAGAAAAAGAAGATTAGAAGAAGAAGAGGAGGAAAATGGCCTGTGCTAAACCTGTGGACGTCCAAATCACAGCCCATGATGAACCGAAACCCAAACCCTAACTTAGTAACTTGCTGAGAAGAGGCCTAAAGCCCATAAATTATAGCCCACTATAGACAAAAGCCCAAAAAACCCTTGATCAAATTTTACTTAAATTGCCGATGTAATCTTCGGTCTCGCAGAGGCTTGAGTCTTGCTCTCATCGGCTGCACCTTATCTTCATTTATCGATCTCTCATCAGACAATGGCGAATGAGGAGGACTCCGCTATTCAACAAGACGAACGAGAAGAACAAGAAAACGCAAATCAGGAACAAGAAGACCAAGATGAAGTAGAAGAAGATGACCTGAAATGGTCGTCCTCTTCTTCTTCTAATTCTGATTCTGACTACGGTTCCGATTACGACTCTTACTCCGACTATGATTACACTCTCGAAGACCAACAACAAGGACAACAAGAGGGTGACCCGCTTCTCTCCAATATCCGGCGGGGCCAGGGGCCTCAAGGCACCACGGATAACACTCCCGAGGCCAACTTCCGGCGATACGCTCAAGTCTTGGATAGCCAAAGCGTGCGGGAATGGCAAGAGGAAGAGGAAGAGGAATACGAATACTATGAGGACTTATATGACTTCCCTAAAGACCCTGAGAATTGGCGGGAGGAGGATCTCAAGGAGCTCTGGGCGGACGCTCCAGTCGGCATGACCAAGCCTGGGTGGGACCCGGTCTGGGCAGACGAGGAGGACTGGGAGGTGGTCAATGAGGAGATTCGGGAAGGCAGAGACCCTCCCATTGCGCCATTCTATATACCCTACAGGAAGCCTTATCCTGTTATACCTGACAACCATTACGATATATCTAATCCCAAAGCAGTCATTGAAGAGCTGGATAGGATTGAGGAATTTCTCAAATGGGTCAGCTACATTTTTCCAGATGGAAGCTCGTATGTGTTTTTTCTTCTTCTTGTTATTGGTATTCAGATTCTTTATTGATTATTTTGAGGCAATTTGCTAAGCATTATGGTGTTTCATTTCCTTATTTAAGGTATGAGGGCACTGTTTGGGATGATTTGGCTCATGGAAAGGGAGTGTACGTTGGTGAAATGGGTCTGGTCAGGTTTGTATGTTATTCACCTTGTTGGATTGTTTTAGACTTCCTTATCTTTTTGGTATTTGAAGTCTTATTCATAAGAACATTTCCATTTCCAAGGACTTGGTGTGTGCAAATGTTATAAAAGAGTTGAGTTTTATTATATGCATATACACATTTCAATTTACATGTGCCATATGCTACTTCAATGTGCAGTCGCGGGTAGGATTGTGGGTGAGAATATGGTCCTAAAGTGTGACAGCATCTTCAACACATAAGTCACTGATTGGACACTTAGTCTCACCCTCAATGTATATCTGTCCTTGAGGCTAAGAGTGATGGAATCATAAATTCAGCTAAGAAGCAATGGTGGAAACTGGAAAGCTATTTCAACACTATTCAATTCCCATAAATTGTCACTGCTTTTTTTGCTCTCAACTTGTTGACATGGATTGTGACTTGTGAGTCAGGGTTGCCATATCTCATTTCTATTGCTCTACCCATTTTCTCTCACCCGGACTCTGTTTTTTGTACACATAAAAAGTGTAAAACTGATCGTTTCTTGTATGTATACGTGAATTTATTTTTCATTAACTTATACGTGTTGCATCGCATGCCTGTAAATGCAGGAAATATTTTTATATGAGTTATTGACTAAAACAAATTAAACTCAAGTTATTGCCTTATTGAGGTTATGTTCTTACAATATAAATAATCTTTATTTCATGTTACCAATTAATGCCACAGGCCCAAAGGTAGTTTCATTTGTTACTTTCATGGCCCATCATTACAATAGTTTGCAAATTTCATTGTACAGGTATGAAGGTGAATGGCTACGTAATGACATGGAGGGTCATGGTGTGGTTGAAGTTGACATTCCTGAAATGGAACCCCTACCAGGCTCCAAGTATGTTCTTGATTTTCATTTATGCAACTCATGATTGAACTATAATTCGGCAGCTGGAATCTATGTTATTTCTGTTATAGAATTAGCTACTGAGTTGCTTATTCCCACTATGATAGGCTTGAGAAAAAAATGCGTGCTGAAGGGCACATCTTTTCAAGGGACTTTTTACCCCCTGAAGACAAAGAATGGCTGGAAATGGATATTGAAGATAGTGTTCAGCTTGCAGAAGGGAACTATGAGATCCCGTTTTATGAGAGCGATACATGGATCAAAGAATTTGGGAGGAAACCGTGAGTATCACTTATCCTCTCTCTCTCTCTCTCTCTCCACAGACCCATACATACCCACAGAATGGTGTTGTCATCAATTCATTTCAGTTAATCATTAATATTCATCAGTATCATTATTTCGAGTTTTCATTGACATTACTGTCGAGATTCGAGACGTGTACTTTTAGGTATTCTGTAGTAGGATGGGGAATTAAGTGAGTCAATCATCCAGTGGTTGGTAGCTCAGATAGTAACCTTGGCTCATATGCTACAGTTATTATGGATAGATGTTAAGTTTCACAATTCAGACTTTGTAGCCTTTAAGCACTCATGTAATGTGCTTTAGTCTTGAAGGTATCTTCTTACGTAGTCATTGAGGAATTTGTTTATATGTCAGGGAAAAGGGTCGGTACCGATATGCTGGCCAGTGGAAGCATGGCAGAATGCATGGATGTGGTATTTATGAAGTCAATGAGCGTCCCGTACATGTGAGTGCGAAATTGTGCCACTAAATTTTGAGGTTGTATCTTATATTGCTGAATGTGCTTTGTCTAAACTTTTATGGACATAAGGCTTTACTTCTATCTCTATAGTTCGCGACATCTTTTTTTTTTTTTTTTTATCTTACACTCAAATTGATCTAATTTGTGTCTGGCGGTACAACCAGCAGTTGTTATTTTTACACTCAAATTGATCTCATTTGGATATGATATTCTGTTGGTAATATCGACCTATGGGTATTTTAGTTAGGCATGCAACCAGCAGTTGTTATTCATTGAATTTTTTTTCCTGTCTTTCATGTCTACTGTTGAAATTGTAATCAAGCTTAGTATCTCACATGGAATGTCTTGGTCTTCTCAATGATGCAGGGTAGATTCTACTTTGGGGAACTTTTGAAAGAGGATGATTATGGATGCAATGAGGAAATTTCAACGGTATCTAATGAATTTTCTTTCACTGATTAAGTTTGTTTATTGGAAGAATATCTATAAATTCCATATATATTTTGCCAATGAAAGGGTTACAGCTCCATGCAGGTATAGCAGAAGTAGCAGCTGCAAAGGCTCGGATGTTTGTTAACAAGCCAGATGGAAGTATGCCTTTTAAGTTTTAACCCTATCAAATGATGCTTATGTACTACAAAAAATATTAAGTTGCTAACTTATGCGTCATTGAGACACCAAAAAATTGAATCTTGTGAATGTTTGTTTGATGGTTACTTTCTTCTTCTCCTTTCTAGCTAACGAGTCATTTGCCTTTGGTCAGAGCACCTGGATCACTCCTAGGCATGTTCAATTATTTTTTCCCTACATGCTACTGGAAATCGTCAAATAAATCCTTAGAATAGCCTCAGCATTTGGATAGGATTCATTTATGGGTCGACACTTCATGGGGCACATGAATCCTAGGGCTGGTGGTCATTTAGCCTAACCCAGGGATTTTTATCAATCAGGATACAGCAGAAATGGCAATTTGGGATGGTGATATTATTTAGCTTGGTCATTATCTGCATCTGGTTACAGTTTTGTCCAGGTCTTTGATTTGGGATCTACGTACTATGGGCTGATCATTTTGTTGAAATACATAGATGAAATCCATGAATCTGTGATTTTTGGAATGTTTCTAGAATGTTCCAAGATCTAAGGTTTGTGGCAGAGAGAATTTTTTGCAGAACTCTAACCAGACATGTTGACATTCCATGAATTTTGATATTGGAATGTAGTTTATTAATTTGAATGTAGTCGTGTTGCTTTGGGCTTGAATCTGTCTTTTTTGGGTTGGCGTCTCACCCAATTGACGATTTATTTTATGTTAGATATTATGATGCATAAGCAACATAGAGCATTTATGAAATTCATGCAGCCTATTTGTAGCACAAGTCCTTTATTCTTTTACGACTTGCATTGCTGAACAGTGGTCAGAGAGGCAAACGGTCCATATAGTGATCCTCAACACCCTTATTTCTACGAAGAAGATGACGTGTGGATGGCACCAGGCTTCATTAACCAATTTTATGAAGTCAGACAAAGCTTTTTTATTTTCTTATTTGTTTCTATATTAGCGAAGGGAAGAAGAAAGTAAAATCTATGTTTTGCAGGTCCCTGATTATTGGAAAACATATGTGCATGATGTGGATCAGGAAAGAGAAATGTGGTTAAATTCTTTTTATAAAGCTCCGCTTAGATTACCTATGCCTGCTGAGCTTGAGTATTGGTGGTCTAAAGGTACAGTTTTCTTTCCCTTTGATTGCTATGGACTATTTTTTGTTGATATAGAAGGCATTGATATGTGTACCTATCCATCAGGCCACAGGCCCCACTTTCCCATCTGGACCTTAATTATGATTCTTTTGCTTTTTTTACTTCTTTACATGGCACCGGATGTTTCACCAGTCTTGTGAACAGTGAATGTCATTTGATGATGCCATGAAAAAAAATCACATTTTGACTTACTTGACTTTGCTGTCGCCTTTTGTCTTTTGAATTCCGATTCCACTTTCAGGACCTGCCCCATTTCCAAGATGAGAGAACAATCCAAACCTGGCTAGAAGACTTGTATTTATAAATATCTGTGACTTTTTTTCTCATCTTTTTTTTTTTTCTCTTCTTAACCCTGCTATTAATTTTCACAGCCCCACTTGTAGAGCTTTCAATGGTGAAAATAAAACAATAAACATGATGTCATCGAAATAGTAATTTAGAAAATATAGACCCTGATTTCCCCTCCATCAGCTTGGAAGCTGGAGAATTTATTAGTATCTCAGGATAAAGGAAAAGCACTTTCTATGAGAGATGAAGGTTTAGTCACATCTATCTTTTAAATCTTTTGCTTATTCAGGATGTTTACACCTCTCCCAAGAAACGGATGAGAAATCCCAGAGTCTCAGTTTTTACACTAACCATGTGTTTATGTAAATTGGTGGTTCGATAAGAAGGTAAATATATATAAGAATGCTCTTCTGAAATATTAGTTTTGTGGATTGGCTCTCACCATGCCCCCTTCTCCTGTCTTATGCTGTTGTTATTGGGCCTTCCTTTCTAATTGTTTAATGTTGTTCACATTTCTGCCTCTCCCCCTACCTGAAACCAAAATTAATGGAAGATTGGAAGGTTGGATTTCTCTTTTTATTGATTGGTACTGCAGATGTTCTTTCTCACTCGTTTTTCTGCTCTTTTTTAGATTTTCCGATTTATCTTTACAACTTCACATTTTTTTCGTTTTTATTCTATTAGATGAGGAACCCGAATTTGTCCTTATCAACAAGGAACCAGAAGCTGACCCTGAAGATCCATCGAAGCTTGTATATACAGAAGATCCCCTTATTCTGCACACCCCAACTGGATTGATAATCAACTATGTTGATGATGAGAAACATGGACTCCGTTTATTTTGGCAGCCTCCTTTGAAAGACGGAGAGGAGCCAGATCCAGAGAAGGTACAGTTCCTTCCCCTTGGTTTTGATGAGTTCTATGGGCGAGATACAGCTGAGAAGAAGGAAAGTGTATGGAGCCGACTTCTTATGGCAATTGAAAACGCATGCAAGCCAGTCTTCAATAAGATTGATAAATGGGCTGAGGAAAAGAGGAAAGATAGTGAGATGAAAATAAAGCTTTACGAAAAAGAACTTGAACTTATTGAGGCTGAATTGTGTTTAGAAGAAGCCATTGAGGAAATGGATGAAGAGCTGAAGATGGAAGAGGAAGAGGAGGCAGCAGAAATGGATTCTATTGAGGAAGAAGATATTTCGTCATCAACAAAAGAGGATATTTCGTCATCAACAAAAGAGGATATTTCTGCGTCAGCCAAAGAGGTTGAAAAATCTTTTCCTCAAGATGAAGATGACGATGAGGAGGAGGAGGATTTTTCTGAACCATCAGATTTTGGGTCAGTGACCACTGATCGGGACCCAGAGAAAAATGAGCAGAGAGGAAACAAACCTCGGGACTCACCTTTTTCTGCATTGTCTCTTTCATTTGCTTCTTGTAGCCTTGTCGTCTCTTCAGTAAGTACAATTTCTGTTTTCTTTTCTTGAGAGCTGACTACTTCTTTTAATTCGTTTAAGGTCCAAGAGTTTTCCACAAACAGAAGTTTCACATAGGATTGAATCGTTTGCTTCATGTTCTTTACATTGTAGATGAAATCTACGCTGAAATTGGACATTCTGCTTTTTAGGTCTCAAATAAATATTGATGTTATAATTCTCTCTCAATGTAGCTATCATATTATGACGATTTTTATATACGAGAGTTTTGAGTATCTGCGTTGGGGGTGAATATAAGTGAATTAATGGGTCATTATTATTAAGGTTTACTTTTGAAGATTAATGGGTTCTAAAGCCTGTATTTTGGTTAAGATCTTAACCGGTTGACATTTTAACTGAAGGGTTCTGACTTTTTGGACCAGAAAAGAAAGTATTACAAAATTAGGGACAGATTCCTCCGCTCAGATCAAATTATGCAAGTTCAATTATGTTTTGTATTTGGATAGGGAGTTAATTAAGTTTGCTTTTGCCTTTTCTTTTCTAGCTAGTAGAGATTTTACAACCTAAATTTTGTCTACACTGTTGGAAATGGCTTGTCCTTTATCCTTCCTTTCCATAAGAGTGCAAGAGATGGCATCACTTTTGATTTTGGTACTTGTTTTTTATCTGCTTTCTTTCAGGTTCCTTCTATGCTGCGTAAACCAGTATCATTGTGGAAGAAACATGAATGTCCAACGAGGCCTATCCTTTTGTCAGACGTTGAGGGCTTCAGTGGCACCTTGAATGCGTTTGATTCTATTAGTTTTCCTCGAGAGCTTGGCGTAAAAGGGCATTTGAGAGTCAAATGGCCAGCTAATCTGAAGTCTCGTGCAAGAAAACACTCATCGGAGGCAGTATCCCCATTATGGACCCAGTCTCGTCTCCTGTTACATCCTTCAGCTTCTGCGAGCCATAAAAGTTCTCCAAAAGTTTCAAGAACACGTAATTCTACTTTTCAGCATGCAGCACCCAGGACAATTTTGGACAACATATTATGCTTGCACGTGCCGCTGAATGGGATGGAACCTTCTCGACATGAAATTGTATGCGAACCTTCCCTGGTTTTCTCTGAAGTCAAATAGAAATCTTCAGGCGCTCAATGTGATTCAATTTTTCGAGAGAATTTTAAGTTACTTGTGCTAAATTATTTTCACATGTACAATACATTTGTAAGGTTGGTTCTATATGATTAAGTAGGAAACTGTTGGAACTTGAGTTTGGAAGTGTTTTCTAATGCCATGTCTGCGTGAAAGTACAAGTCAGTGCCATCAACTTGTATACTGGCTTTGCTTTCAAGCTTCAAGCTTTGGTGATGCGGAAATAAATATTTCACATCAGTATTCGGTGGTAACTAGCCTTGAGTTTCAGTATAGAAGTGTTGGGCAAATCTATTCCATTGAACATGTCTTTTGGGTCGGTTAGACTTGATCTTATTGCTGGGCTTTGAGTTGGTCATATTGTGTGTTTAGGAGTTTCCTCCCGATATATTGTATGTTATCATTCCACTCCTTCGATTAGCCTCTGAACAACATGGCCTTGTGATACAGTCATGAATGAAATTTGCGTTCATGGACTACACACTGATTATCATCTTTAACGCTTGAACCCATAGGGGCATAGTGCTTGGCATGATTGGATGACTCGACAGTCACAGAGTAAATGAACTATGAAGTCTAGGTCTACGTTCCCACCTACTAACCCTGAAGTTGATGGGCTTCTGAGCTCTATTGGCTGCCATCAATATATTTCTTTAGCAATTGCTTTCTTTGTAAACAATTAGTAGCCGTTTTAGATCATATTCTTGAATTTCTAGTTTGCTAAAATGCTAAAAGTAGCAATAGTTCGTGGTAGATTAAAACATCAGTCAACCAAAACTGGAGTTGAATTGTTTTTTTGCTTCTTTTCTTCACTTTTTACCTTTTGCTACTTTTCTTCATTTACGTTCAAATAATCTCCTTTGATTGGGTATTCCGTATTCCTTTTACAGTAAAACTTGAGAAACCCAGTTCACTAACGCTTATGGTATAAACGAGGCCCAAAATTAGTAGCCCACTACTTCAGCCCATTAGTATCCAATCAACAATGGGCTTTTACAATTTACCAGTGGGTTTATACTTTATACCTCATTACCTCCATGAGCCCATACTATCGTTCGGGCCCTTCCCATTTGCTTTTTCAAAACCCTAGTTCACAAATGGAAAGACCTGGTCGAAAGTCTTGTATATATTATGGTCTTCAACTCCATTTTTCACCTTCCTTTTGAATTTTCATTTCTCAAGTCTTCTCTCGGTCAGGCGTCAGATACACTCGTCCTTCCGAAAACCCAAGACCCTAGATTAGTATGGCATATTCAATGGAGTTTTGGGGTAACTTTGCTTCTTCTACTTCTCTATATCTCGTTTCTTTTGTTTTGAGCATCTATTCTTGTTAATTTTCATGTGTTCTTTGTTTCTTAGCGGCTGTTTTCTGTCTGTGTCTTTTTGTTTCGTATTTGGCTTTAGTATAGTTAGTATCTTGCCAGTAATGCGATGTGTTTGTACTTGTTTGGTGATTGGGTGATTTGGATGTTTGCGTTGAAGATCTTACCGTTTTTGTTTTTCATGATCAAATATCCTTATATTTGTTTTAGCCTATAGTGGTTTTTTTGTATACATTGTTCGTTTTCAAGTCTAGTTGGTTTATCTATGCATATGACGTTAGCTGGTGTTGTAGTTTTTTCTCTAGTCTTTGCCTGTGATAATTTATATCTGGTATTTCTTGTTCATATTTTGCACCAGCAACATCTTAATAATATTTCTTAGTTCTGTTTTTTTAATTGGATGTTTAGATTCCTAATAAGTATTTTGTCCATATGTTATTTTGTGAGTTGTAGAGTATTATCAATTATTCAATTGAATTCGACTGACTGCCAGGTGTTGAAGTCAAGGCTGGGGAGCCTCTAAAAGTAACACCTCCGGAGGATACTATGATACATGTTTCTCAGGTTAGATACACTGCAGTTGGTCTCAGTTTGTTTGCTAGTTATCCATTATATTGAGTTATTGACTATAAAGCTTACATTATTCAATGCTTTTGCTATCCAGGCAGCTCTTGGCGAGTCGAAGAAAGATAAAGGAAAGGAAGCTGTGCCTCTGTTTGTTAAGTGTGGTGATCAGAAGCTGGTTATTGGAACTCTGTCTTCATTGAATTTCCCGCAAGTATCATTTGATTTAGTTTTTGAGAAAGAGTTTGAACTTTCTCACAACTGGAAAGGGGGAAGCGTCTACTTCTGTGGTTACCAAGTTCCTATACCCGATGAATATCCTCCATATCTGTTCTTCAATGTTTTGTTTGGTGTTTATAACTCTTTGTGCCGTTAATATTCCTCCGTGGTTGAGGGGGAGGTGATGCTTATTTAGTGCCTTCAATTTATAATTGTCGTCTTAATAACTTGGAAGCCAAAGCTCGTGAGATTTTTCACTGAATTCGTCTTATTCGTTACTTCTTTAATGTGAATTGACGATAGAAGCTTCTGAGTCAGTCAGTTTTAATTTTTTGAAATGCAAACTGGAGCTGTTGGGCTAAGCATGTTTTCCAACCCTTGTCTTTTCCTTGAGATTTGCTGCCCTGGTTGGAACAAGTGTCCTGTTATTTAGTTTGTTTATTTATTTGTTCTTTTATTTACTCACTTTACGAGAACATGGTTTTTTGGTTGTGTCTTGCGATCTTTTTGTATGGAAAATTTGGTTTTTTCTACACTGATGTAAATGATGATTACTTAATCCCTTTCTGTGCTTCCTTGACCACCTATCTTTTTCGGAATTCCACGGGTGATGACTATCCTGGTCAGTTCAGTTACATTCAATGATTTTTTTTTTTTTGAAATTTGGCTTTTTTGTAGTTTGCTCAAGTGCTTGAACTTGTGCAGATTCGGAGTTTTCAGACGAGGAAGAGATTCCATTGATCAAAACCGAGAATGGTAATTGATTTTTGTGAATAAGAATTGATTTATTCTATATTTAAATATTTAATGATCCTATTTTTTTTTATTCCTAATGTCTCGTTTTCAGGAAAAGCTACGCCAAAGGGTGATAATGCAGCAGCTAAGTCCCAAGCAGCCAAGCCAGATTCTTCTGCAAAACAGGTTAAAATTATAGAGCCAATAAAACCCGAGGAAGGTGATTCCGATGATGATTCGGAAGATGATTCTGGTGAAGATTCTGAAGATGATTCTGGTGAAGATGACGAAAGTGAGGTATCTTCTTTTCTTTAACTTAGTGGAGATTGTTCCAGACTCCTTTTTGAGTCTTATTAGTTTGTGACGATCACTTGCTTGATACTTGCTCTATAATATTCCTCTCCTGTTAAAGTAAATTGAAGATTTTCTTAAGAATGTATTTAATGATGTTAGGATAAGTTTTGTTACTTTTTCATGGATGCCTATTAACTTTCTTGCAAGAGGATTGTAGGACAAAGTGTGGTTAGGGTTCAGCAGAAAGGAATACACTAATTTTTGGGAATGTGATTCCATGTTAATCAATTTTGAAATATGCTTTTGAAAGTCATATCCCTTGCTTTATCTACTGTTAGATGCTGTTTCACTTTTTTTCTTTCATCGGAAATGAAATTGACTTTGATGACCGTATTTGTTTTACTGATCTTATGATGTTTGAGGACAATGATGATGATTCTGATGAAGAAAAAACACCCGAGAAGGTATTACCATAATTATTATTTTTGTAATGGTTTTCATGAATTAGTTTTTGATGATGCTTATGTTCACAATCAAACACTTATGCTTCTTGTTCATGCTAAAGGATGTGGTAGTTAAGAAGAGACCTAATGATTCTGCTTTGAAGACTCCAGCATCTAAGAAAGCAAAGTCTGGTACCCCTCAGAGGACAGGTATGTTATATTTGAATATTTTTCCTTGAAATATCTGCTGAATCCTTCTATAATATGATTAATGAAAGAACTACGACATGGATTGGGGGATTAGAGACTTCATCATGCTAATGGATTATGATTTCTTATTATTGACTCACCTTACATAAACAACCTTTTTTATTTGCATATGGAATTGATTGATTCTGATGGAACATGTTAATGTTTGTTGACAGATATGGTGATATTTATGTTGACTTTATAAATGATTTCCTACATATATTCAAACACAAATTGTGTGATCATGACATCATGTAGCTTCTGTATCTTTCCATTTTAAATAGTCTTTGATGCTGCAGATTCTGCTATTTTCACTTATTTTTATGTTTGCTTCGAATTAAATTTGTTTTCGTCTTAATCCTTCTTTTTTGCCCTTGTTGGTTACTCCATTTCCTTCATTTTACTAATCTGATCTCTGACAGTTGTGAACCGGATTCGTTATTTATTTTTAGCTTGTTACATTTAATTCGTCTTGCATTGTAATGATGACAAAGAAGTTTGTTAGAAATTCTGACTGCTGAAACATTTAATCCATTTTCCCTGTGATTATAGTCCCTGGGAAACGAGGAAGATAAATTATTGTTACAAAGAATTCAGTCATTGGTGAGGAGAAATGTATATTATTTTTTAAGTACACTCAATTTTTTCTAAATTTATTGATTATACTACTAGTGAAATATGAGGAGCTTAGTTGACCCTTAATTTTTATGCATGTATGCATGCGATTTTTGAGATTGCATTATGTGCTTTAGTTATTTGAAATGAGAAATTAAGCACTTTTAACCTTCCTTACAAACCACTATACAATTATTCATTGTGAGTATGTGTTATAATTGCAGGACTGGTTAGACTATCTTTGAGCTTTTTATTATCTTTTGTTGCAGATGGCAAGAAGGGAGGGCACACTGCAACTCCTCACCCTTCAAAGCATGCTGGCAAAACACCTGCAAATGGAGCCAACCCTAAGGCACAGACGCCAAAATCTGGGGGCCAATTCTCATGCGAATCCTGTAAAAAGTATGTTGCAGCACTTTCTTTTCCTGGCAACTCCAATGAAAAAGAATGGGGTTGGTAGTTTTAATTGACCTGATTTTTTTTTGTGCAGGTCTTTTGGCAAGGAAATGGGTCTGCTGGCTCACAATAAAGCCAAGCATGGAGGCACCTAGAGTTGGAGTTTAATAATCATTTGTGCTCCTGTGATTAAATTTTGATGAGAGGGCCTTGCCTTTTGGTTTGGTCGGGTGGTGGGGGGAGGTTTCGTGTTCATTGCAGCCAACAAGCTTCTATTTGTGGATTGCAGATTTCCAGTGCTGTGAACTTGATTAGTATTTTGTTTAAACTCTGTTATACCTGATCTTGTTCTCCTTTCTCTTTGTGGTGTATTATTATGTCGGGGTTTCATTTATATGAAGTGCTGTAGTGGAATTCATATCATGGGTTTGCACTTTTATAGAGTAAGACCCCGCCGAGCACTGGGTAGGGCGTTGCATACTTGCATTTGAACTATTGGCAGTTTTTTTCCCTGTGCATTAGAATATCGTGGCAACGTAGAGAGTATATGTGCAGAAATTTATGTTATTACCATATATCATAGCCTAATATAAGATCTGTGATGGGTTAATTATGCGGTGGGAAACGTGGGTATGCATGTTGAGGGGGAAAAACACCGATGAGCATTAGTCTATACCAACATCCCATATACTTGCGAAGACATACGAGCAATATGTAACCAACTGATGATGTCAATACAAGGAAAAAAGAGTGGACCAAGTATTACAGAATCAAAAGACAGCCAGATTCTTGCGACAAAGCTAACCAAGTTGAAGGTGGCACAACAATTCCCAAGAAAAAAAAGATCACCAAAGCGCATTTAACCAGCAATAAGCCCAAACAATATTTAATAACCGAGTTAGATCGTTGAACCAAATAAAATCTCAAGTTCGTTCTTGGTTCTTGCTCATTATAGCCCGAATGATCTTGTAAAACAACTCCTCTGAAAAGCAACCAATAACCTGTACACAATTTTCATGGTAGCTGTGATTAAAAAAGGCTCGATCCTTATAAGCAGGGTCACCAGCACCTGCAAGACTTGGAAGGAAAGATAAATTTCTTATCGAGTAACAAAGACAAGGGAGTTTAAGGAAGAAAAAATTGAAACGGAACCATGGACAAGTTGATCATTCACTAGCCCGGATATACGGTGTTCAGATCCCCCGCCCACACATGCTGCACGCACACACGCACGCAAAGCAAAACAATCAAATAGATACCTTGCTTGCATGTAATATGTAATGCATTAACAAAGAGAACAATGTATAAAAGAACGAAGACTCTAAAAACCCCAGAAAGGAATCTACATATCGAGCTCCTGCTACTAACATGAATAAGAAGTCTTCCTTTACACGTAAACCTCGCAACCCAATATGGATGAGTGAAGGTAAATTTGGTCATAATCTTTCCTCGCAACCAAAACACTAGCGCTTAAGGAGTAGAAAACGTAATAAATGATGACCAAAGCTTTAAAAAGATTCTAAATATGGAACATTTCTAAAATGGACTGCCAAAATAATAGAACAAAACCAGAATACCTCACTGCAACAGAGGATCTCTCAACATTTTGTACCCGTTGATGCAGTCTTATATGTGATAACATATAAGCGACAGACCAGTACAGAAAATGCAGGCAGAAAATATGGCATTCTCTCTTCAAATTAAGGACAGACTTTAAGAAAGATTAGCCAGGTGCATAAACAGGAGCAAAATACTTTTTAGCAGTAACATTAATTGTACCCAGACTAGAATAGATTTCCTCTGAGAGGGCTTTTAGAAAGGTTAGAATTCCTAAAAAAATCTGGGTTAAGTTTCAACCGAGGAAACTGAAGACATAATGCTTACAAGCTTAAGACACAATCAATCATGCAATAAAACACTATGAATTAAGTCGATCAATAGAGAGAACATTTCACATCCCATATAACAGAATTGAGAACCTGCACACCACCTGCACAGTGGAAATGGGCAGTAAGCAGCTATATTTCTTGACTTAATGGGGGTTTTGTTGGAAAAACCAACTTTTTCTAATCCCTTTAATTCGCAAACTATGACATAGAAATCATAGAAAAGTTAGAATACTAACCGGGTAAACTATATGGCTTTAATATCCATATCCTTCCGGTTGTGATGATGGCTGCTGCTGCTGATATCCATGGTACTGATTACCATTTTGCATGTACCCATCATCACCGCCTTCAGCGTTATTGTTTCCATGATTGTGCTTGGTCTTATCAGCACTCTCCTGCTCTTCTCTTTCCTTGTTCCACAATTCAATTTTGGCACGCCGCTCCTCACTACCTTCCCTAATTGGGCTGTGCTTCCGCCTCCCTGGGCTTCTGCTTCGTCCTCTCCTATGACTAGGGCTTGTGCTCCTGTGCCTCCTGCTCCTACTTTCGTAGTAGTGATCCCTGTCATCATACTTTCTATTGCGCTCGTGAGAGCGGTCTTCATAGCTACGATGTCTATAAGGACTTCGGCTTCGGCTGCGGCTACCCCTTCGACGGTAGCTCCCAAATAACTGTCTCCTCAACTCCCTGACAATCAAATAATAGAATCAAAAAATGATATAAACATTCATTGAATGTGATAAAAAAAAAAGGCTATCGAAGGCCATTTAACCTGCCAATCCTTTTAAGGTGCATGAAATTGCAGTAACCACCACGGTTGCACGCATTCTCCTCATATTGCCTACAAGTTGCTTCACGAAAATCCGTCACGGGAGAAAAATCAACAATGATGGGACGACCTGGGACAATTTGTTCAGAAAACAAAATAAGGTTCAGGAGCTAAGTGAAATAATTGACAATACCTACAACACATCTTTTAAGTTAGATTCCTGAATTATGGCCCTACAAGGAAAAAGTAAAAACGAGCCTCACCAGCGTAAAATCTCCCAGACAGATTTCGGAGAGCATTAGCAGCGTGTTCTTCCTCTCTAAACTGCACATAAACATTTCCTACCTGCAGAAAGCCACCAGTAGAAAAAAATTAAAATAAAAGGCCAAACAAAATAGCCATAGTCTAACAAAATTTTCTCTTCAAACGAAAAAAAAAAGATTTACCATATGGTCAGCAAGATTGTCACAGATATTCAAACTCTCAATTTCACCATATTTGCTTAGCTCCTCGAACAAATCTTCGTAGAAATCCTACAATTTCAATCAAAAACTTTTTAAGACCACAAGAGTACCAAAACAATGCACATTCCTATATAGAATAACACTGACGCCAGACTTCACAAAGTACAACAAAAAACACCAAAAGACATCCATTATAATAAAGGCCTCAGCTCTGAATCTCAGAATGGCAGACGTTAGCTTCAAGTCCAATCCACAAAAAGGATAACCAAAGTATGTCATCGACAACCATGTCAACTTATGAGATTACAATTGTACAACATTCATCAGCCATAACATGATAATTGAATAGAAATCGTTAACCGGCCATTTGAAACAAACTCTACCTTCAACAATCAACTATACGTATGTCGTTCAACAATATTTTTAAAAAAAAAAAAACAAGAGACATACAAAAGAAAAGGAACCTCGAAGTGTTCTTGGATCTTGCGAGGGTCGATCGGGTTGCCCTGTGCATCGACACCTGGTGTGATCATGTCGGGGCGCTGATACATGTTGGATATAAGGAGAGTGGGGCTGATGCTGGGCTTGGTGTGAAGACGAGAGCATCGGTCCCCGTGCCTGCACGCGCCGATCTTGAAGTAGAAAGGACAGTTCACTCTGTCCTTCTCCGTCCCGAATATCGACGCCAAGTGCTCCGCCATTCTCTCTGTCGAATAAGTGAGGACCCGAGTGATCACGAAGATGTCAAAGCGACGCAGAAATCAAACTTCGCCGGAAAGGAGAGTGAGTTGTTTTACTGATTTAGTGTGAGTTTGGGAAATTGAGAACGTAGAGAAGAAAAGGAGAGCCCGAGACAACGAGAGAGTTCTAGATGCTTCCACGTCAAATAAATATATACATTAATTTAAATGTGAAAGTCAGAACAGTAAGCCGGTTAGCCCGAGTGGTCACGCTATACAAAAGTGCACTTGGGTTCGAAGCCGCAGCTAGGGATCGTCTTCGGACTGGGCCCGGTCTGGGCTTGGTAAAAAAATTTGAGCCCAACCACGGTCTAGGCCCAAAAAATTTGAACTTTCGGCCGAGCCTCATATTTTCGACTTGTAAATTTAGTCTCGGACTTTAATCATTTTTATTATATATATTAATTAAATAATTAATTTTTGAAATAATGTGTATATGTATATGTATAAGTATATGTATAAGTATAAAGTATGTATGTTATATTTTTTGGCCAGACTTCAGACTGGACTCGATTAAAAAATGAAGCCCAGGCCCATCCTAAGTCTAGAATGGGGTTGTACAAACCAGATGTCATTTCGAGACCCATCCTAACTCTAGAATGAGGTTGTACAAACCCTGAGGTTGTACAAACCCGATGTCATTTCGAGCTTGGACCGGACTTTGTCTTGTGGGCGTTTGATGAATTAGTTTAGCTGCTGCCAACATCTTCCTGCGAAATCTTTTTTTTTTTTTTTTTACGAAAGTGGGTGAATTGGTTTGGGCAGGGGAACCATGATATAATGGGCCCGGGCCTGATTGATATTCTGGATTAGAAGACAAAACTCGAGTATCAGGGACAACGATATATCAAATATTGACCAAAGTTGCTGTTACAAACCTCAACCTATGGCCTAGCTATTAATATGAATATAATAATTGCACCAATTTTAATTTTTGTGATATTCTGATGTTGTTGATCATACATTAGCAAATAATCTGTAAGTTTTGGCATCAAGAACTATCTGCCTAACTGATGCAACTGAAGCAATAACACCCAGCATTGAGAAAAACCCAGCAATACTGATATTCAACCAAAAAACAGGGCTCTTCCTTGTTGGCTTAAATGTCAAGCTGAAGAAAACCACAGGCAAGATGAAGTCGAGAGGTATGAATCCAAAGGCCCCAATAAGCGAATTGACATCACCAAAGAATGGAAGCATTGCAGCTATTGTCGTCGCCGCAATCACGGACAGCGACCTTGAGATCAGTCTGGGGATGACATTGCGGGGAGAGAATTCCTCACGTTTTGGGTCTGCAAATGTTCTCTCGAGCACTTCATTTGTAGGCTGCAAGTAAACCTGGTACAAAAGGATAAGCTTAGTCGTTGCCATATGGATGTAATGGAGAGAGGAGATTCAAAGAAAATATTCTTACCACACCGACCGCGGAGACTTGAAGAATTGTGAACATATTGGTCATCAAGATAAACCATTTTGGCACCAGAGGCTTCCCCTCGTTGGAGAAGTTGCTGAGGACTAGACCCTCAGCTTGGTTGCCAAAAGCCCAGTACCCAGATGTTGCAACACTGAAGAATGTTAATGTGACCACTGCATAGCACACACAAAGTCCCTTGAACATCTGACCCTTCACAGGTGGTGCTAGTGTTGCCTGTCAAGAAACTAAATTGTATGAGATTGTCAAACTAAGCCTTGACAAGTTTTTTTTTTTTTTTTGTAACAGAGAACGAGCTCGGCCCAGCCTGCCCTTCGGACAGCTGAGTGGCCTAAACTAGGGCCTCCAAGCTAGCGCACACGCATATGAAATGCAAGAGCGAGATAACCAACTGGGCATGGTTAAGCATTAACAGGTTGTCGAAAAGGAAAACAAAATTGACTGGCAGTGCTATAATGCATATAGCTTAAGTTGAAAGTAACCTGAATTTCTGGGATGATACCATTGCCAAATGTTGTGGCGATGATGGCAATGGCATTAAAGATCCCGAAAACACGACTTTCGGTGTCGCCATTGATGGAATAGTCCTTCTTTGGTCCCTTGTTTGAACTTCCTGAGAAAAATATACCCATGCTTTTATAGGGGGATATAGTTATAGCAAGTGATTCTATCATGCTGTGCTGATTATATTGTTATTACCAATGTAAATGGAAGCAGCAGTGGCACAAGCACTATATGCAAGGCAGAGAACCAGAGATACCAAGTTGATATGCCTCAGCGAGTGAAAAGAAGGGATTTGAGCCAGAACAAGCATCAGACCACCAAATATGATCACAAATTGATAAAGCTTCATACTCCCATTTGGGCTTGACAGCAAGTAGATTGCCTGCACTCACAAGTCATAACAGTTTAGTACTCAGTTTGCTTGGTTTTGTGGCAAAAAAACTATGATTGGCCTGGCCTGTAATGAAAAATAACCTTCATGCATTGCCCTCCAATAAGAGTACAAGCCACAACAGCACCGTAGCAAACCATAAACTGGATCGGGCCCACATAATACCGTCCCCATCTCGGCCCTGCCACATGGGTTATGTACAATGTTAGAAGTGATACAGTCCGCTCCAGATCAAAGCCGCACAGATTTGTTTTCGAGGACCATTTCAAAACTAAGTACTAGTTAGAACCAAAAAATGCGTCGACACTCACTTGAGAGAAAGCTGTTGGGTTAATGTTCAATCCGATGTTGGACTACGAATCTTGACATGAGTTTGAATGTAAATATTTACTCACCCAGTATTTGATGAGCCATGTCTCTGAAGCGCAATTGGCGATTACCCATCTGGTCATGGTGTTCAAGAACCAAAGATAACAAATTGTAGGAGTAGAAAGTGACGAGAGCTCCAACAATTAGACATAAGATCCCTGCCGTCCACCCAAGAAAGGTGAAGGCGTATGGAAGACTAAGTAGAGGCGGTGCAACTATTGAAGTCGTCAAGTGGTAACCACAGTGCACCCAAGAACCTGCGTCAATATAATATCTCGAAGTCGTCAAGTTGCTACAACCCCAGTGTTGGGTCAAACTTGTCGTCTGTCTACTAAAAGTTACTTTTTTAAAAGCAGTGATATATATATACACACGAAAGTTAGCTGTCTTACGTGCATTACCTTCTTTTTTTTCAATGATAATGTCTTATCCAGCTCTCTCTCTGTCTATCTCTCATTTGAAGAAAAAACTGTTGAATTATGATGTGGTTCATTGTCACGAGGAATTGAATGTTAAAGTTTAAAGGTAAAGTTGAAGGCTTTACGGGAAGACGAGAAGTCGGAAGAGCTTTGAGTCTCCCATCGCAAAGCTTTCAGGATAGAAATAAATTCAACTGCGGTTGGCAGGGGTGCAGGGGAGGCAACCCCTGGGATATGGTACTGTAGAGTTGAGCTAGACTTTTATGTATGAGGGTAGTTTTATCTTTAGTACATAATAGAAACTAGGATTTTTTATATAAATCATATTATCTCTTCTAAAAGGCGCTTGCAATTCATAGTGAAAGAATAAATTCCCTATTTTGGCCGAACCACGTAAATTTCTGTGTCGAATCTTCTATTACTTTTGTTTTTTTGTATTTGTGTGATCTTGTCTTGTGTGTGATGAATTCCAACAAAAGCAAGGGATGTATGAGAGCTAAATAACTTTGCCAAACTTTGGGTGCATAAAGTATTTACTCACACCCATCCAAGTACAGTATCCAAAAGAGTGCTGTAATTCAAAAAAACGTATCGGAGATTCTTTACAAGATCCAATGAAAAAAGATTCGCTTGAAATAATTGAGCTTAATTAATTACAGAGATTATTTGGGGATCGATGTTGCTGTTACATTATTTGTTGAGTAGGAACTAGCATTTCATTTTTATTCAGAATAGAATTCACACGGAAGAAAGGAGATTTATGGATTGAATCAAACATGCAGTAATCAGTATTTACACATAATATAAATACATAGATAGTTATATATTACCTTTGGATTTGAGAACAAAAAGAGCTCCGGCATCAAGTTCCTTTTGAGGTTCAGCTCGTCCAGCAACCTTTAGATCCTGATCTCTCTCATCTGCTTCAACAACAGCACCCATCTCTCTCTCTCTCTCTCTCTCTCTCTCTCTCTCTCTCTCTCTCTCTCTCTCTCTCTCTCTCTCTCTCAAAGTAGAAAACAGAAGCAAACCAGAAGAAGATGGATCATAAATTAAAGCCTAAATGACCACTCCTCAGATAATAATATTATTTTTTATTTTTTTCGCCCACCTTTGAAAATTCTGACCCGCGATTTCTAGTCTGACTCAAAATCAGGGCTTTACTTACCAGTCAATCTTTCATATTGGTCTTGGTCGACAGAGTTGACGAAGATGGGATGGATATATATTAAGTGGTGCTTTGTACTCAAGCGTAGACCTCACTCAGTAGCACTAGAGGTCACCGCAACTAGATCCCAGTGCTCCCAATTGATGAGGTGCATGGACAGCATTAAAAGTGCATTCGTAGCTCATTACATACACTTTTAATGCTATCCATACACCTAGCAACTGGGATCAATTGCGATTTCACTTGCTGGGATGTTATCTTTTTCAAAATAAAATAGCAGGTATAGTTGGGCGACAAAAACTTACATATACTGCTTTTGTCCTTGTACATACATATTCAAGGGTTTTGTGGCCTAATCAGGTATTCAGGTTCAACTTAATTACTATTCAAAACAACAACAGAAGCAGCAGAACAACTAGCAATTTTTGTCAAACATAAAAGGGTGCACGACTCTGCAATCAGACAAGTTTTTGTTTATTACGGATAACGACATCACTTACACGTTTTTGTTCGCGTGCACATAAATTTTTTAGTTAACGACAAGATGAATTTGGTGAAAATTTAGTAATAAACTATCTCTTAAATATAAATCGTACTCAAAACCTTCCGAATTTATACGATTTGATTCCATAAACTATCACTTAAGAAATTCCCTGCAGTCACTCACACCTAGATGAGTAATTTAGGTATCCTTATTATTCCATCATATGTTGATGTTATAATTCCATTTCATCAAAATCAAAGTTATAACAATTCTAGTAGCAGCTCCATAAAAAAAAAAAAAAAAATCTAGTAGCAGCTCAGCTTAAAGACTAACATTATATGAACGTGGTCTCTCCCTTATTCTTTTTTTGAATAAGTAGAGGTGGTGAGATTTGAACTCGAGATTCGAGATTATATATAATTAATTTATCAATTGAGTTACTCGGGTTAATAACGTGATCTCTTACTTTCAATTGAAAATTTGTTTTTACATAATGAAGTTTGGCAGAAGGACCTTCAATAATGCATAATTGGGTTTCCTTTTGTGTCACTGCACTCCCCATATCTATGCAGCATGGGGTTTCTACTCCTTTTATATCGTATGCTCTCAATTCTCTAATCTCCCACTCTATCTTAAATTGGTTGCACAGTGCAGACACTCACTGTTTGTGTTACAAATTGTATTATTTTTGCTCTTTATTGGTGCAATTGCTCTCAACATGCTTTTGTAATTTTGATCAGTTTGTCATTAAAGTACGAAACTTAAAATTTCTTTAAATGGGCCTATCCTCGTCATAGGCCCACTTTTAATTTGTGTTTTAATTTTATGATAGGCCACTTTTTCAAGTTGTTGAACTGGAGCCTTTATTTTTTGATTAGCTTTATTTGCAACCTATTATTTTTTAATTACACTTCAATTTTGGTCAATTTAGTATTGATTATTTGTTTTTCAAGATATATTAGGTTCACACCCTACCATTTCACCTCTCAATTACGCGACACAGGGGCAAGAAATATACACACTTAAATGGCTATCATTTTCATTGCTGGGCAACACCAACCATGCCCTCGTCGACAACGCCTTTCTTGACAAGTGAGGCTATCACATGATGAATTTGTATCTGCAATATGTTTAATTTGTTATTTTTATGAAGTATTTGTAATTTATTATGGATTATCTTGATGGATTTATCATTAACTTGTATTGCTTTCTTTATTGTGGGATGATATTAATTTTCGGTTGTTTTGTTATGTAAAAATATATATTTTTGCTAAGTTTTTGTCATTAGGGTGTATTTCATAAATTTATGTCAAGGTCTTTACTTATATGTCATTCGATTGATTTAGTTATTCAGTATTTAAGTCACATTAAGACTGTCATTTATTGATTATTGTAACTAAGAAAATAGCATCAAGTAACTTGAAATGCGTAATTTTTACATTTTACTGTAAGAGACACCTAATAAATAGAATAACCATCGGACATGGCACAAAAGATATCTCAAGTGTTTATACGAAAGGACTATGGTCCAACACTCCAATTAAATAATTATCTACACTTTAAAATATTGAATATCTTGGCGGGAAATGCGGGAAGACTATAAATTGTGTAACTAGTTCCCGCCACTTTGTCCATAGTTTAAGGTAATACCCACTGAAGCTGGTGAATAAAACAAAACAAATGATGCAACCAACTTTGAACAGCGGCACTTTGAACAGCGGCACTAATCCGAGTTGAATCGCCGCTCCACTGAGTCAATTAGATTGCTTGCCGCTTCTATTTTCTTTTAATCTCACACGATAATTGTAATAATAATAAATGATTTAATTATAGCCGTTTTGTAATGGTGCGAGTAGAAAGGTTGGGAAAACTAGCGTACAGCCACATGCAACTTTCTTATCGTACAATCAATCTTGCTTAACGAATTTTGAGAGGGACCAAAGTTTACGGGTCCCAAGAAGAGCATATTTGGACCATTGGATATGCTGATTGAATTGTGATAAACTGTAATTTAGTCTTAGTGTTGATTACAGGGAAATCTTATACCCTATGTGTTTTATGTCATTTCTAAGTAGTAAGTACATATACCTTGTAGTTTCAAAAGTTCTAAAAATATCCTTTTATTTAACTTGATGTCCGGAGGAAAGTTGAGCTCACAAGTTCACATATAAGGTAGTGTATAAACTCTGTCAAACACAAAAAAGTAATTTTTTATTGGAAGTGTGCTTAAAAATGTCATAGGAAATTTTGCAAAAATGACCTGTTTGATAATTGAAAATTCATATTTGACCTGATTTTTGAAAAATTAAATGACCTACTTTTGCAATATTATGACTCAAATATCCTTCAGTGATCAAGTAGTTGAGCACTTTGGTCGGGCATTTCGATTTTTTTTTGTTATGTGAATTTTTTTAATTAAGTCGGGCAAAATTTTAATTTGTGTCGAGCATTCCGTTTAAAAAAAAAACCATCATGCAATTGCATGAGAGCTCTATCCATTCCCGGGCAATCGAAAAAATTAAAGAGACTAACAACTTCCAACGAATGTAATCGAAGAAAACAAGAATATTGCCCTGGAGGGAAAGGGTGGGGTCTTAAAACTCTGAAGAAGCTGCATCTGTAGAGGCAACTTCTGCAGAGTTATGAGGCACCACCATTCCCCTTCAGGTCAATACCATCGCTTCCTTCGATTCCAATCATAGGAAGTTGTTAGCTTCCAAAAATCTTTTCGATTCTCATGAAACGGAAAAAAGAACACTTACACAAATTGCCTGAGAGCTTTTTTTAATTTTTTTAAACACATAAAACAAATAAATTATGCTGGATAAAAAATAATGAAGTCATGCGACCATATCTATAAGCAAATGAAGAAATTTTTGACCACAAAAAATAAGTGCTCGACCTCATCACACATTGACTTTAAAATAACGAGAACCTTCTCCATTAACAAATATGCAGGTGAGATTAGTGACCTCAATACAGACATTTAATACACAGACGAAAAACATCCTATCAGTCGAAAGACGTGAGTGTTTCAATATTGTGAGTCTAACTATTGGAGAATTTTCCTTCATATATATAGCATGAGAAAGAAGTAGATTCTTTGTTATTGAGAAATAGGAAGAACCGAAGGAGTTAATGAAAATTGAGAAGAAGCGAAAAAGTTAATGAGAAGTGGAGTAAGCTAAGAAATCATAAGAATGACTTAAATTACAATGAGTGTCTGTAAAATTTTGCCTTCGTTAGATGCCAATGAGAAAAATACTAATTGTTAATATCCAATAGTTTATACATTATATTGATTTGGAAAATAGGAAGGGAAATAACTATTTTGTTTGATTTGTGAAAAATATAATCGTATTTTACAAAGAAAATAGCGGACAAGGGATTGCATAGTTGTTTCATGGAACTGGCTGCACTGAATCACCCAATAAAATAAAAAATATCTATCTGTTAAAAAATAAAAATAATAGAAAATAGAAAAGTTCCCGACCTACATTATTTCCATTAAAACTAATTACGGAAAAAGTTTGTACAACTCGGTCGAGTTGGAAAGGCAAACCGGAAAGAAACCAAACCGAGTCAAAACAAGCGTGATTATATTGAACTCGGTAGAAGAGTTGGGAGAGGCCGTTTTCTCTCCACACAGAGACACACTTCATCAATGGCGGTCATCAAACCCTAATCAGGTACTCTCTATCGGTTACATTCCCCTGACAATGTAATCGCCTATTGTTTCCGAGTAAAAGCTATATTTGCCAAAGTTTTGTTGGAAATAATTGATTTCTTATGATGCTTTTACTTATATCCGTTCGCCTTATAGGATCTGAACGAGTATTTCTCACCACAAGCGACAAATCTGCATTTTTGAACGGGAGATTTGGATTTTTTTACTGAACCCTATTGAATATTCCTAGGGTTCGATTTGATCCGTGATCGACTGACCTATGGAGCCTCCCCAACAGAAGAGACCGAGGGGTCGACCGAGGAAACGGAAGGCCGAGGATGGCGTCACAGATGCTAAATCGAATATCAAAACCAAGAGACGGGTGGTGGAGACGCGATGCGTGCCGCTTGTCGACCGATATGTGCTGAAAGAATTTGAGGGCAACGGTATTTATTTAGGCAAAATTACGCAGTATGATACTGGATATTATAGGGTGGAATATGAGGATGGAGATTCTGAGGAATTGGACAGTGGCGAATTACGCGAGATCATTCTCACTGAAAATGATTTCGACGGAGATTTGCGTGCTAGGAAGAAGAAACTGGACAAACGAGTGGTGGATAATAGTGTGAAGAGAAACAACGATTTGGAGAAAAAAGCAGTGGAGTCGAAAAAGGATTTGGATCGGTTTGAAGCATCCACACTGAGTGAGGCGAGTAGTGGATCAATGATTGAGAATGATGAGGAGCAAGTTGAGGCAGATGCTGATTCGTCTGCTATTTCTGCTGAGGATGTAGCTTTCAGGGACTTGGGTTATCAGACTAGGGCTCCTCTGATCCCACCCCCACTATTACCTCCATCTTCGGGGACCATACTTGTGCCAGAGGATTATGTTTCACATCTTTTCTCAATATACAGTTTCTTGCGGTCTTTTAGCATCTGCCTGTTTCTGTCTCCATTTGGATTGGCTGACTTTGTTGGGGCACTCAATTGCCATGTTCGGAACACTTTGCTGGATGCCATTCATTTGGCTTTGATGCGTGTTTTGAAGCGCCATCTTGAACAACTTTCGTCGGATGGCTCAGATTCTGCGGCAAAATGTTTGAGGTAGATTTTATTTGTATATATATTTGTCTTCATGAGTATCTAATTATTATTTTTTCTTTGATCAAGGCATTGATTTGATGCTGAACTTTTTGCATCTGCATAATGTATAGGTTGTTTTTTGCTAAATTTATACCAAAATTATGGCAGTTCAGTTTGTGATATGGAAGCATTATTTATCCTTTATAGTTAAAAGAGGAGTTTGGAGGGGTACATATTCCTGTCGAAAGTTAGTTGAGAATTGGGCACCACTGCGTCATTTCCCCCCTGCCTCCAACATACAGAGTGGCAGGCATACATCTGTATGGACGTGCATATACCTGTCCGTGCATGAATAATATGAAAATGTACAGAGAAACTGAGACACATTTTCAGATACGTGGTTATAGATGATGTGAGTAAAAGCTAAGATTTGTCAATACCCTGATATGCAGGAGTGCTGATTGGAGCTTAATTGATGCATTCACTTTGCCTGTTTGTAAATAGAAACTTGCATTCCATAGATACCTTTATTTTAAATTTGTGCTGGTAAAAGCTAAGATTTGTCAATACCCTTATATGCAGGAGTGCTGATTGGAGTTTACTTGATGCATTCACTTGGCCTGTTTATTTGATCCAGTATCTAATGGTGATGCACTACACTAAAGGTCCCGAGTGGAAAGGGTTTCATGACGTTGTGTTGAAAAAGGAATATTATTCCTTACCGGTGGGCAGGAAGTTGGTGATTCTGCAAATCCTGTGTGATGATGTCTCAGAGTCTGCTGAGTTGAGAGCTGAAATTGACATGCGTGAAGAAACAGAAGTTGGAATAGACGCTGATGTAGTTGCAACCAAATTTCCTAGAAGTGGACCTAGAAGAGTCCATCCAAGATATGCCAAAACTTCTGCCTGCAAGAATGCAGGAAGTGAGGTGAAGACTTTGTCTGATATAAAATCCTTGGCTTTTCAAGATTCTGAAACTGATGTGGTTGCTGCTGATGGTAATGTGGACGAGAATAGTGATGAATGCCGGCTTTGTGGCATGGATGGCATGTTGCTTTGTTGTGATGGGTGTCCATCAGCATACCATTTTAGATGTATTTATGTTGGTAAATCGTCTATACCAGAAGGGACGTGGTATTGTCCTGAATGCAAAATTAATCAGACTGAGCCACCTATTACATTGGGAACATCACTTAGAGGAGCAGAAGATTTTGGCATTGATTTATATGAGCAAGTCTTCTTGGGTACATGTGATCACCTACTTGTGTATGTTAACCTTGTCTTGTGCTTCAGTCTTCTCTATTCTGCTTCTAATTTTATCTTCTCTTTCGGTTTTAGGCTAACCTTTTTATTTCCTTCTTTCTTTCTCTGCTGTGTAAGATGTGGCTCCTAGAATCAATCACTTTCTGCCAACTTGATTTAGCCAGAACTTTAATTTATTTTTTGCCTCTAGTATATTCTGAATTTTTTTCTAAGCATGTACTGCCGTTCTGATATATTTTAGTTGATTATTGCAGACTTAGGGATTCGGTCAGTAGAGAACAATTTTGCAGATACTATAACAGAAATGACATTCCAAGAGTAGTGCAAGCACTTCTTTCTTCTGTTCAACATGAATTGTCTTATTCAGGGATATGCAAGGCAATTTTACAGTATTGGGGTATCCCAGAAAATGCGTTCCCTTTACTAAGAAAAGTAGAAACAATTACGGATTCAAATGTTGACAATGGAAAAGCTTTTACGCTAGTCCCATCTCAGGTCATTGAAAGTCATAAAGTTCCAGGCAAGGCTGAAGCTGAGAATTCAGTTACTTTAGGTGAAAGTGATAACGATCATGTATACGTACCTGTGCAAATCTCCTCTCATGGCAAGGAAGGCAATAGTTTCCTTGTTGGAAAGAATGGCATGAATTCATCTGAAGGTTGTTCGTTTCGAGAGTCGCCTTTTAATCCTCATAGTTACACAAATCAATATATGCTAGGGGATTTTGCTGCATCTGCTGCAGCTAATCTAGCTATTCTTTCAGCAGAAGAAGGTAGATCCTTGGAGGCTTTAAAGTTAGGCAACCCCAGGAAAATTGCATCTGCTAACATTTCACTGCAAGTTAAAGCATTTTCTTCAGCGGCCTCTCGGTTTTTCTGCCCAATTCCTGATAAGAAGATTATGGAGCTTCCGAGGGAAAGGTGTGGTTGGTGTCATGCATGCAAGCTTCCGCAGAACAGCAGGAGAGCATGCCTGTTAAATGCTGCGTCCTCAACTGCGACTAAAGGTGCCATGAAGTTCCTTAATAGTCATTTCCTGGTAAATAATCGAGATCGAAGTCTTTCCAGCATAGCCGCATATATTTTGTACATGGAGGAGAGTTTATGTGGTCTTATAGTTGGCCTCTTTGTGAGTGCAAGCTACAGACAACAATGGCGTAAACAAGTGGGAGAAGCTTCAACTTGCAGTGCATTGAAGATACTTTTGATTCAAGTAAGTCCATTTTACTTTTTAGAGTTTTCTGATTCTTGTTGGTTCATGTCCATTTTTTTCTCTTTTATAATTTCTAATGAAGGCCCCCCTTCTCTTTTTGCATGCTGATAAATATGAGGAAAGGCGTGGTCAATTTTTAGGTCAGGTTGTCGTGTCTTTTGTTAACCAGATACTCATATAGTATGTTATGTGCGCCTTCCTGATGCCTTTTTGCAATACTTATCTCTCCTGTGATATGCCTGTTTTTCGAACTGATTAAATATAGGATAGATTCTTATCGTTTATGCTTTGCTGATTGATATGAAAATGCATAATATTCATAGAGTTTTGAGTGAATAATTTCTAACACAATATGACAATGATTTTCAAATTTGATGGAACCTTGGATCACTCCATTGCATTTGGAACCTGTTCTTTTCCAATATTTCTTTTGCTTAATGATGTTTCTGTTTCCTCAAGGAAGTCATTAGAACTCTTAATATATAATTTGTTATTTAGTGTCATCTTATGCTCACTGTATCCTTGTTTGGCTAATGTGATTCTGTGGTCTTTATCTGTAGCTTGAGGAGAACATCCGTGTTATTTCATTTTCTGGAGATTGGGTTAAGCACGTGGATGACTCTTTGGTTGAATCTTCTGTGGACCAAAGTGCTACTGTCACTGTGGGAACAGTACAGAAACGTGGACCTGGTGGGAAGCGATGCAGAAGGCAATCTGGCATTTCGGAAGCTATGGTGGATGATTGCCATGACAAAGCTTTCATTTGGTGGGAAGGGGGAAAGCTATCAAAGTCTTTATTCCAGAAAGCACTTATGCCTTTATCAATGGTTAAGAAAGCAGCTCGGCAAGGTAATTTGTGCTTTTAGTCTCCATTCCATCTTTTCCTTGGAAAAAATGTTGGGATCAGGTTCTGTTGCATTCAATAATAGTATAAGATACCATAAGTTGGTGATTTTGTCCTTAATTAGGTGGTTTACGAAAGATATCTGGTATTCAATACACCAATGGTTCAGACATTCCTAAAAGTAGCAGACGGTTGGTCTGGAGAGCTGCAGTTGAGAAGACATTTAACACATCGCAACTTGCTTTTCAGGTTTTCACTTATCTATTGTGTTACTGCAGTTATATCCTTTTCCTTGCTTTCTTCTATATGGACTATTGCTACTTGCCCGGAAAGCGTATTTAAAATTATGCTCGTTTTCATACGAGTTTGAATGATCAATTGAAATTTGCATCAGGTGAGATACTTAGACCTTCATGTTAGATGGAGTGATCTTGTTCGCCCGGAACAGAACCCTCAGGATGTAAAAGGCCCAGAGACGGAAGCCTCTGCTTTTAGAAATGCCATGATTTGTGACAAGCGGATTGTGGACAACAAGATTACTTATGGAGTTTTTTTTGGGGATCAGAAACATCTTCCTTCGCGTGTAATGAAGAACATTATTGAAATCGGGCAAAGAGGAGATGGAAACAATAAGTACTGGTTCCCAGAGATTTGCATTCCCTTATATTTGATCAGAGAGTATGAAGAAAGTGTTGAGAAGGTGATCTTGCCTTGGGCTAAGAATCCTGTTAGTGAACTGTCAGAGGTACAGAGAAGGCAGTTGAATGATTCCCGCAGGGACATATTTTGCTATCTTGCATTGAAGCGAGACAAGTTGGAAAAGTGCATTTGTATTTCATGCCAGCTGGATGTTTTACTTAGGTACTTATCTTCTAAACTAATCCAGCCAATTTTTTTCACTACTTGTTTATATAACTTGCTTTAAGCTTATACACTTATATGATGTGATCTACAGGAATGCTGTCAAGTGTGGTGCTTGCAAAGGTATGCAAATGGCTAAGATTTTTTAAAAATACTTAAAAGTTGAAATAATTTTTCTCTCTTTTATTGTGATGGCTAGTTTTCTTTCAGAGTAAATATATGTTCTCAGTATCATAATCTAAACTAAAAACAAGCACTGGTTTAAGCAGGGTTGCCGCCCACCCAACCCATAAAAATTCCTCATTCTTTGCTTACATTAGCTCTTTCCTTCTGGGACTCCTAGAACTTACTGCTTTGTATTCCCATTGCTCTCTCACTTCATAAAGACGTGGCTATGAGGATTGCTACTCCATTACTGATTTCAGTGATGCAGTTAAACAAGAAGTAAAATTTAAAAATAAGTTCATAGTATCCCCTGATTTCACTTTTTATTTGTCGGAGGAGGAGCATTTTGGAAAATAAAATAGTTTTATGAATTTAAGGTGTCTCTGATGTTTAAATTCTGGAAAATGTCAAATTCTTGGAAATTCCATCTCAAAATTAGGGGTGTTCAAGTGGGAGAGAGTCAAGCAGAGGTGAAAAAGGGAAGAATAACGCTTTATGAAACCTTGTTTGGTTGAATACGTGAGAGTTTGAGAAACCTTGTCATACCTCATTTGAAGTGTTTTATCAACACTCCAAATTGGTGTGTGGGGGAGGTTTTATTAATTTTTTCCCCCTATCAAACTCTTCAACTGGTTCTTGTTCCTCTCCCCAAACAGGATTATAACCCATCCTTCCACAGCCTTCCCTTTCGCCCAATTAAGGTTAGGATTTACCCAAACACTTCACTCGACAAAACATTCCCGAACCTCACCACCCCTCACATTCACCTTCCCAAGCAGAATCAACTGACCAAATGCATGTTTACTTTTGTATGCACTTTCAGTAATGAAATTGTTCCAAGATGCTCCAATGTTGGCCTCAAACTCGTGCATCTAGTCGTTTAGGTTCAATTACTATTATTTTGACTTGGAACTTGATCAAGTGGATTTTTTAAATTGTTTATGTCCAGTGGTATATTTTGAAAATTATATGATTTTCTGAATGAAAAATGCACAAATCATGAGAAAAACCAGGAATTTTGTATTTTTTCTGTTAGAATATTCTTCAAGAAGTCTTTCTTCTAAAATCAACACATACTTCTAACAATATCGGAATCTTGTTAAAGTGTTCTAGAATTGTATTCTCTTAACACTTGTCCTTTGTCACATTGTTGCGCAGGCTATTGTCACGAGCAGTGCACTCAAAGTTCAACTTTATATATGAGTGAGGAAGTGGAGTTCTCGATCACCTGCAACCGGTGTTATTATCCCCTTCTTACTGCTCAAAAAGATAATAGTAGTGGATCTCCAACTAGTCCGTTGTCTTTGCAGAGGCGAGAACATCATGATATGGAGGCAGTCAGCAAAAGTGCAGAGCCTAGAAGTTGTAACCAACCATTAGCATCTGCCAGAACTCAGCAGAGATACTCTGAAACGATGCAAGCTACTTCTGTTTCTAGTTTGTTGGCAAAAAGCAAAAATCGAATATGTTCTTGGGGTGTCATATGGAAGAAGAAGCACAATGAAGCTACTGGCATTGAGTTCAGGCGTAAAAACATTCTTTTAAGGGGCAGTTCAGATTTGCACATGGTGGAACCTGTTTGTAATCTGTGCAAAAAACAATACAACCCTGATGCGATGTATATTCACTGTGAAACCTGTACAAGTAAGTGTACTTTATTTGTAATACGTTTGTTTTTTTTGAATGAATTAATCCCTCTCCCTTGGGTTTTCCTTGTGTAAATAGGTGTTTGTGATTGTGCAGATTGGTTCCATGCTGAAGCTGTTGAACTTGAGGAGTCAAAACTTTCTGAGGTGATGGGCTTCAAGTGTTGCAAGTGTCGTAGGATAAAGTCACCCAGATGTCCATATGATGATGCACCAGATGTTGAGGCGGAGGGCTTTAAGCCACGTGGTAGGATGCCAAAAGAAGAAAACATAGCAGGGAACTCTGATCCTGGCATTGCTTCTGCATTTAAAGTAGGCAAACCCACCATAAGGTTTCCTGCAGTTGAGGATTTGAAGAAAGAGTATGATCCTCTTCTTTTCTCCCTTTCAAGAGTTGAGCAAATTACAGAGCACAATGCTGGGATGGCCCCTCAGAAACTACCAGTCAGAAGGCATGTGAAGCGGGAGGTAGAAATCAAAGGTTTCTCTGAGAATAATTATAGTCATGCTGAAGCATCTTTAGTTCCCGAAAGAAATCACTTAATGGATACAAACGAAGGATTTTCTTTTGTAAAATGGGATGATTCTATTAACGACCTTGAAGGTGCAGTAGTGGATGTGAAGGATGAAGTTAAGTGTGATGATATTGAGTTTGAACCTCAGACCTACTTCACTTTCGAGGAGTTGCTCGCACCTGATGATAGTGGTCACTTGGATGAATTTGATACTTCTGGTAATCTCTTGGGAAATGTGGAAAATCAAAGTTGGGGGGTTTCACAAGATGGAGTCTATGAACAGTATGAAATGGAAGCATCCCATGGTGTTTTGCAACCTACTACTACTGCTTTGTGTTGCCACAGTTGTGCACAGATAGAACCAGTCCCAGATCTTTGTTGTGAGATTTGTAGTTTGGCCATGCATAGTCAATGCAACCCGTGGGCTGAGTTTTCACCTTTGATAAGTGGCTGGAGGTGCGGCCACTGTCGAGAGTGGCAATAGCTAACTAGACCTTAATAGGTTTTGGTTTGGCGATTATTTCGATTTTTGGAAGGAGTTTACAGGGAAAGAGGGTTGCAGATTTGTTACTGTTGAATGTCTTACCTTATAGGTTCTGGTTTGCCGATCAGGCTCTTTTCTTTTTTAAGGTAGGAAAGAGTGTGATCCGTCCATCACTGAAGTTAAAGAAAGGCTGGTAAGTTTAACTCTCTATGGTTGATCCTATTGTGCCATTGCTTCATGTGTTTCTCCTAGTTCTTCCATTCATTATTACTATTTTAGTAGAGTAAATACCAGTTAGGTATGGATAGCGCTATGATCAGCTACGGGAAATGATCATATTGCTCGAGGATCTTAAAATCTTATCATTGATTAGAGTCATTGTACAAACCCGAGATGTACCATGATTCTTTTTTAGTAGCCAAAATTGAAGGTTTTACTCTCTTTGAAAAGTGACTTTAGTTCACATTCTCCTTTGTTTTCTTGCTTGCCTTCGGTTTGTAAAGCATTATGGCACATTTTATTTTGTATTATTACCGTAAAAGTATGTCTGGGATATGCTTATATGTTTAATATAATGCAACGAGATCTCGGCAAAATTGATAATCAGGTTGCATTTTTCAGCACGTGAATCTCTAAAATGTGGTAAGAGTTACCATATTGCGAGATGAATACCGTTCTCGATAGAATGAACAAGTTATTGGACTCTCGGGGGTTCGAACACCTGACCTCATGGACACCTGGGGTGTCCAATCATTGACCAAGCGATGGTTTCCGTACCTTTTTGGGGGCTTGGTACGATGCAATTGTGTGATTTTTCAAGGGAAAAGGAGCATATGAGGAAGAAATTATTATGGGGGGGGACAAATGGGAGAGAAAAAGTGATGGCATTCTGGGGCAACTATAATGTTAGATTGTTAAAGCTCTCGTTAACTCTCTAATTTATTCTCATTTTTATTATACAAAAAATTATTTCACATATTAAAATACGTTATTTTCAATAAAATTTATCTATCTATTAATATAATTTTTTCATTTATCATTAAAATGTCATTATTCTATTTTTTCTACTAAAATTAATATTAAATTTTATTTTTATTATCAAAAAATCAAATTAAACATCTCTTAATACAATTGGATTGATAGAAATACAAATCTGAATGACATTATTGACATTTGTTGTCGACGACAAATAAGAAGCACTGGTTGCCCTAGGAGGAGGGAGAACCAAACGACGAAATAAATATTTCCCCCCTGAAACTCAATGTTCTCCGTACTTTCTTCGTGCATGTTTGGCTCAAGCGAGATTGAATCAGATCTCTTCATTCCATTCCATTCCTTTAGAACGATCAGTAGCTAAATCATACTGTCTCCTCAATTCTGGATCGAAATCAGGTAAACGCATGAACTATCGAAAACCTTATCTGGAAAACCCTAAATTTCAAATTGGAGCAAGTACTTCGAGTTCCTGATGCTTTTTTTCATGCAGTAAAAGTATTAAGGCACATACTCATGCATTGCGCTGTTGAAAATGGATCTCGATATCGAGACTCCGGCTACTTAGATGAATATATGAAGCGTGTTTGAAAACTTGTGGATTTTGCGTTTAATGATTGAATTGGTAATGATTTGTTTCTTGTTAGTTATTGATGGTTATTCGCTTTGTGGAATCTCGTATTTAGAGTGTGCTTGGATTTGGAGTTTGGAGGGTTAAGTAGCGTAGTGATTATATACCTTGTTTGATTTTTGATTTTAACTGAGAAGGGGTGAGAAGGTACTATAGGGGATAAATTATCCCACTCTACTCTCATGAAAAAGTGATGATTGTAATTCCTTGATTTGGAGTTAGGAGGCTAAGACAGGGGATAAGTAATTTTAAATGTCTAAATTTTTTAATCTACCTCACTCTACCTCCTATCCAAACAAAATTAATAATTTATATTTTAATTAACTATAACTCCATCCAATTAAAGTAGAGTTTCATTTAATTACTATATTCTACTCTATCCCACTTAATTCTCCTTTACATTACTTCACTTAACCCCCTTTTTTTATCCAACCAAGCCCTTAGTGGTTTAGATATTTGAAATTGTATTTATATGTTCTATTGGGAGTTTTCAGAATCCTCTGGAAAGATGTTCAAACAGCCAATTGAGTGATCATTTTACTGCACACCATGCTAAGGCTGTGCAAAAGGTTGCTCAAAGCCTTTCACAAATTCTGATTAGCGATGTACTTTTAAATCAATATTTTCAACCCTCCTATCCCCTCTAATTAGTCCTAACCTGCTCTAACTCATAGGATTTTATTGAGGGAGAGAGTTGTAGTGGAGCTGGAGCATCCTTTTTGGAATTTGTTAAACAAGTTAAAGATTGTTGCATATTACATATTACTTGAATGGCATATACACATTAGGTTATGGTTTTATGTTCTAAAAAAGTGTATTGGCATTGATTGATATGTAAGTTGCCCTTGTGTGGGTTCATGGCCTCGGGTCTTGGCTCTTTCCTTCCTATGGCCTTCAGCCTTGTTAAATCCCAATGAGAGTTGTTACCTGTTTGACATGAATATTGTTATGTTCTTCCATATGTCTTGAGAAACAAATGGTATCTTCCTTTACACTTGAGAAATGTCTGTGAAACTATATTGTTAAGTCAAATGAATTATTTTTTTGTATGAGAATGACTGTGAATACTGAAAAACGTCCATTTGCTTCAATAAAATTGTCATTCAAGAAAAAGAGATGCATATATCTTTTGCGATGTTACTAGGTTGTATTGGTTCTTCTTGGATTGGTCTACACAAATCGGACATTGAGTCATGAGTTGAAAATAGTTCACCATTGTCAAGTTAGCAATGGGTTTACTGACTTGCTCTCTCTTATTGCATGAGCAGTTGAAAGTACTTCTCAGTAAGTATCTGAGACAGATAATATACAGTTGAGTACTTGAGTTTAAAACTATATTGTTAAGTCAAATGAATTATTTTTTTGTATGAGAATGACTGTGAATACTGAAAAACGTCCATTTGCTTCAATAAAATTGTCATTCAAGAAAAAGAGATGCATATATCTTTTGCGATGTTACTAGGTTGTATTGGTTCTTCTTGGATTGGTCTACACAAATCGGACATTGAGTCATGAGTTGAAAATAGTTCACCATTGTCAAGTTAGCAATGGGTTTACTGACTTGCTCTCTCTTATTGCATGAGCAGTTGAAAGTACTTCTCAGTAAGTATCTGAGACAGATAATATACAGTTGAGTACTTGAGTTTACTATCTCTAATTGCAGGCGACTTAGTAAGGCAATGATTTCTCCTGCTGAAGTACTGTTTCCAGATATGAGTGTTCAGAAGAGTAGACAGTTTTTTTTGGATGGAGATACCCTCTCTTTAACTATAGTTAACTTATTTTGGTCGAGCTTCTCCTCATAGGGCTAGAGGTATAACAAGTGGACAGTGTCGTCGAGATAATAGGTTATTGATAAAGTAGTGTGCAAATTATGTAAATTAATATTGCCATTGAGCTAGTATATGATTTGAAATGAAATGCGTTTGGTTGCATTAAATTACTAAGATTTCTAGCCTTCTAGGGACTCAATATTTCATTTGAAAATTTTGTACCAGTGTGTTTTCAAAGTGCCTCTATATTATTTATTAAAGCTTGTTGTTTCCCATTGCTAGTCCTGTCTCGCTTTCCAGTTCTTATCTTTCCCTCAAATTATTTTACAGAATACAGACTAGTTATCTTGTCAATTTAACTTACAAGTGGTTCATTGTGTAGTTGAGACTTGAGAGTGACTAGTGCATGCGAGAGAGGAAAGTAATCTTGGTAAAACAATGAGCGAAGGACCAAAGCTTTACACCAACAAACCCAAGAAAGCACAGCTGAAGCAATGCCAAGTTCAACAACAAGGTAAGGATTTCACTTCACCTTCGCCATCACCATCACCATCTATGGCATCTTCATCAACACCAGCAGCTACTGTACAGTCGTCTGCAGCAGCATCATACAAGATGGGGTCTGCACCTCCGCCACCGCCACCACAGCCTCCAAAGGAATCTTTTGCCCGCCGTTATAAGTTCCTTTGGCCAATTCTTTTGACTGTTAATATTGCTGTTGGGGGTTACCTATTCATGAGAACCAAAAAGAAAGATACCAGTAGTGTTGAGGAAGAAGTTCCAAAGGATGTTCCTTCAAATCCAGCTGCTCTAACCGCCAAAATTGGAGAGGAAACTTTGCCAGCTATCAAAACGCCCACAAGGCATGAACCAATTCCCGAGGATCAGCAGCGTGAACTTTTGAAGTGGATGTTGGAGGAGAAGAGGAAGATTAAACCAAAGGATGCTGAAGAAAAGAAGCTTATTGATGAAGAGAAAGCAATTCTCAAACAATTTATTCGAGCCAAGTCCATTCCAAGTATCTAGCAACACTTCCCAAAGGAATTCTTTTTGATTCTCTTTAAATCTTCAGGTATTGATGATTGCATTTCAGTTTTTTTATTATAAAGTTACTGTATTTTGTTTTTAATGTGTGTGCTCTCCTTGGAATTTGACAAATAAATACAATGCTTGAGTTGTTAGAATATGTTAACCTTTAAACCCATATTGATTTGGAATTTTACGTTGCTAACCGGGAGATATTTTTAAACCATGTCAGGTAGATTTCAGATTTCTTGCAAGTTAGGCTATCAAAATGCAAGAACATCAGACATCATAATAATGTCATACAGCATCAACCCTTAAACAACTTAAAATTGAACCTTGCAAATTCAAATATTTAGGAGCATTAAACTAACCAAGCAAACGTTATGTGGTAATAACGAAATGAATGCAATAAAAGAAACTATGCAGAGCTCTGTACTGGCCCAAGCGTGTCCAGTTTAATTGTGATTCGAACACGTTTTCCGTCTGCGGCACCAACGGGATACATATGAAACTCAAATAAAGAGGTCAATTTTCAAAAAGACAACATCGTCGCCTGAGAGATTCGAACTCTCGCGGGGAAACCCCATGTACTTAGCAGGCACACGCCTTAACCACTCGGCCAAAGCGACTCGTTGAAAGACTGTCTCCAACACCATTACATGAACATTAACCTAGGCACAACAAACGAAAATTTCCAAATCATCTCTCTTGGCTAGCTGTCGTGCAAGTTTTGGGAGGAAAGTTAATCCATCAACAGTCTCAAATTCCCAAGAGAAAAAAAGCAGTTGCTTCTTTAGACTTAATGAGGTTGCACTAGCATGATCGCAACTGGTGTCCCGTATCAGAGACAATTCATCGTTCTTCTAAGTATTCCATAAATTTGTTTTCAGAAGTACCAACAGTAACACAGCCCCTAGAAAAAGAGTTTTCTAATACTATTCCTCCTGTATAGCAACTTCTATTGCATGTAAAGTAATTTATTCCGAGCTATTAGAGCAGGATATACTTTTTTAAAAAATATGACAAGAATAGCTCTAATGGAAAATCTTTGGAAAGAGAGTCCACTAAGACCAATGGATGAGTAATTAGGACTCATTCACAAACAAACCACATCCGCTATTGTTATTTCTTTAACAAGATCTAGGATAAGTAGTTCTGTCGAAACAGAAGCTCTTCACCGTCTTCCACCAGTAAGACCCCCATCTACGATCGGAAATTCAGGACTCCAAAAAGAATCTTGCATATTTGGGATTAATAACAACTAATATAATTTGCTTATAAAAAACAAACAAAATAACTTACGAAAAACAAGATCAAGCGGGACAGAATATCCCTGGCAGTGGAGAAGCATAAGAGAGGAAGGACAAGCAAGCCCCAAAAAAACATGGACAACTTTTATCTATAATGGTCCAGACGTGTCATAGCTCAAGGTCTAGCCACAATATACAGAAACAAGATATAGTTTCACCCTAAAAGAATCTAACATTTCGTCACAGATGTCTGAACCAAAATTACCTGGGTTACGTTGAGCTACTGACTACACAGACACCAGCAGAAGAGGAGAAAAAAAGCATAGTGTATGGAGCCAACAACAAAGATTATAGTTAAGATTTCCGTCTAAAGAATTATACCACCGTTACCCATACAGCCACAAAAAGAATCATATTTTCTCAGCTTGATGTTGGTTTTGCCACAGCCTTATTAACCGCCTCTGCATATGTTCTGTGTTGATAGGTGAGGGTTGACTCAAGTAAATCCCAGAGTGATGTCTTAGGATTCCAACCTAATGCACACAAGGCATCACCCATATTCAAAATGATCTCTATACAATTTAAAAATAGAGGGAAGAAATTGAATCGATAAAGACAGATGCCAGGGAACCTATACTGTACCAAGTTGTCTGTTGATAATGGTCATGTCCGGAATTCTCTTGTCACTATCATCATATCCCTCGCCATAAAATTCTTTGGAGCTTACATCAATAGTTGGTTCCTCCAGAGCAGATTCACCACTCACCTTGGCATAAACCTGTGGAGTAAAGGTATATTTACTCCTAAACCAAAAAAAAATGCTATGCCAAGACCTAAAAGCAATTGACAGAGAATAATGAAAAATATGTTAAGGCAATGTCAACCTCCGTCATCATTTCAGCAAGCTGCCTAACAGTAACTTCGTTGCGTGGGTTGCCCACGTTAAATATCTGGCCATTAGCCCTGGCAGGATTTTCCTGTACAATAAGTAGCGAGATTAGCTGTTTCTTTCCTATAAAAAAATGTGATGAGATATGGCACAAAGAAGGGGGAGAGAGAACGCACAATCATCAACAAGACAGCCTCAATAGCATCTTTTATGTAAACAAAAGTTCTCTGGGATTGGCCACCGTCCACAAGCTTGAGTGGTTCTCGGCGTAGGAGATTCTGAGATGAATAAAAACCAAGAAACAAATTATAACAAACCTGGAAGCAAATACAGGTCTGTATCTTTGACTGAAAAATATTATATACTAACATTACTAAAGCAAGCTAGAACCCTGGGAACACCCTCATTTGGACCATCAATGCCGGGAATGAAATCCATCCTGGGGCCAATCCAGTTGAAAGGTCTCACAATGGTGAACTCGAGGTCATTCTCTGCACCCTCAGCTACAGTGGGCAAAACAGGAGGTCATGAAACAATGCCCAAGTATTGTCAAAACCAGTCAGAAGAAAGGAAAATTTTGCTGACCATAAATCAGCCTCTCAATCAATTGCTTTGCACATGCATAGGACCACCTCTGTTTCTCAATGGAACCAAAAATGCAGGGGGAAGCATCTTCTTTAAGAACATAGTAAGCAGGATCCTACACAACGTTGCACACACAAACACTCTATCATGCCAACAATAGAGAATGCAGTAACAAAAACACAAAAAAAAAAAAAACCTAAATAAGACAAATTCCAAGACAAAACTAGACCTTCGGCATATCTGATGATGTAAAGGTAATCGAGATCGTGACCGGACAAAATGAAAACAAGCGATCATTGTCAATCCCCATGGTTAACATCAATTACATGCATAAGGTGCCACTCAGTGCACTTATTACTATCCCAGCCCGGCAATATAAGGCAACTTAGTAACTTCAGTCATTCATCCTATGTAAGACAAGGATACGTTTAAATGCCCAAAGTTAGGCATGCAACAATCTTTCTCATTTGATACTAACAACAAAAGTCAAAACACTGCAAAAAAAAAAAAAGCATATCTTATATTCAAAACTATTTTGCAAAGCGAACCACTAAAGCATCCATTTATGAAAATATATGTCATACACAACAAAGTTTAGGATTGCAAACTGAGCCAACTATGTGACCACAGTGTCAACCTAATGCACGGGAAAAAAAGAGGCTCTACAATAACAATTCCCAAAATGGCAGTGAAGAGATTCAAAGAATATATCAAAAGAAACACATTGCTAATACTTCTTTTCAGATTTTCTTCCAATTTGCTTTATTTCCATCACAAACAAAAGCATGAAAGACGCCTTAATTAACTAAAAACTATAGAAACCACAAGCACAGCTGCCTATTCAAAAGAGTCGGTAGTTAATATGAATCCATACAGGCATCAAAATATATAGACATTGCATGGACAATCCAAAACTGCATATGGCACTCTATTAAGAAAATTATACCAGCAGGCTCAACAACATTTTATGAAATTAAACTTTAATATAAGGTGATTTAAACTGAGAATATAAATTCTTGAAACGGCAAAGTAAAAGCTGCAATAAAAATACACCAAACTCAGCTGCAGTGGACTTTGAACCGGCTCTTATTTATTAATACATTCAGGCCAACACAGACATTAATCTGCATGTAAATAGTCTACTTTAATATCTTACATGCTAACCCAGCTACAAGAAGTCAAAGGCTGACATCATTTCGACTCCAATAAGAGATCTCTTTGAGACCACTAGTTTCAATTTCCAAAATCAACTATGAACTAAGACCATAAGATCATCACCAACTAAAGCTTTATTAATTTTACAACATTTTTGAGTTGACTATATGAATCATAAGAGAACCACAATTGAATACAACCACATAAGTTCTCCGCCTTTATTTCTAGTTGAAATATACCTTCTCTCCCAAACCTATTAATGTTTATGTTGATCAATATTTATTTGTCAGCAATTTAAGGCACTGCATTTACAATGAATGAATAACGCCAAAATAGTTCCCACAATGAGCTCTGCCTATATAGATTATTGAACCTAAACCATCTCCAGACAACAAAAGACATAACTGCACCAACACCAATGACAACATTATGTTTGACACAGAACAAAGACGTTAAGCATATGCAAAAAAATAAGAAACCAAATATAAAGGAGACCAGTTGGACCCTGCACCGAATTTGAGACCCGAAGGAGAACAATTATCCATAGGACCCTCGTGAATCCATTAAAAATAACAAAATATACTCATCAACGTCATACATGGAATTTATTATTTCAAACAATCAAGATAGCAGTGATTTAAAATCCTCATTTAATAAAGTATATGCCAGCAGGAAAATAAAAAATAACAGAGTAAACAAAACAGAAAAGAGAAAGCAATGGCTTACCTGACGCAGTGGACTATCTTTGGGGAGAAAGCTACCAATGGTTTTCCCATATACTTCGCAAGTAGAAAAGTGAATTAGACGTTTACCGTTCTCCGAACAGTACTTGACCTAGACCAAAAAAAAAAAAAAAAGACAAAAGAACCCGTCCATCCACATCAAAACATGCATCAATTTCAAGTGATTTCAACGATAACAACCAACTGGCATCCCGTATCCTATTCAAATGCTTTTTCAAGCAACGATAAACAACCAAAAACCGGCAAACAAGAAAACACGTATTTCAAAAACAAAGAAAACATACCACTGGAAGCGCATCAATGAAATTGCTGTAAATCGTGTCCAGTGGACGCGTATTGTAATCAGCCGGTGTACAGATAGCTGCCAGATTAATAGTCTACACCACAAATGCACCATAATAGACCAGAGTAAGTACATAGCAACATAAACTGCAATAATCGCAAAAACAGGAGTAATTCATTCAAGAAACAAGAAATGCAAGCATCAAATTCATAAATAGCTAAGAGTATACGTAAAGATAGAGGAGCCGATACCAGATCTGACATCTTGATGAGGCCTTCAAGGCGGGAGTCGTGCTTGATGTTTATCCGGTGGAATTGGATGCGATCACCCCCAGGGACGGACTCTGGCTCAAGTAGGTGCTTGATCTTGTCGTTACAGACATCAAGAGCCAGGATCTTGTGAGGAGTCTCATTCAGAATCTTCTCGCACAAGTGCGACCCTATGAACCCCCCGGCACCGATCATGCATATCGTCATCCGTTTTATCGGCCTCCCGTCCAGATCGAATCTCTCAGTCGCCATTGTTGCTCTCGCTGTTGCTCTCTAAGGGGGGGATTGAAACAAAAAATGAAAATGCGTAGCAAAGCTCGTTTTATCTGTGCCGATGTAGAGGAAAGAGAGAGAGGCAGATTTTTGGGTGGGAATATGAAGGCGGTGGTATATATTTGGTAATTTCGAGCGAGGGAAAATGAGGCCTACCTTCATTGAAGATTGAGGGCAAAGTCTACTCTCGCGTATAGAGTGTAATTGTACTCGTCTGGTTATGAAGCCACGAAGCCACGTGTAAATTTGCTCGATATCGTGGTTCCTGAACCATTGGACAGAAGGACTTTTATTGGATTTTGTCATTTCTAACAAGAAGAAGATTTCCACAAGGAACAAAGATGAGTTCATCACAAAAAGAATAAACAAATGCTAATGACGTGATGTCTTGTACATATATAGTTCAAAGAATAAATAAATCTAACCTCACGTTTTATTTAAGGTGAGAGAGTTTAAAATTAATTGAGTATGATTTTATTAAGAGAGATTAATGAATTTAAAGATAAAATTTTATATGTTTGGTAAAATGTGATAATAAGCCTGAGTTTTGATTTGAATGAATTGTAATGTAAAAAAAAAAGATATTACTGTCATTTTATAATAAATTGACAATTTTAAAATGAATGTTAAATTCGTCATTTTAAAAAATATGTGGGGGAGAATAGGACTCGTGAGCTCATACTCATGAGCCATGTTTTATATTGATCAAACAATTAAATGAGTTTTCTCAAAAACAAAGGAATGAGCTTAACCAAACGTGGTGTAAGTTAACAGTAATTGGGAAGAGGGGAGTATTAGTGTAGTGCATTTGTCATTGCATTTTATTATAAATAAATAAATTGAAAATAGAGAGATAAAACATACACAGGATCCATAAAATGTATTCAATGCTACAGACATGTACTGCTTAAAATAGCAATCGGCTCCAAGAAGCCCGTCAATAATATACCTAAATCAAACTATGTCATATTGTTTAACAATTTTGATGACTGTTAAGAGCGATTGTTATATTTTATTTCAATATTGTGTATTTTAAAAATAATGATAGATCATCGAAATGTTAGGTTTGCTGATATAGTTGGATTCATAATTTCGTTAAAATATATTCATAATTAAAAAAAACACAAAAATTTTAATACCTAAAAATCAATTTACCGCTGGAATCATTGTAAAAAATTTACGGTAGACTTCACAAATCAAATGAAACATGAATGGAAAAATACAGCTAATCATTATGCAATCCACCCTTCTATACAAAATAAAAAATATCAGTGATTGATTTTTAATACTCAAACACATTTATTGATAAATTAACAACTTCTGTCTAAATTAGTTTTATCAAATTTCTACACAACATTTTTACGACATTAACTTAGATAAATCAATAGCGTATACTCTATCAACCATATTAATTCAACTCTGTCACATATTGCTTGTGAGACATATGAACAAGTTCGTCTCAACCTATTATGATGTATTTTAGGGTGATTTTTGGGCTATGAAGGTGTAAGACTTACAACATCATGTCGGATCGGTTGGACTTTCTATTATTCTGATATTGGAGGAGGCATAGGCCCATGTGATGATAGTGGGACAGCGCAAGACATGTGCTTGTGAAAGAGGGATAATTGTTGTGAATTCAACATGTCATCCCACATCTCTTGGGTGTGAGGTTGTGACGTACTTTATATATATAAGCTTATCTTAATCATAATACGTTTTAAATTGGTTCTTGGGTTGTGAAAGTTGAGGGCCTGCAAAATCATAATGGTGGTTTGAGTTTTCCGTCATATATTTCGTACCAATTTTCTCTGTTGAGGGAGGGAGACCTCGCATTGGTCAAGTGTGTAAGAAATAATAATTTTATTATTATTATTTGTTTATTGTTGTTGTCCACATGACAATTATTATTTGACAATATTTTAGTTGAATCGCTAACTCATAGTAATTTAAAATCTATTATTATTTAGATTGTTTTCCTAATAAAATTCTAACCGTGGTGGACGATTGAGATTAAGGATTTTGTGAAAAACCTAGGTCATCTCCTTATCTATATATATGCCACTAACTTTCTCTGACACGATGAAAAAATTACAATACTAGCGAAATATAGAAAGAAGAGATAAACCGTTTCCCGTAGATTGATTAAGGAGTGCTTATTCAATATCAATGTTTGTGATTCATATTCATTACTCGAAAGCGATGACTTATGATGTTTAATTATATGTGGAAAAATCATGTTGATCAAAGATCCAAAATAGATCTATCGTATAATATGTTTATTTTTATCAATGAATTTAATTTACAAGGTGAGTAATGTAATCTTTCCCGGAGAAGTATTAGTCGTATTATGTCAAGGAAATTAAGGGTGTGTTTGGAAGAGGGTTTCATTTTTAACGAAACCCCGTTTGATAGAAAGTTTCGCGAGGTTTGGCGAAACCTCAATCTCAAAGCAAAAAAGGAAACCTCCAAATTGAGTGTTTGGGGAGGTTTTATTCTAGAATAAAAATAAAAGACAAAAATACCCCTTGTCCAAATACAATTAAAATAAAAATATAATTAATTAAACAAAAATACCCCTATGCAAAAATGTCATTTTCCAAAATGAAAAACAAGAAAGTTGAGGCTATACACATAATTCATTTAATACAGCGTGTTTATTTACTAGATCTCGAACCCATGCCCATTTTCTTAGCTTGGCATGACCCAACCCTTTCTCTAAACTCGAGATGACCTACCCTCGATCCCAAACCCGGGGAGGGGATGACTTACGCCCAATCTCGCACCTCGAGATGACCCACGCCATTCCTAGAACCTCAAGATGACCCACACCATTCCCGAACGCTAGGATTATCTGGGCCAGATTTCAGACCCCAGGATGACTCGATCTCGATTCTGAACTAGGGATGACCCAAGTCTGATCCCGCACCTCACAATGACCCGCGTCATTCCTTGACCCCGAGATTATCTGAGCTAGATTCTGAACCTCGGGATGACCCAGGCCGATCCCACACCTCGAGATAACCTACGCCATTCTAGGACCTTGGGATGATCCAAACACATTTTCGGAGCCTGGGATGACCCAAACCATTCCCAAATCCTAGGATTATCCGAGCAGATTCCGGACCTAAGGATGACGATAGCGCAATCCTAAATTCGGAATGACTCGAGCCCATTCTCGGATCCCGATATTATCCGATCCCAATCTCAAACATCGGGATGACCAAGGCCCAATCCCAAATCCGGAATGACTCGAGTCTGATTATGACCTCGGGATGACCGGGTCCAATCCCGGACTCCAAGATGACTTGGGCCCGATCTAGAACCTTGGGATGACCCTATCACGAACCTCAGGATGTTCCGGGTGGGATCCCGAACCTAGATGACCCCGGCCCGATCCCGGACCTCGGGATGATTTTGGTTCGTTATTAAACTTTGAAATGTCCCGGACACAGGATGACTCTGGAACGATTCTGGATCTCAACGTGACCCAAGGGCATTCCCGGGCCCTATTAATACCTTAGCACGATCTCGTACCCCGGCATGACTCAAGCCAGTTATCGAACGCTGACTTATCCGGGACCCAATCCCAAGTGACCTTTTTCATTTGTGCACTTAAACTTAATACAAAAGCTTGTAAGTACTTTCAAATTTAAAAAACGTCATGAAATTTTTTGTTGAAACCTCATACCAAACAAGGTTTTATGAAATCTCTTAAAACCTTATTTCTTGAAAGTCCTTGAAACCTCACCTCCTCTGACCTCTCCAAACCTACCTTCCAAACACAGCCAGTTGGATTTCTTTGAGCAATCTCACATCTCATTTTGTTGGAAACTGAAGGTTGCAAATATGCTACAACATAAAATCTGCAACAAGAGGAAGTAGCAAGGTGTGCAAAATAATATGAAGAAAAAATAAAACACCAAACCTGTAGTACCCCGACCTAAATTACAATATAAATATTAGGGAATTTAGACTGACACAATTTACGAGAAAATGTGGACAAAATTAGAATAAATATAGAAGAAAACCAAAATAGGATCGAGGCAATTTTAATAAATTATACAAGGAAAAGAAAATTTAAGAGCACAAGAATCGCTTGAATTGGAGTTAAAATGAATTTTCTATCAATTCGGGAAGTTAGACATAAAAATATAATAATAAACACCACAATGGCAGAACTGTAAATATGTATAGATATTTATCGTAATTAAGTGATAAGATCAGGGGTAGAATGGTCAAAAAACAAAATAGGACATAAACACAATATAAAACAAAATAGGGCACGAAAATCGAGAACGTAACTGAGAGAGAGAGACGGCGGCGGACGGACGGACCGTTTCCGGTGACGGCGACGAAACATCAAACGGTTGACACGGGAAGGACGAGAGTGGCGAGGGGAGTTCAAGGACATGACTTTCGGATGGAAAGGAGGAGAGTTAGGCTGTCTATCGGGGATAGAGAGGGGCGGCTATCGCGAACTTCCAGGCCGGATTCCGGCGAACTCAGGCTGCCGTTCAGGTAAACACCGCCACCGATGGATTGATCGTCACACAGGCTACCTAAAACGGACCACCGTGAGGTCCACCGCCCCTTAACCGGCGGTCACCCGTAAGTGCTGGAAATCGGGTCTGCTGGACCCGCGAACTGTTACAACCGGGTCGAGCTGACCCGGTTGGAATTTTAATTTAATTAATTAATAATTAATCTAATTAGTTGTTTTTAAGTTAATATAAAGTTAATTATATATAGATAATGATATTAATAGATAAGTTGAATAAAGACAATAATATTAATAAATAAATTAAAGATTGTGGGATTAATAAATAATTGTGTATGCTGTATGGATATGTTAGACCGGTTAGGAGAGACAACCGGGTCGATATTATGTTAATTAGTAAATTGTAATAAGTTAATTATATGAGGTTAATGATATTAATAAAATAAATTGATTAAAAGATAATAATATTAATAAATGAGTTAAAGATTATGAGATTAGTGAATAATTGTAGGTATTTTACGGGTTTCAGGAGCTCATTTGTTTGTAATTAAATTATCGGGATTACAGGAGCACATTGCGGTAAGTAATACTCCACTGTATTACGGAACTATGTGATCTGTGAATTATATGTGTTATTGTATGTGTAATTGTTTTGATTATTGATATGTATTTGATCGGAATTCTATGACGAGTTATATGAGAATTGTGATATGAATGATGATTTATATTATAATTGTATCGAATGTGATGTTTGGTTACCGTGATTGAACGACATAACTGTTATTGAATTGCTCTATAGTACGCAGTGTGTATTGTTATATGCTTGGACTGAATATGGTAATGGAACTGATATGACGACTGTCTTGATGTTCTTGAAAGTGAGGTGTTACGTATGATTTACTGATGCATTAAATATTGTTCATAAGCACGATGCATTGCATTACATGAAAATGAAAGGTTTAGTTACGGAAAAAGTGTTTTACGAACCAGGTATTACTGCTACGGGGAGGGTGTACTGGAAAGAGAAAAGTTTATGAGACTGTTAAATAAAAGAAAATGAAAAAGGAAAAAGAAAAATGAATAAAGGTTGCTCTGTAACAGTTTACCTAGGTTAAGGGCCCGAGTACTGGAAAAACGATTTAAATGGCTGACTGTTGTTTTTCTAAAGATGATGTTCACGTGCATTCATGCATAAGTGTTACTTGCTGGGCCTCGGCTCACTATGTTCCGTGATACAGGTAAAGGGTCCTGTGATGATCTTGCTGGCATAGGAGTTGATGGCGCCGCGGATCCATGAAAAGGATGCTCATGTGCAAAAGTTAGGTTTTGGTGGTCCATGACAATAACCTTAAATTTTATTTAAGCCTTAAGGTTGTCGCTAGTATTTCAGATTTATCGAGATTAAATTAAAGTTCGAAAATGATGTCAAGAAATATGTATCGCACATTATTGATTTAATTACGATTATGAAGTTATAATTGTTAAATGCTCATCGGAATTAGGAGGTTTAATTTGAGTTATTCAATGAGTTTAGTTAATTAGAGATATATGATGTTTAGTTAAATTTGTTCTAGCATTAATTGAGTTCTTATTATATATGGAATTAGGTACTATTGAGGGACTGAGATGTGAGATAGATAGCGTTCTGAACTACGAGCTCGAAAATTAAAGTCTCGTGGGTCGGGGCGTTACAAAACCCATCTCATTTAATGGGCTCGTTACGGCCCACTCTTGAGGACCAAGCTCAAGGCCCAAGCTCAAGTTTGGGCCTGGTGGACTGACATTGTGTAGATCTTGTAACTAACATGGCCCACCCACACCTAACGATCATCGAACAGGTAAAGGGTTCAGTTGCATAGGTGCACCGGTTTCCCCAATCACCCTCGACCCAGCTCTGAATGCACCGGAGATAAATTGGTTTAAGATTCTTTTCCCCCCCCTTCATTGAAACACCTAAACCATTTCTGAAACATGCGATGGCCAGTGCAGAACAGGTAGCAATTAGCAAATATGGCTTTGTGAAGGCGACAGCACGCTATAGCACTGAAAACATCTGCGGACACATCACTATCGAAAGCCGTCTTGTGCCCATTTTACCAGTACTGTGTGTGCAGAGTGCAGTGCAGAAAATGTGCCGAAATGGTGAAAAGTTTGTCAAAAGAAGTTAATTATGGTCATTTTATTTCATTTGCTTTTTGTTTGACATTCAAAAATGAATTTTCTTAACCTTAATGCTTGCTCTTGATTCATTAATTTCAGTCTTCCAGAATTAGAATATTAAATAATTTCATATATAATTGCTGGGTGACTGATTATTACAGTCCATATTAATGGAAAAAAGGCGCACCAAATGCCAAAAGCATGAAAGGACTGAAATCAGCAAATGTCGTCGCAACACTACCTGCTCTGGCGCAACCATTTTGGCTCTTTTAGGCCAGCATGAGCCAACTTTTGGTTCTGTATGCAGTCTAATGATATGTTTCTACTTTCCCACCATATAAAGCCGAAACAAATTCTGGTACTTGTCCCAAGTTTTATCGTTTGCACAAAAACACGTTTTATCTCCTGATGGCTCCGGCACCGGAACCACGATGCACACAACCGCTCACGTGGTTTCAGGCTCAAAATCATGTCGCCTTTCTTAATAGTAAATTGCGTAAGGTACGAATTGAAGCAATTTAATATGACGGGCTTGTGTGACGTACTAAAAGATGTTCTCGCAATAAAGTGTAGTTTATAATATTTTTAAGTGGGCAAATATGGGAATAACGATTTTGAGATATTTTTAAAATAACAATTATGATCGATTTTGGAGTGTTTTCAAGACATTTTAATTTTGATCAAATTAACACTACACTGATTTTGAGGCTTTAAAAAATCTCAAGTCAAGTCAAAGTTTTTAAAATATTCTCTCATTTTCAGTCACTTAAAAAACTTTCATTTCAGATTATTTTATAATCTCCAAAGCATAGCTTTGCCTTGAGAGTGTTTATCCCTAAATAACTGGTGGGTGTGAGCCATGATTTTTATTTTTTGAGTTTCAAAATGAAGTCAAATTTTATGATTGTAATAATTATCACATGTGTTATAAAAATATATTTATCAATATAAAGACATCAATAAAAATAAATATTCCAATATTTATCTCGTCTCATACTATACAATTGACCATTGCATAAAATAATCTCTTCATCGACCTTTTTTTAATGGGGCCGCTATTTCCACGTCATTTTCTAATACGTTACGTTACAGTAGTACTAGTAGAACCCAGGCGTCCCGTCCGTACGTCGGGACCCACGAAGATCGTGGATACCAAACGACGAGAACGCTGATACGAGTTTTGCATTGGGATGGGGTCCATATAAACCGCCGCACAGCGATTTTACTATGATGGATAAATAAATTGGCACTGGCGTCTCGATTTTGGGACCGCGAGCCGCCTCTCGTTTATGGCAAAGAATGATTTCTATTTGAATTTGATAATTAATGCCACGCGCTCTTGTACGGTGACAAGCGCTCAAAGGATGTAATTTCTCCCCGCACATACTTGTCTTTCTTTATCGCCTCCTGCACACTCATAGTAAAACACTCTCTGTCAGTCTCTCTCTTCAACAAAAATGTCACAACGTGGCGGAGGCCGTCGGTCCGAAACGCGCAGGGATCAAACCTCTCCTGCAGCAACGGCTGTCCAGAGTGGCGGTGGCCGGGGTAGAGGTCGTAGAGGCTCCGGTGCAGGCAGAGGCGCGCCTGCATTTGCTCCTGATGTCTATCAGGCAGGTCCCTCTTCGGCTCCTGCCTTCTCTCAGGCAGTTCCTGCGTTGCCTTCGACTGCTGCTTCCATGATAACTTCGACATCTTCTACGCCGGTTGCTTCGTCTTCGGATACTGAGTTAAGCCAGGAAGTGGAGCAGAAACTGGTGTTGCAGGGTCCTCCTCCGGCGTCTAAGAAGGAGGTTAGGCATCCTAAGAGGCCAGGTTATGGTTCCCTGGGGTTGAAGTGTGTTGTAAGGGCAAATCACTTTCTTGTGCAAGTTGCGGAGGAGGATCTCCATCACTATGATGTAAGATTTCTTCTCTCTTCCAACTACTGTTTAGATTCTACTTGATATATGGGGATGCTTTTAGTCGCTTGGTTCTTGTATTTAATTCTGGTGCTGTGTTTGGATGTTTTTCTTCTTCGTTTTTTGTGAATTTCTTGTTGAGTGTTAGACGTTTTAAATATATTTCGAACTTCTATTTTGAATGTAATATTGTTGTATTTTCATTTTTCAATTTTGAGCCTCTTCCATTAATTTTGATGTACTTAGTTTTATTTTGGTTGATCTTTCTCGTGTTGGGTATCATCAATATTTAGCGATGATTTTGCTTTTCAATCGGTTTTAAACTTTGTCTTCGATATTTTGCTTCTGTAGGTTCCCCTTGAAATATTTGCTATTATTACTGTATTTGTTTTTTTTCCATATCAAAATGTGTCTTAGTTATTTTTTAGATCTTGGTGGCTGAATATATATATATTTTTTCCCTTTCCTAAATTTCCTAAATATGTAGAGGGTATACCATCCTGCTTAGCATGGGGAGAATTTTTTTAAAATTAAATCATAATGTGTTTTTTCTTCTTCACCTGGAAGTTGCTCTTTGTACCAATTTTTTAATTGTTCTCGGTTGGTTCACTTGTTTGCTGCTTGATAGTTGACTAAATTGCTAATGTTAGGTGTCCATCACCCCAGAAGTCATATCAAAGAAGATAAATAGGGAAGTGATGAAGAAACTTATTAACACGTACAGTGAGTCTCACTTGGGTGGAAGAACCCCTGCTTATGATGGAAGGAAGAGCATATTTACAGCTGGTCCACTACCTTTTGAGTCAAATGAATTTGTTGTGAATCTTGACGTGAAAGATGATCGTGCTAGATCATCTGGTTCTACTGGGTATTTTCAATTTTTTTGTTTAATTGTATAATTCTAAGCTTGACTTCCGTTTCGATATGTTGGCATATGTCTCTTGATGTCTTTGGTTGCTCATTATGCAGCAAGGAACGAAAATTCAAGGTGACAATTAGATTTGCTGCAAAGGATGATATGCACCATCTTTCTCAGTTCATACAAAGTAGACAAATGGATGTCCCACAGGAAACAATACAGGCTCTGGATGTTGTTCTCAGATCAACTCCCTCGGAAAAGTACTCTATTTCCGTTGTCTTGAAGTCCTTTTTAATCCCACTATGCTTTGCTGCTAGCCATTCCTGTTATTAGACATGCTTTGGATTTGTGAGTATAGTTTTAACCTAATAGATAATTTTTTGGATAGGTATATTGTTGTGGGACGGTCTTTTTTCTCACCTGATCTTGGTGGAAGGGGTGAGCTTGCTGATGGCATAGAGTATTGGAAGGGATACTATCAAAGTCTCCGTCCTACCCAGATGGGACTCGCACTAAATATTGGTAATTTCTCTTACAAACAAGTTTTCTACTATTCTTTGAGTTTCTTGAAATTAATCCAGCGGATAATTTCTAATATTTGTTTTCTAGATGTATCTGCAAGAGCATTTTATGAGCCTATCGCAGTTAGTGACTTTGTTGCCAAGTTTTTGAACCTTACAAACATATCAAGGCCTTTGAATGATCAAGATAGAAACAAGGTATTACCTTTCTCTATGTGGAAATGAAAGTAATCTTATTCTTCAGCTTTAGTTAAGCATTAGATGCCTATGTTAAATGTGTAAGCAACAAATGACTTCTGATTGTTAAAACTTACGGCATTGTTGTTTATTGACTTCTGCCTCTGAAATGATGAGATTTAACTGAACTTGTGTTTTTATACTGTTAAGACAAGTGGATATGCTCATGGAGTAGAAACCGTTATTTGTTGTTCGTTCTGTGGTTTTTCCATGAGTTGTGCAATTGGTGCTAATCTCGTGTTTGTTGTGTAGTTGGATTAACAGTTTCAAGAAGGTTTAATTATCGATTCCCATCTTGCACTTGCAATATTGACACACTGTTTCCCTGGTTGTAATGTTGCAGCTGAAGAAGGTTTTGAAAGGTATAAGGGTTGAACTTAATAATGGAAAGTTTACAAGATCTTACAAGATCAATGGCATATCTGCTCAACCAATAGGCCAACTGACGTAAGCCTTTTTCAATTTAAGTTTTCTGATTTTTTTTTTATGTGGCGAGACGCATGTATCATTTTCAATTTGACCCAAGATCTGGGTTCAAGAACTACTTTGTTGTGTGTTGAGTCCCCCTTTTTGTAAGGAGTTTGGACTTCAAGTAAGACTATATTAAGTTGAACCTGCTTGCCTGTTTGGATTTAGGGGAGCTTGATGCATTCATTAATATTTGCATATGACTTGATGGCTGTGGCAAAATTGGTCACCAGTATAAAATTTTCATGTCCTTGCATTGTTGAGTTGTGATTTTTTATTGTCTCATTCTAAATTTTTTCTATTCCAGGTTTCCTCTTGATGAATTTAACACAAGAATGCCAGTTGTGCAATATTTCCATGAGAAATATAACATCCGTATTCAGCAAATGTTTTTACCTGCAATTCAGGCTGGGAAGGAAACAAACCCAGCCTACTTGCCTATGGAGGTTAAAACTTTCTTGATTAATGTTTTTTCTGTTTTCATCCTTGTCTAGATCTACATGTGTTCTTATTTGCGTTGTTTTTTGTATTGCAGCTATGCAAGATTGCTTCAGGACAGAGATATGTCAAAAAGTTAAATGAGAGACAAGTAACTGCTCTGCTAAAAGCTACTTGTCAATGTCCTGAACAGAGAGAGAATAGTATCAATCAGGTCAATCCTTTTTCTTTGATTTCTATTCCTTGTGAAAATGGATTTATTTATTACACTTCAGTGGTGTTTTCTTTTGCCTTTGTCTCTTTTTTATTTTATTTTTATGATTTCAATTGATCGATATCTATTCTCATTAGATGGTTAAACACAATAATTATGGTGGAGATGAGCTGGTGCATAAAGAATTTAGCATTCAAGTTAAAGACGATTTTACATTGGTTGATGCAAGAGTTCTGGCACCACCAATGGTAAGTGCATATCTAAAATCTATTGGGCAATATCCTACTTTCAATGGATTTTACTAAATGCTTGAGTAATGTTTAATGCAGCTGAGATATCATGGAAGTGGGCGGGAAGCTAAGGTTGAACCCCGCACCGGGGCATGGAATATGATCAACAAGGTATGACCATAAGTAGTTGGAAAATAACATATATCGTGGCACATGCTTAGAAAATTGTATTATTAGGCGCAACTTCTTGTGAAAGTTTCTATGGCAGATTTGGAAATGTATTTGCTACGTTAGAAGTAATTCTACAAGTGAAGTATTATTTGAGTTATTTGAAGTATTTTCATTTTTAGTGATTGCGACTGATATCTACGCTATTTTGATACTTTAGAAAATGGTGAATGGTGGGACTGTGAAATACTGGACCTGTGTTAATTTCTCATTGAGAATGAGACCAGAATTGGCATTTCAATTCAGCCAACAATTAGTTGATATGTGCATCAACAAAGGAATGGTATGTATTTAATTCGTTCTTCCATTGTTATGGATTTGTATTTTTAAGTCAGCTTTCTCCTAATGATATGATTTGTTTCTTGATTCAAATGGATGGACTTTATTAACTCTCCTGATGGATTGGTTGAACTGCAAGATATTTGACCGGCAACCTATGCTGCCAATACAGTCGGCTCATCCAAGTTTAATAGAGAAAGTTCTTGTGGACATCCATGATCAATCTACTTCCAAGCTTGTGAAGGAGCCTGGGAAACGACTTCAGCTACTGATAATCATACTACCAGATGTTACTGGATCATATGGTGAATGAAGAATTTGGTGTTAGTATGAAGTGTTGAACTCGTTTTTCATGGCTGACTGAATTCATTTGCTTGTAGGCAAAATCAAGAGAATTTGTGAGACTGAATTAGGGATAGTGTCTCAATGCTGCCAGCCCAAGCAGGCATCGAGGCTTAACAATCAATATTTAGAGAATGTTGCACTTAAGGTCAATGTGAAGGTAGGTTGTTTTAGTTGGGCTTTTCTTGGCCAATTTTGTTATTTTTATTTTTTGTAACTTCTAACAGGTTGGAGGTCGAAATACTGTCATCCATGGAAGATTGCCGCTTGTGAGTGATCGGCCTACAATTATTTTTGGTGCTGATGTAACCCATCCACAACCAGGGGAGGATTCTAGTCCTTCTATAGCCTCGGTACGACACTGTTGCTCATTTGTTATGGGCAGACATGTTTTTTACTTAACTAATTGTTCATCATAGTATTCTCTGTTGACATGACTGAAACAGGTGGTGGCCTCTATGGATTGGCCTGATGTGACCATGTATAGAGGACTATTATCTGCTCAAGCTCACCGTCAGGAAATCATTCAAGATCTTTATAAGACTATTGAGGATCCTCAAAGGGGTTTGATTCATGCTGGGATGGTTAGGTGATAAATCTGCATGCACTCAATGGGCTGCATTTGAAAGTGTTAATCCATTACCTTCAACTCATTGTTTGCCTTTCTTTACAGGGAATTGTTACTTGCATTTAGGAAAGCAACTAGCCGCAAACCTGAGAGCATTATATTTTACAGGTAATACTTTATCTCTAAATCTCCGTAGCATAGTTAATGCTGACTCTGATTTTTGAAATGGCAGAGATGGCGTAAGTGAAGGGCAGTTTAGTCAGGTTCTACTGCATGAGATTGATGCAATTCGTAAGGTAATCTATTTTAGCTGTGATCAAGGAGCAGTTTTCTGCCTCAAGATAAATGGCTTATAGAAATTGCATGGGCAGGTTCTACTGTATGCGCAGGCTTGTAATACATGATATTGGCTTGTATGCGATTGAAGGTTATCTAATACATGATATTGGCTTTTGTGCAGGCTTGTACATCACTGGAGGAGAACTACCTCCCTCCAGTCACATTTGTTGTGGTGCAGAAACGTCATCACACGCGTCTGTTTCCTTCTGATCATAGGAATCGTGCGCTGACTGACAAGAGTGGCAATATACTACCAGGTTTAAATTTTAGTTCTTGTCATAGGTGTTCTCTTACCCTGCCTATACCTCTCCCTTTCGTAGCTGTCGTTTTTTATTTTGTATCCTTGTTTGTTTTAGGAACTGTTGTTGATTCAAAAATCTGTCACCCAACAGAGTTTGATTTCTACCTGAATAGTCATGCTGGAATCCAGGTAAAAGCCTAAACCATCCTACTATTTCTACCTGAATGTTGTGTTCCTCTCTGAACCGAAAAAACTATGTTGTTTGATAATTGTTTCTCAGGGAACTAGCCGGCCCACGCACTATCACGTGCTGTATGATGAGAACCGCTTTACTGCAGATGCATTGCAGACGCTGACTAATAATCTCTGCTACACGTAACTTGTCTTCATTAAAAACTAATTAAAAAGTAGATTTCACATTGAAGAGGCATATTTTTCTAAGTGTATTATCTTGTAATTCCTTATTTTCTGGCGTTTCAGGTATGTCAGGTGTACCAGATCAGTTTCCATAGGTTTGAGACTTTTTTTCTTGTTGTATTTTGTCTCTTTGTTTTGGCAAACCAATTTATTGTGATGTTCTTTCAGAGTACTTATGGCTCCGTGGTTATTGTGAATGCAGTGCCTCCTGCGTATTACGCTCATTTAGCTGCTTTTAGGGCACGATACTACATGGAGGATGATGGATCTTCTTCTGGTGGAACTAAGGGTCGTGGACTTCCCGCAATCATGGAAAACGTTAAAGGCGTTATGTTTTATTGCTGAATTGGGGCATTTTGGTATTGTATTGGGTATGATCGTAGTTTTTTTTTAATGTGCCCTTGGGTTTGGTGGTTCTCTTTGGATATTGTCGTTTCTTTTATGATAAGACACAGGTATTAAGTTACCAAGAGATGTTAGATGTTGCTGATTTGTTAGTTTTGAAACTTCAGTATCCGAAGATCGATTTTTGGATGGTTTTTACCGTGATTAATTCTGGTCAGAGAAGAAATATACTTGAGACCCTAAGTTCATTATGATCCCGATTTTGGTATCCATATTACCCGATTTGAAGTGTAGGATGTGAAGGGCCATATTGATGAATTATCCTTGAAAATTGAATTTTATTTATGAATTTTCCAGTTTTTTAAAACATGTCAGTGCACCAAAATGTTGTAGTTAGGTCCAGTGTTTTTTTAACATTGGTCTGACCCGGATCCTGTTAAGAGAGCATGTTTTACAGTTCGGAGTAGAGAGAATCTCCCTTCAATAAAGACTTCGAATTATTAAAACTTCAATTGTACGCATGCAAACAGATTACCTTACGAATTTGCTGATTGTTTCGCAAGGCAATGTTTACTGTTGAGTAGAAAGGAGAAGTACTCAAGTACCAAAACAATGTGAAGAGTAGTACCTATTAATCTAAAATGCTTACTAAAGTAACAGAAACCCTGAATATACAGGAATGCAATTCACGTATGCTCGAAAAGGAACCGATACAGCAAGACTAATGAAGCCTATTACTCGTTGCAACCAAAATAACGATATAATGGTCCGGCCGATTGCTATAAATATAAACTGGCAAAGGAATATACAGCAAATCAAAAACAAGTCCCAAATCTCCCCACCCTATGCTACAAGAACAGGAAACTCTTGAGTATACATGTGTGCACGAGTAAAGCTATTATAATTGTTGGAATTAGTTTGATGGGTACATTCTGTGTCGAGCCGTTGTCATTCAGCTGTCCTGCATTGACATTCGCTTTTGCCAGTACGAGTTGTTGCAGAGACATTCACCGACAATGAACCTAATAAGATAACAAAAGGGATCAGAACCTAGTATTAAGAGTAAACTCTGGCAATTCGAGACAGTTGGACAACGGTGAAAATAAATCAATACTATTCCACTCCAAAGTCTAAACAAGTATTTATCCGGTAAACCTCTGTTTCCCCTCTGATTGATCACAAGGGTTACAACTTTATTTCTTTAAAAGAAGTGGAAGTTGCCCTTTCTTATCTTCTTCATTAAGGATAATTTTTTAAGCACAGTAATAACTGTGATGTGTATCTAATGAAAGATATAAGGTCAGGTAAAGATTTTTAGCCTAATGTTGAAAATTATCTTTGCAAAATAGTGCAATCACAATTTACGTAATCAACTTGAACGTTGAAATCTAGAAAAATTGGAAAGCTTTATTGCCATTCAATTCTACTGATGCAACTTTGAGAGGTTTAAGATGAAACTTACAATCATAGCTAGCCCATCCAACCCGCTGATTAGCTAGATCATATACAAAAATTTTATCCTTCAGAACAAGATCTGCATGAAAGAAGAGACGATAATTCTTTCAGCACAATAGTTTAGCACAAAACTCCAAGCAAAAATTAAAAACAATAGCAGAAAGTTTGGCACCACAGTTTTCCTGTGATGGGTTCAAAGGAAGCTGACACATAACTAAAGAACAAATAGATCTCTTAATATGAAGCTAACAATATAAATGTTTACTTGAATACAAGACATTAGTTATTATTTGCAAGTTTTGCAATTGCAACGATTCTCAGTATCACAATCAATATAACAGGGAAACGTGATTATATATAAAGCATGTCACAATAAATACAGTTATATAAACTTTTGTTAAATATCAGAGAGTACAAGGAAAACGATTGACCATAATTTTTCATAAGCAAAAGCAATTGCAGTCTACACAAACCACCACTTTTCCACTCCCAAAAGCAACAAGAAAAAAAAAGAGACAAGAAAAAACAACACATCATCTAGAATACTTAAGCACACGATTACTGTTCTAACCTTTTACTAAAAACTTAAAAGTACATTCTACCACAGGCTCACTGCTAGAATATCAAGAAGTTCAAACAATTGAAACAGACTTCAGGCACATGTTTTCTTCATCTGTTTTCCAACCTTTACTGACTATATTTTTTGTAAAGATGAACAAATCCGAACTAAGATGCCTATAAATTTTCCAGAGCAGTGACTGTCTGTCTTTGGATTTGGATTACATAGTCACAAAATAAAGTCATGTATTTCATGAATTATTATATCATAGTTGACAAAATGAAGGAATAAATGAGTAAATATCATTTGCAAATACCTCCCAAAATTGTCATCCCTTGACCCTGAAATTTCTGAAAGCCAATGCACCACACTCCAGCTGCACCCTGCAACAGAAAGTTCACTAGTCCAAGTTAGAGATCCAGAGTATCCTTTTCGAGCCTACTCATGTCACTTGGAATCATCTTCTGAATGCTAATGGACTTTGCAGATTATTGAAGTGTATTTCCATCTTCCAAGAGACACCATTAAAACAGTTAGAAAGAGATGGTAAATCAAGGACTTCAAAAGAGCAGCAGCAAGAACCCAATAACTAATGTTCAGAAGTCAAAGTGTATGTAATTTCTTCAAGAAGGGGGAGAAGAAGTTAGCTAACAGAATGTCAACACACATAAAAAGCAAAGAAAAACATTTTTTTGCCAGCCCAAGGGCAGTCGATGTAAAGACTTTGAAAAACCCATTGCAACTTCAAATGGTTTATCTAAAACACGCCAGGCATGAAAAGTTGCATCGCATTAGACCTTTATCCGTAAAAGCAACACTGAATAGACCATGCCACCAACAAGTTTTATATATAAATATCTGCTCAATCACATTGAGTGGATGCACATGATTCACTGATTCAGCTGACCCCAAAAAATGCATGAAATATCAGTGTAGCCAAAGTGCTTGCCTTGCCCTTATATGGGAAAAAACAAGGAAAAAAAAACATCACTTTGTATTATTGATCTGAAAAAACATGGCCAAGATTGTCAAATCCATATCCATGTAACCAATTAAAGGAATGCTTCAACTGAAGGGGCAAACCCATCTTGTTCCGACTCAACTGCAATTCTAATAATTGAAATTTCAACACCTCATGTATCAATTATGTGCGAAGAGCTTAAAAACTCACAAGTGAATTCTGCTGTATAAGGTAGTCCTGAGGACCTAGTATCATAGATGCTCCGCCAGCAAAGTTCAAACTAACTTGAGGGAATATGTCTGTAACGCTGAAAACAAGATGGGAAAGAATTTTAGATCAACAAATGTCTCTAAAAGAGTAAGCAAATAATGAAAAAGGAACACGGATGCAATGTCTAAAAATTGGACCTGGAAGATGTCAAATAACATTGGTTTCCCTTGGAAAGAACAGATTGTACAGCCTGAGAAACAGCAGCAGTGACCTGCATAAGAAAAGGACATACTTCAAAATCTTGTTATATGATTTTTGATGCTCCATAATAATATAAATTCAAATCTAGTACCACAGAAAGATAAAATAATAATAAAAAATAAAAAATAAAAAAATTTGAGTGATTCAAAACTGAAACTTACAGCATTAACAAGAGAATCATAGGCAGCCTCAACAAGGTATGCCAAAGTAGTCCCAGAATCAATTATGGTTCCTTGGCTGCTTGATGTTGAAAACACTGAGGGAGCTATTGGTAACACTTGACCATTGACAGAAATGCTCTGAAGATTTAGATTATAGTGAGGCCTGAAATTTTGGATGGATATTATTCAATGTTCCCGAACATTAGAGATACATTTCCCAAACTGTCAATATCTACTACTATAATTATAAATAACATGCATATCAGAATCAAACAGTTAAAGTGCATGGGAAGTTGGTTGGCATAAATGTCAATTAGTGCCAGCAAAGCTAGTCGACAAGCAATGGACTTGAAAGTATTTTAGACTTCCAAAGGTGTGTCCGCCAAAAGCATTTTTTTTAGACAAAGAAATTAAATTCCAAATAGTATGCACCTTGCTGATGAGATTGTCATTTAAAAGAATTTAGTTGAAGGCACTCTTCTATGACAAAGATCCACGATGCAATAGTCTATTTCCAATAGACAAAGCACCTAATCCAGATAAAAGGAAACATTGTGACAACCGGATGCTAAACAAAGAACCCTAATCATTTCAGCCTAAACATGAGGTCCAATGATATATGATCTCACATGTGTACAACATAAACCAATATGACATCTGCTGTTACTGAAGCCAATGCAGCCAATAAGATTTCCACATGAGACAAAATTTGACTCAAGGCAACCATAGAGAAAATGTTTACATAAGTGAGAATATATAAAGTACGGTACAGAGACATCGCTCTTTCACGAACGCTTATTCTCCATGCCTTTAAGCACAGGTTCACATGTTTTATCAAATAATAACAATAAAGCCAGGAGGAAATGAATTCATGTGACAGGATCGAAGTGGACCATCTTTTAATCAATAATAAAGGCTCTAAAAAGAAACAATTAAATAAAACATATGAGATTCTACAGATATAACGCAATCACTAGCAAGTGAAGAGAGAGCACTTGCAAGAATACAGTTACAAGCAAGAGTAGGTTATTCTACCTCCAAAACAAGAAAAAAGAAAAGACTATTCAAACAAGTATGGAATAATAATTGCAACATAGACAAGCATCATTTGATTCCATATGCGAAAGCCATGGAGCAAAGATTGGATTGCACCTTGATAATTTAATGAAACGAAACAACTAAAAGCATAAATTAGATGTGATAGTTGTTTTTAATAAAAAGGACATACTGTGATGGGACAAGCGGAGTATAAACTATATTAGGCTCCACAATCTCGCCAAGAACCAATATTCCTCCACCATTATCATCTCCTTTCAAGCAGTGGGAAAACACTTTTGGCGCTAGTCCTTGTGAAGATAGTTGTGAAATGACAGACATTTCCTGTTGACCAAACCCAAAGATCCCATCGACTGCTCTATCTGATTTTGTCAAGTCCGCAGTTTGTAAGGTGCTACACCTGTATTACATAATTCAGCACCCAAAGAAGTTAATCAGAGGCCTAACCAACAAACAAAGAAAAACAATGATCATAAGCTTGTTAGACAATGTGATGGCTCACCCAAACACTATCTGAGCCGAAGAATTAGTAGTCAAAGTGTTCCCTACAATTGTATCAAAATGTAGCATATCTGATACGTAATAGCCTGATGTACTACTGCCATCTCCATACTGAAATGTGTAACTGCACTGGTTGGTTTGAGCAGAACACAGAGAATCGGATGACTGAACTCCTTGGCTGCATCTCTGGTCTGAACAAGATATCGATGAAGCTGTTGATGAGCTCTCAGGATCAAAGAAATTCAACTGAATCTGTGAGAAATCAGGCCTTAAAGCTCTTAGAATAAAATCAATTGAGAGATGAAACCAGTCACTAGGATATGAAAGACTTTAGAATTTACTTGCAGTCCACTGCTCCGAGGGCAGCCATTGCAGGAACTGCAACTGACCCACAAGACATCACTTCCAGTATCAATCTGCACGTAATATTCACTCGGAGGAGAACCCAATTGTACTTTTGTATAATAAAGTCTGTAAGAAAGCAAAAGGGAGCAAAAATCGACCCAATAGATTAGCATCATCAGAGGAAAAAAAAAAACTCAATAAAAGGAGGAAAAACGAAAGGTACATAAGATATTAATCTACCAAGTCCAGCAAAAGCAACCACCACTCACAAAAGTGAGAGACACCATAAATGCACAAAGAACATAGATAAAACAGGATAAACCCCCATGAAGCAGCACACACGCTAATTAGCGATGACCGTCTGAAGAAATTTACAGAAAGGGCAAGTAACTTATTCTTAAATGAGAAACCAAAAAACTCAAATCGAAACTTTTAAACCATACAAATTGAAACAACTAGAAGACGAAAATCGAAAGCCATGAAACACAATCAGAATAAAATCAACAAAGAGAATTGACGAAAATACCCGACGGAGAACGGATCGAAGGTACCCTGGACCTGAAAATCGACAACCCCACTTGAGGACTGCAGCATTCTTCCATGCCTGGCTCTATCCCTGTCTCTGAGCAGACTCAGCTCGACTTTGTGGTTCGGCGGGATACCTCTCTCAAGGGTCAACGTGGCCGGAAAATCGCAGAGCACCACCACCACCGGCAAAAGCCAGGCGGCCAAAGCCATTTTTGCGGGAATACCCGCCGTCATTTTGGTTAATTTATGTATAATTTAATACAAACTCAGAGTGTCTGTATCTTATAAATCACAAGCATGAAAAATAACAGAAAAACAAAATTACAAAGAACGTTAACGGCTCCAAAAAATTGTATTTTCAAGGTGGATGGAGATTCAATAGAGACTGAGATTGAGTTGTCACTTGTCAGCGTTATAGTGAGAGAGAGACGAATGAAAATAGCTAAGAGAGAGAGAGAGGATGAATGAACGAACCCAAAAGACAAGATCTTTATTAATACATATTTTTTCTTTTAATTTATTTGTGTTACGTGGAAGATAAGAAAATTGAGAGTAAACGGTCTGTTTATCTCTTCGCATTCGGCAGGTAAACTACACAATTGACATCACCAGCTCCGTGTACGCGTATTTCCTACGCGGTTCTACTTCCTCATCCATTTTTTAAAAAAATAAAATTTTGACTTACAAGTCTTATACCCATATTTGCTTCTACACCAGACGAACAACATTGCGTCTTTTTTTTTCCTTCTTCCTTTTCCCCTCTCTAGAGATGACATCATTCTTTCGAAACGGCCGATTCATTGAGTTGTGCAATTCAAACAATACAAAATTTTAGCACCCAGACGATTTTTTGGACATATTTAGTCAAAAAATTTAGTCAATTTTCTATTGTACATCAATTTTTGATACATTTAAAAAGAAATCAATCAAACGGTTTGATTTTGGTTTTTTTTTTGTTTTGTTTGGCAACCTTAAAATTTAGGATAGATTCAAGAGTAAAAGCATGCCATTAGAAGGGAAAAAACTAAAATTAATTTGTAATCAATAGAAAAGAAGTAGAGCTATTATTGATTGATCCTATTCATAATCCAATCTTTTTGTGGGGGGCACACTAGTAGTACTTTAAAAGGGTCATCGTCCAATATCTAAACAATGGACTTACTTTTACACAACCCAATACTCAATTATTTCGTATTTTTACTATGTTGGTGAGTTGGTCGGTTTTCAAAAGATGTAATCCACGTCATATTCCTTTCTCTCTTTTCTCCTACTTTATTAAATTTAACACCACTAATTAAAGACAAAAGCATCAAGTGTTTTTTTTTAATGACCAATCTACCCCGGTATGCTTTCCAAAGTGAAAGTATTGATTAAAGAAATTTCTGGAGCATAAGACACCATTTTAGTAAATTCGACTTCTCAGGTTTCCGGATATAGTCCAGCCGACATGAGAAGTGGTCAAAGTACTGCCCGTGATACGGTACACCTACACTCAAAAGGAATAAGTCAATAGACTTATATCGACAAAATTGTATATTTTTTATAGAGAGGATCAGCCTTTTTGGTTGCAGAGTAATGATCAATATTGACCAGTGTGGTAAAAAAACACGGTTATAAAAATTTAAAACACTGCAGGCTCCCTCCTCCCATTTATTAAAAAAATTAATTTAATTTTTGTTATGCTAAATTGTTAAAGGATATTGATGTCATCTGGCATCCAAAAATTGTTGAATGGCAAGTTGAAAAATGGAAGAAAGAAAGACATGATTGAATAGAAATGGTCAATAATAGATATTTGAGGAGACTTTCTCTATAAATTCTGCTTCTACGAAATTTTAAAGTAAATCCAACGAAGCCTATAACTCTGTAACTAAAATGGAAAGATGATTTGTCAAATATCCAATGCTGTTGACTTGTGAACTAGAAATACCTTCTCCCAAAAATATTTAAAAAACCATTAAAAAAAGAACCAGAAAAAATACCTTTTCTATAGAGTTTACTGTGACAGTTTAACAGCTTCTGCCGAACTTTCCTCGCGAGTGATGCATCCTTCTATTATGCACTATGCTTATGTGAAAATGTTTCTCCCACCAAGATTTGATATTAAGGGATGAGGGGGCCCAAAAAAAAAAAACAAAAAGCATCTCTTGTACCACTTGGGAGCTATCATGGCTAGCATTTTATGGCTTTCCTTCCCTCAATTGCAGATTTAAAATTGTCTACGGTGGCCCAAAACAAAGAACTAACCGTAAACAGTCCTGGAAAAACAGTCTTCTTCCTCGTGTATTGCAGCTTAATAACAAGAATATCTATACTGGTCCAGACGTGTCATAGATCAAGCTAGCCACAATTTACTTCCATTGAATTCTCCTAAATATCCTTGCTTTATATGACAGCTGTCAGCCAATTATCCTGCATTTAAACTCTAAAAGCCAAAACCCTAATTTTGTGTCTGCCTTTAATATTGCCGCTCCCTCCGCCCCTATGGAGCACAGCAGCGAGCAGACTAAAGACGAAACATGTACTTTGTGTCATCTCCAGAAGAGCACTTGTAGTTCCTCCTCGGGTAGGGAGGGCCCGGTGCCGGCAGAGGCGCGCTTGCATTTGCTCCTGGTGTCTATTAGGCGGGTCCATCTTCGGTTCCTTCTCTCAAGCAGTTCCTGTGGCATCTGTGGTACCTCCGACTGCTTCTTCCAAGATAGCTTCGACATCTTCTGCACCGGTTGCTTCGTCTTCGGATACTGATTTAAGCTAGGAAGTTGAGCAGAAACTAGAGTTGCAGAGTCCACCTCCAGTTTCTTAGAAGGAGGTTAGGTATAAACTTGTTAACAGGTACAATGAATCTTACTTGGTCCACTACCTTTTGAGTCAAATGAATTTGTTGTGAATATAGATGTGAAAGACGAGCGTGCTAGATCATCTAGTTCGAATGCGTATTTTCCTTTTTTTGTTAAAATGTATAATTCTAAGCTTGACTTCCGTGGTTATCTCCCAGTATTTCTCCGTCTCCTTCCAATGGAATGCATTTTTATTGGGTTTCTTATCCAAGTCATCCTATTTCTATTCCTCTTCTTTAGAGTTTGTGATTGTGAATTTCGACTGTTGATTTTTCTGTCTTAGACATTCATGGTGGGGAAATTATTACTACTACTATTACTATTGTGTTTTTGAGGTTTGAATGTCATCCTATTACTTTTTTTTGGGGGGGGGGGGGGGGGGGGGGTGGGGTTTGATATGTTTGAGAAGTCTATTTGAAAAAGCTATGGAATAGCCTCAATTTTGTGAAATTATGTAAGCTTCTTATCCAAGTCATTTGTATATAATGCATTATAGTTGAAGCCTGGTGGTTTGTAAGAATCAGTTTGGTGAGAGATGTAACTATTAACTTTACGATAACCTTTCATGATAAGATTCATTTGCAGCCACTTTGTAAGAATCAGTTTGATGAGAGATGTAACTATTAACTTTACGATAACCTTTCATGATAAGATTCATTTGCAGCCACTTCCTCTGGAATAAATGAGGCATTTTTCGTGTTCTTGAAATCCGCAAAGGATATGTGATAAGTGCCAAAATATACATTCTTAAAGTGCTAAAATACTACCAAAGCAATGCCAAGAAATTGTGCTTAAAAGCTGAATTTTCAAGATTATTGTACTTAAGATCTTCTTGGATGTTTTGCAGGTTAAGAGGCAATAAGAGCTGTCGGAATGACATTTGATCTTCAGCAAATTTTTAGAGGACACTTCAAGCTTTTCAGGAAGTATTGATTCACAAAAATCTGAGTTCATTTGGGCCTCTAAAGGTTGCCTCGAAGTCAAGTTTGGAAGTTATATCCGAAGCATAATTTCTGTTTGCAGACCAGACCTTTAGAAGCCCATAACTTGAGCTTCTGATGTCCAAATTGAGTGATTCAAAAGCCCATAATTATCTACACATTTGTATCTACAATATCGATGAAGGGTTTGAGTTCATAATAGGCTTATTTTAGGCCCAGAATGCAGTTACAAGATTAGTGTGTAATTGGAAGTTGATGTCATTGATGATACCATTTCCATTCAAAGAGTGGACAATCCACCGCACCAATTTGATGGACAATCCACCACCAAAAGATGGCACTAATTCCTCCACTATGTGCTCATTTTCTCTATAAATAGAGAGGAGTAGGAGCTAGGAGGGAGAGCTTGGAGACAAGAAGGAAAGAGGAGAAGGATTGGAGGCAAAAAGAGGAGAAGGAAAAGAAGAAAACAAGGCTTGTGTTTGTAATTATGTTTTTATGTTTCATGTTTTATTTGGTTATGTATAACTAAACTCTTGTTAGTTAGGGCTTGTCTTGAAGCCCTAAGCATGCTTTCAATTTTATAAGTTGTGTGGATTTCAATTTCTACAAGCATGATGATTTTGATTTTTCCATATTATGTGAGTTCTAGTATTGTGTTTCTTTGAGTAGCTAACTTTGAAGCATGTATTAGAATTAATTTTTGTAGAACATGGTCAATTGCCTTGTTGAATATGTTCTTTCTTGCAACATATAATTCAGTTGAAAATGAATTATGAAAAATCAATTCTTGAATACATAAGTACAAATACCATGTATTAGGATTCTTGTGACATTCATATTCTCTTTGCTCTTATTGAATTCTTGATTGTTGATTGATGCAGATGTCATGCTAGATTTCGATTAAGAATACACGTAATGAGGTAGACGCCATACACTTTACATGCAATTAAGAGAGAATCATACAACTTGAGTTTGGCCATGACCTTGTTGTGAATGTTGACATCATATGCTTGTTAAAATTGTTAGTCTATTATTTCTTATAAATTGCTTGAATGTTTTGTGGTGGATTGTGAGTCTTAGCTATTGTTTTCATTAATATCAATTCTTATTCTTGTTCTGAACATCAATTTCTTTGTCTTAATTTTTATCTATTACAAGATTTAACCTCCCCCTTTTCTCCTTTTCATAATTGTATCAATTATATTCAAGTGTTAGATTATATATCTATTAGCATCACTCCTTGTGGGATCGACTCTTACTTGTTCAATATATATTAATTGTACATTTGTAAGTATATTTTAAATTGTTACTAACGACATAACAACTTTTGGCGCCGTTGCCGGGGACGTGATTACCTAATATAGTGTCATCTAACTCTTGTATATAATTTATTTATTTATTGTTAGCACCTCCTACATGGAAGGTTTACATTATATGTCATTATTTAACGTGGTTGGCTTAAACGCCCCATTTTGTTTTCAAAAAAAAATCAACTTAGATTTATAATATGTTTTAATTTAAGAGTTGATTACCCAACTGAAAGCTCCTTCAAAAGTTAAAAATAACCTCATTTCATATAAATTTAGTCTTAACATTTTAATTTCTAAGCTTATTATCCTTTTAAAAAAAACAGAGCGCTGTCCTCCGAACCCCGCCAACCTTTCACACCCAAATTCTCAACTCCGCCAATAATCAAGCTTCCCTCAATAAAATTTATTAATTCACTATTGGTGCCCCAGTTTATCTCAATTGATCTTGGATAAAAATTGGTAGACAATTCTAGGTCTGTAGTCATCACAGGGTAGGCATTATTTGAGATGTCGACGGTAAATTTTGGTCAATTTTTTTATTTATTTTGATCAAATCATTTAATTGAATATGTCCGATTTTTATTTGATTTTAATATAAAATATGTAATTTTTTTAAAAGAAAAGCGACCAAGTGATTCCAAAGTTGGAGTGAGAGCAATAAACATGAACAGTGGTATCTCTGGCCTAGAAAGTCTCCCAGATGGTACCGACCCATGATTCTCCGATTTTATTTTCATTTTTTGTTGGTCCTTATGACGGGATTGTCCAATGTCCACAATGCAAGAAACAAGCGGGAGAAGGGCAACTGGTTCAAGGGGCCATAAATGCATGCTCTTATTCATTTGGGCCTAGGGCCCAAATATTCTCATGCTCCACCACAAAGCCTCTACCGATGTGGGATTATGACAAAGCTCGGCTCTTTAAGACCAACGTCCGCTTTGGTCGACACCATGGCACAAGGCCCCTGCCTCAGGCCCAGCCCCACAGTAACAGTACCCTGCCCATGGCCGGCCCCAACACGGAACGCAGCCCGCCAGGGGACCGCCCACACCAGCGGACGTCGGGGTTTGGCTCCGATACCAATTGTAACGAACCTGCCACCCCTTGCCAACTAAAGCCCAACCGATACCCTTGCGGACCGGCTGTAACCAAGGCCCATGGGCTGAAATCCCATGAAAACATTGGCTGGTAGGTAGGGGCAGAGTCCGCACTCTTAAGCAAGGGCTTCTTCCCCTAATCTACCGATGTTGGATTATGACAAAGCTCGGCCCTTTAAGACCAACGTCCGCGTTGGTCGACACCATGGCACAAGGCCCCTGCCTTAGGCCCAGCCCCACAGTACCCTACCCATGGCCGGCCCCAACACGGCACGCAGCCTGCCAAGGGATCGCCCACACCAACGGACGTCGGGGTTTGACTCCGATACCAATTGTAACGAACCTGCCACCCCTTGCCAACCAAAGCTCAACCGATACCCTTGCGGGCCGGCTGTAACCAAGGCCCATGAGCTGAAATCTCATGAAAACCTAATAGACACCAGGAACAAATGCAGGCGCGCCTCTGCCGACACCGGGCCCTCCCTACCCGATGAGGAACTACAAGTGCTCTTCTGGAGATGACACAAAGTACGTGTTTCGTCTTTAGTCTGCTCACTGATGTGCTTCACAGGGGTGGAGGGAGCGGCAATGTAAAAGCCAAACACAAAATTAGGGTTTTGGCTTTTACAGTTTAAAATGCAGGATAATTGGTTGACAGCTGTCATATAAAGCAATGATATTTATGAGAATTCAATGGAAGTAAATTGTGGCTAGCTTGATCTATGACACGTCTGGACCAGTATAGATATTCTTGTTGTTAAGCTGCAACACACGAGGAAGAAGACTGTTTTTCCAGGGGCTGTTTACGGTTAGTTCTTTGTTTTGGGCCTCCGTAGACAATTTTAAATATCCAATCACTTTGGAATATTCGATAATCGATTATTCAGTGTGGGCCAACGTGGACAATTTTAAATATCCCAAATTATTGTTTTTAAAAAATATATTAAAAATTAAAAATCAACTTAGATTTATTATATGTTTTAATTTTAAGAGTTGATTACCCAACTGAAAGTCCCTCCAAAAGTTAAAAATAACCACATTTCATATAAATTTAGTCTAAACATTTTAATTTCTAAGCTTATTATCCTTTAAATAAAAACAGAACGCTGTCCTGCGAACCCCGCCAACCTTTCACACCCAAATTCTCAACTCCGCCAATAATCAAGCTTCCCTCAATAAAATTTATGAATTCACTATTGGGGCTACAGTTCATGTCAATTGATCTTAGATAAAAATTGGTAGATAATTCTAGGTCTGTAGTCATCACAAGATAGGAATTCTATGAGAAGTCGAGCTAAATTTTGGTCAATTTTATTTGTTTTGATCAAATAATTTAATTGATTATGTCCCATTTTTATTTGATTTTAATGTAAAATATGTAGTTTTTTTAAAAAAGAAAAGCGACCCAGTGATTAGGGGTGGCAATTTTTTCCCGCCCCGAGCGGGTTTTCCCCGCTCCGAAGTTATGGCGGGGCGGGGATGGGGTACAAAAATTTGCCCCGAAGGCGGGGCGGGGCGGGGATGGGATTGCTGTTTGCCGATGGACAATTTTAAAGTAACAAATTAAATTAATGGTTAGAAAAACAGGTTGAACTACAAAACAATCTAGTCAAATAACTGTACAAAAACAGTTCACCTTCTTACCATTAGATTAAATAATATAATCTCAACCATTAAAAAAAATAACATTTAAAATAAACTAAAATTACAATAAACATGTCATTGTACACTAAATACTCAGCTTGCCCATAATTAATATTTTTAAGATATGTACTTGTTCAAGATATACGGTATCGTCCCCTATCTACCATTAGATTAAATATTATAATCTCCACAATTGAAAAAAATTGCTTAAATATCTATCTTGCCCCAATTAATAATTTGAAAATGTTAATCTCACTACAAGAACTTCACAAATTATAGACATAATTTTTTGTCAGTAATCCTAAAAATCCATCGGTAAAACTGTCATAGGTAATCTAAACACCGATGAAAAAAAAATTCGTTGGTAATTACCGATGGATTTTTTTCGTCAATAATCCGTCGGCCAAAAATTTAAAAAATTAAATTCCGTATCCGCCGGCCAAAAATTTAAAAAATTAAATTCCATATCCGCCGGCCAAAAATTTAAAAAATTAAATTCCGTATCCGTCGACAAAAAATAAAAAATAAATTCCTCCTGTAATTCGCTGGCAAAAAAATAAATTTCATCGGTAATCCGTCAGCAAAATAAAAATTCTATAAATAATCCATCGACAAAAAATAAAAAAAATAAAAAAATTATTTTTATCGCAATTTTTTTTATTAATAATAAATTAAAATTTCATATCAATTTTTATCATATTCTTCTCATAATAAAATTTTAAAAAATAAATTAAAAATAAATTATAGATATTAACCAAATCAATATTCACGTCTCATCCAAACTGTACTGCGTTCCAATTTTTGGGGAGACTGGACACTGCAAAACGCTAGAAAAACGAGTGTCTCCTTCGGCAGTGCTAACACGTGACATCCTATGGGGTTTCTTATCTGAGTCATCCTATTTCTATTCCTTTTTTTAGCTTTTGTGATCGTGAATTTAAGCTGTTGATTTTTCTGTCTGAGACATTCATGGTGGGGAAATTATCATTACTACTATTACTATCGTGATTTTGAGGTTTGAATGTCTGCCTTCTGATTTCTGATTTTTTTTGGGTTTTGATAGGTTTGAGAAGTCTATCAAAATACAGAGACGCCAATCTTGGCCATCTGGGAAGGTAAAAATCCTGCAGAAAGCAGATGCTGCTGGGACGACTTCTGATCTTTACGAGTTGTACAAGGGTACTGGAGAAAAGAAAGAAAATATTACACCTTTAGATGCTGTAGCAAGTGAGGAAGGTGTGCCGGATAAACTTGATTCTGCTGACATGTCTGCACGAACTCTAATTCCTTCTCCTCAAACTCGGTCACATGAAGCTGAGAAAAAGTATGAAGTTGTGGGAAATGAGGATGAGGCCAAGCAAAGGCAGGTGATAGCTATTTTGAACGGGCTAACTCCTGAAAATTTTGATAAACTATTTGAGCAAGTAAAAACAGTTAATATAGATAATTCTGCTACTCTTAGTCTTTTCATCTCTCATATCTTCGAAAAAGTTGTGGAAGAGCCTCAATTTTGTGAAATGTATGGAAGCTTCTGTCATCGACTGGCTCGAGAGTTGCCTGTTTATTTTGCTGAAGAATATGAAAATATATCTTTCAGAAGATTGCTCCTTATTAAGTGTGCGGCAGAACTTGACAGGTTTCATGTGGAGCAAAAAGTTGAGGAGAAATTTTGGTCGTCTCTTGATAATTACCACTTTTGTTTAAGGAATCATCTTTTGGCGGAAGAAGGTGAGCCTAAACAATCTAAAGAGGAAATAGAGGCCATGATAGCTAAGGCACGCAGGCGAATTTCGAGAACTGTGGGACTGATCAGGGAGTTGTATCAGAAGGGGATGTTTACTGATAGAATCATTCATGATTGCATTAGTCGCTTAATGCATGATCTTCCTGGCGATTCTGAAGAACACCAGGAAATGCTCGAGGTTTTATGCAAATTATTGAGCGGCAAACAATTGATTGACCAGGAACGTGTTGATTTCTACTTTGAGTGGATGACCAGATACGTGAGACCATCTTCTGGGGTTCATTCTTCTAGGGTTCGAAGGTTGTTGGAGGATGCAATTGAACTAAGAAAAAATATATCACAACAGATGCATAGGATTGAAAAGGATGGAGGAAGTGAATCCCATCAGTTGGAAGGAGCATGCAGTGAAAACGAAGGCAGTGAAGATGAAGTCTTGGAGTGCTGTGATGAACACGTGCCGGCAAAGCTCCAGTATAAGTTGGGCAAGGGTAGGTTCGAGGTGATTTCAGTGCGGGTGGAGATGAAGGAAGAAAGTGGCCCATGTGACGTCTGCGGCACAATCACAATTACAGATCCTATATCTCAAGATATCTTTCACCAAACTGGGGGGGTTTATCAATCAGTAGACATGAAGGATCCATATTTGTGTTTAACTGGCCCATATAAGCCAATCTTAGAATACTACGATTATCATGTCCTCTTTGCGGATCTCAAGGGCAAGGAAGATGCCTCATTTACTCCAGAGGAAGTGGCTGCGAATGAATCTTATCATGAAGGTAATTGTAGAGTTGGCAGTTACCTCTCTTACCAAACCAATATTAACAAACCACCAGGTTTCAACTACAGTGCATTGTATACCTCTGGCTTCAACACACTTCATTCCACCTACATAGAAGGCGATTTTTATCCAATCACTGTGGAATATTCAATAATCGATTATTCAGTGTGGGCCAACGTGGAGGTTTTTCTGTCAAGCTTGAAAGGAGATTATGATGTTGCTGCGATATATGGTAGCATTGTTGCTTTTAATGCCGTAGTGAAGAAGGAAGTCGTGCTCTTCAAAAAAAAATCTCCTGCAGATGAGAAATCAGGCGAGCATGGCAAAATAGGGCCTGGAGATGGAATTAGTTTGTCAAGAGCTTTAGTAGTCTCGCCATTTGACTATCCCTTGAGAGTTAAAGCTTTCCTGAAGCATGGTGAGGAGATAGAGATAGTCAATGCCACTGCAAAGTTCATTCCAAAACTCCAGGGGTCTGACGAAATGTATATTAATGGCGAGGGCGGGGCGGTCCGAGTCAAGGTCAATTGGTTTGTCGATGACGATGAATTATCCCACATGAGCATGTGATTTCAGATTTAAGTTGTGTTGAAGGTATCATCGTTTTGCACATTTTATTGTAATCTTTATTGTTAATATTTATTTTCGGTTTATGCTGGGTAGGGTCTGAAAGTTCAATATTTTGAGCTGTTTTTGTAGATTCCTAGACATGATTGCTACGGTTTTTCTCCTGTATTTGCTCTACATGTAAGAAAGTTTACATGTCTGTGAATTTCTATACTCTGCTTTGTTTAATGGACACTCAGTCCTGTGAGGTTTTGTGAATTTTTCTACTCTGCTTTGTTTACTGGACACTCAGTCCTGGGAGGTTTTCCAAATTTATCTACTCTGTTTTGTTTTCTAGACACCCAGACCTGGGAGGTTTTCTGAACTTTCCGAACCCGCGCTATTTTTTATTTTATTTTATGATGCTATCATCAATGTTATCCTCTTTATAATTACTATGTGCTTACTTGATATTGCTCACTCTGGTAGATTGTTGAATAATAGGATCACTCGGAACATTTTCATAATAAATCATGAAAATTATCTTACTATTGCATGTCTACGTATACTACATGTGATGGGTTTAGGGGTTTCATCCTTGTGGATGACCGACTCACGGTTCATTGATAGAAAGGGTGGACTTTTATGGCAGCATAGCTTATCCTTTACACTGTAAGATTTGCTCGTGTCTTTGAATGTGAGGGTATGCAGGTGGAAAATGTCTATCTATTGAATCTGATCGGATTTTTTTTCTTTTTGCTGAAACTGAATGAAATATCCATTGTTACCTTAAGATTGAAAATTTTGAATAGAGACAAGTTTAACATCATAAAGCATTAGTAGCTTCCTTGCACTTTTCTATTGGTGAAGATTCTCTTCTCCTCTCTCTCTCTCTCTATTCTAACTTAAGTAACCTCAATGCAGCAAGCTCCTGAGCAGATTGAGAGAGCAATGGCTGACCTAAAAGCCTATTCGAGCATTAGAAGGCACGTCTCTGATGCTGGTTTATCATTTTCTAAGATGACGATGAACCTGAAAACAATGTTGTCGAAAAGATTCATAGTTAAATCAAACTTGTTAATAGCTTAATGATAATTTCATATCTCGATTTTGTTACAAACGCAGTACATGTTTATATGTTGTTCTTAAGCATAAACTATTTGGCATTGCAATTTGTTATGGCAGTGGTTGATGCTACTACTATTTTTCCTTTTCTTCTTTCTGCTCATCTTAATCATATATGTTAAATGGCAGGATCTTGAACCTATAGATCTCTTTAATGTTGATTAGAATTTTGTTTATTATAATGAATGTTAGCTGGGTGATGGAGTAACTATGGTGGTAGTACACCAAACTTGAAGAAGGCAATTAGGATTCCCTCATTGACCACAAGTTCATCGAGTTGTGAGAGGAATTGGAGTACATTCGAAGGGGTAAGCGACTTTGACCTTTTTTTATATGATTGTTTTATTTTTTTCATCTAATTGGCTACCACATTATCTTGTAAGTGCACACTAGAAAGAGAAATGGATTTGACTCGGAAACATTGAACAACTTGGTGTATGTTCAATTCATTGCGAAACTTCTCTACAAGAAGTGAAGAGTGAGTAATGATAAAGATATCTTTCAAGCGGATGATTATACTAAAACTCAACATTGGTTGGTTGATGGTGTTGACGACGAGAGTGATATTGATCTCGTGACCGGAGCAACATGGGAGATACTTGATCAAGTGGTGGGAGCGGATGAAATGCTTCAACCTGGAAGGAGTACTAGGAATATAAGAGAAATTCATTTGGAAGAGTTTGTGTCGGAAGAGTCGTCCGAAGAAGATGATGAATGTGACTTTGACTCCAATGAAGAAAGAGATGTGCCTCTAGTGTGGAGGAGCACGATGATATTTTTGAGAATGATGATTGATGAATAATTCTTGAAGCTTTGAACTTGGATGATATATTGATATGTTATGCTCCTTTTGTTTTTGTAATTTGTGTGTACTTTTGGATTTGAATGGATTTTTACTTATGATGATTTTTTGAGCTTGGATGATATATTTGAAGTTTTGAACTTCAACATATGGTTATGATTTTTTTGAACTAGGATCATATATTGATCGAATGATTTTTTTTCTTCCATTTATATTGTATTTTTACGCACTTATATGATATGTATTGCATATATATATATATATATATATATATATATATATGTATATGTGTGTGTGTATAAAAACTCAACGATTAATTCGATTAATCCCTGACTAGTCCCCGATTAATCCAATTAATCTCTAGTCTCCGCGAACCGGCTAGCGGCTGACTAGCTATTTGTGCAACCATGTTAAGGTCAATGTGACGGTAGATTTTTTTTATTGGTGCATTTTCTAGGCTTGTCTTGGCCAATTTTTTTTATTTATTTTTTTGTCGATTCCTTACGGGTTGGAGGTCGAAATAATGTCATCCATGGAAGATTGCTACTTGTGAGTAATCAGCCTACAATTATTTATCCACAACCAGGGGAGGATTCTAGTCTTTCTATTGCTTCGGTATGACACAGTTGTTTCTTCGTTACGGGCAGCCATGTTTTTTACTTAAACTAAATGTTCATCATAGTATTCTCTGTTGATGTGACTGAAACAGGTGGTGGCCTCTATGGATTGGCCTCATGTGACCATGTATAGTATCTGCTCAAACTCACCGTCAGGAAATCATTCAAGATCTTTATGAGACCATTGAGGATCCTAAGAAGGGTTTGATTCATGCTGCGATGGTTAGGTGATAATTGTGCATGTACTCAATAGGCTGCATTTGAAGGTGTTGAGCCATTACCTTCAACTCACTGTCTGCCTGTCTTTGCAGGGAATTGTTACTTGCATTCAGGAGAGCAACTGACTGCAAACCTGAGAGAACTATTTTTTACAGGTAACACTTTATCTCTAAATCTGAAATGTTGTGTTGCACGTTAATGCTGACTCTGATTTTTGAAATGGCAGAGATGGTCTAAGTGAAGGGCAGTTTAGTCAGGTTCTACTGCATGAGAACTTCTACTTGAAGGGCAGTTTAGTCAGGTTCTACTTGAACAAAGACGTGTGTACTTCAATTGATTCATTTATTTGTTAAAAAAATTGGTGTAATGAACTAATTATAGAACTTCTTCTTATGACGCAAAATTAATTACAAATGTTGGATGTCATAAATATTAATTTACAAATAAATAATATATATGTTTTTGTACTTCTTTTTGTCCTTTTAAAGTTTCAGTTTTCAATTTTATGTTGTATTTCCTGTGCTGATGATGTTTTAAATCTTCTTTTGAATACACAGGGAGCTTAAGTTTCATCTTCCTTTGCAATGCTTAAGCTATTACTTTACAAATTTCATTTCTTAATCCACAACGTGCTGGTCCAACTGGTTATGCATTTTATAAATTTAGGCTTCGAGTATGTCCAAAATATGCTCTTCATTAACACTGCTGTGAGAAGTTAAGAACCAATATCCAGCTAAATATTGTGTTTCCTTTCACAGTCTTCCATGGACTTAGAGATCATGGCTATTATGTCACAATACATGCCGCAAGACATCCACCAAAACAGGGAATTCCCAACTCAAGCCCAACCTCTACAACCAGGCACATCAGTATAACTTATAAGATAGTTAACTATTTATTTTCTAATCTTCCATTCTATGCAGGAATCATATCCTTGAACTGACTCCTTCATTTTCCCTATTTTCGTAAACAAAAGATAAAACAATCAGTATACAAAACAGAGTGATGATCGCACTTGCGCTGTCATAGAATTTAAACCAGTATTACTGACTTGCAGTTCAGCATGAACCATAGAGGTAAAGTTACTTATCAATGGTACAACTTCAATAGGACCTCATGAGCTATTGACGTTAGTCTCTTGATTTTATTCATTAACATTCAAGAAAAGATTTTGAGTGAAACTGCTTCTCTGAAGGTGTTATCTCTGAAAACTATTCTAAGAGCATCTGATGGAACTAGGAAGGTAACAAGTTTTTTTTGTCTTCTGCTTTCAATATCCTCACATTCCAATATTCCATCAATGGCTGGCTATGTTTGGTCCACAGTTAAAATCATGTGCATATTTTTTTGTCATTATTCCGTATTACTTTAAGAATTCCCTCATTGATATTGAAACTCACTAAAGACTGCAGATTTTATTCACATTGGAGAACTTAGCCATTGTAGATTTTATTCACTATAGGCCGGAACTTTCTCAGAGAACTTATTGTTCTTTCTTGGATTACCTTATATATGTTTAATTACTGCCTATCATTGCAATCCATGGGGTTATTAACCCTGCTCCCATTTTCTTCTATGAACTTCTTATTGTTACTTGTTTAAAGGACTGTACTTTGTTTTCTCAGATTTTATTGGGTCATTTCGGCTTCAAATTGGTATATGTTTCTTCATGATTTTCTGGGCAGCAACCGCAACGATAAAAGACGCTCACAAAAGGTTCAATCACATGCACTTGCAGATCAATGCCTATCAATGAAGGATCAGCTCCCCATCTTGTGTCGTTGAGATCTAGCTATGAGTGTTCGGCGGAGTTTAGATTTAGGTTTCCCAACGTGTGGAGGTTAGCTAAAATGTTGAATTTGACCATTTGATATACTTTTCATGATCTTAAATTCCTAATTGGTTGGTCCTCTTATTTGGTTGTGCTTTATGGAAATAGATATTGCCGTTTTTGTGGATTTTGAACTCCAAATTCGGTTCATCAGTGTTGTCGCATGTGGTTTTTCCTTATTTATTTGCTCTTTTGTTCTGTTTTAAGATATGGTTCTTTCATGCAGGTTTGCAAGTTCTTTTTTGGTGGACCTCTACTTCACCATTCCATAGCATGTTCAATCCAAGAACTTAGAGAAGATGCAGTTGAGTTAGTGACAATGATTTTAAAAAACTTAGCAATGCACCACTGTGATATATTTCTGGCATTGCATCACCTTAATGTTTCTCTTTTGGGACATTTCTCAGGTACTCTGCTTGGTTTAACTTAACGTGTGAACTATGCTGGGGCATTGAAATTCCAATTTCTTTGTCCAGTCTACTTTCTTGGGTGGAGGTGAGTTTGAAATTTCTTTACAAGGTTATATAAGTTTTTTGACACTTTGGTTTCTGAAGCTTATGATGTTCCAAAGCAAGAACTCCTGATCATATTATCATCCAATGTTGTGATTTGTTTTTATCAAATTTGGTTTGGGTACAGTTGATTACTGCATTGCCCTATTTGATGTCTATCATAAAGAACCAAGCCATCATTTTTTATATGGGTTCATTTGGGAGTGTCATCATTAGCGATACATATGACTTCATGACCTGGGCGTGTTCATAGCTAGATAGGTTGCCTTCATTTGGTTTGTGTATGGATACACTAAAGGTGTTTTTTGGGTCATTTTTCCTTTGGCTTTTGCTTTCAATGTAAGGTCAGTATCTCATGCTCTATGTTTTGCTTTACATTTTAGTGTTTGAATTTGGTATATGAAAATTGTTATTTTCAATCATTGTGTGGTTTTTTGGACTTCTCCTGCAGAGTGGAGCTTCTCTTTCACACTCTCATATCTGGACATACCATCGAACAATAGCATAGTGTTTTCCTCAGTGATGAAGATGTTGATATTATAATCTATATTTTGGCCTCATATTTTTTATTTTTTTGAATATGTAAATTGACATTAATAACTTCGATTTTTGTGAAAATTTGCAGGCATGAGTGGGCTGTTACCATCAATGGGCAGAGAATGAATCCTTATTCCTGGGTCCATTCACTACCCTAGAAGTAATCCTGAGGTACCGTTAACTCCAATGTGCTATGTCTGCTTCTCCATCTTTTTCCCTCCTCTATTTTTGATCTTCTGGACTAATGGGTACAATTGGTTTTGCATATTAGAGCTTAAAATTTGAGTCTTTTATTTCGTGGTTGCAGATATGGCTGGATGGAGGCTTGGATGTTATAGAAACATGTCTTTTGTTGGAGATAGCTTGGTTAGTAAATCAGAACTTATGTATTGTTTAAGTGCTTATTTTTCTGTGAATAGATTAGGTCTCACTTATCCTGTCAACAGAGTATGTGTACAGTATACTGTGGGAAGTAAGATGAAATAATTTATGGTAGTGGAGGGATGCCAAGGCAAAGGAATAGCTTAACATATTGAAATAATTTATGAGTGGAGGGATGCCTAGACTTCAGTTGTGAACCTTTGTTTGCCTTTGTTAGCAGCAGAAGAGATCTTGAGAAGATGCAGCAAGGATATGTTAAAAGCCATGTTGACAATAACAAACAACAAAGGTAGCTAGACTTCAGTTGTGAACCTTTGTTTGCCTTTGTTAGCAGCAGAAGAGATCTTGAGAAGATGCAGCAAGGATATGTTAAAAGCCATGTTGACAATAACAAACAACAAAGGTAGCATTGGTGCAGCATCGCATCCCGCGCCACATGAATGTAAAGAAATTAAATCTATAACTCGAATAAAAAGGCCAGGATGCCAGAGAAGTGCAGCTTGGGCAGTGTTTATGTATATGTGGCTGTGCGTGGGTACCAAAAGCCGACTCGGGCGAGGTTGAGTTGGTTGTGGATTGAATCCTTCCACGTGAAGAAATGGAACTCCTTGCTTCCAATGATGCCATTAGTTAGATACTGAAGCCAAATAGATTTTTTATTTCTAAATTTTTTTGTTTCTTTCCTTTTTTATCTTCACTTTAGTAAATTGCTTTTCGAGGATAAATATTCAGGTGGTGCACATTAATCTATAATTTCTCACTCCAGTGCCGGGTTTTGAGGGTTTTACTGTATGAGAGTTTGTCATGTAACAACTAATGTGTGAATGACTGATAGAAGTGATAAGTCTCTTTCTAATACAGAAGGACCCACGCCGAAGCCCCGGCATCACTTCCTAGTTTAAGCAAACCTCAAGTGGGGAATTAATTTTGAGCACATTTTGCATTTGCAATGTTTTAAGTAGCTAATGTGGTAGCAACCATGATGGTCGATTCTGACATTATTTTTACATGCGATCTCTGCTATGTACACCATCACTGTTACTATTGATTTTTTGTACAAGTTTACTTTGACTTTTGGAATAGCAGAATGGCCAAATATTTGTAGTTGCCTATTAATCAATTATTTAAATACAAAATTATAATTAAAAATATATATTATCATTATCGTTACAGATGATAAAACATGTAGTTAAACAGCCAACCACGCAAAGCGCGAGTGCACAACTAGTTATTCCAACTGTGAAACATGCTCTCTTAACTAGATTGGGGTCGGACCAATGTTAAAAAAAACTGGACCTAACAAGACCATTTTGGTGCACTGACATTTTTTAAAAACTTAAAAATTCGTAAATCGAAGTCAATTTTCAATGATATTTATTAATACGGCCCCTTAACATCATACACTTCAAATCGGGTAACATGGACACCAAAATCGGGATCACAAGTATATTCTTATTTCTTCTCTAACGTGACGAAACAAGTCGGATGAGCATGTTTTCAAGCTAAAACAATGAACTGGCATGGCCAGAATTAATCAAGGTAAGAACCATCCAAAAATCAATCTTCAAAAAAGGAATTACAAGATAATAGAAAAACTAACAAATCAGCAACATCTAACATCCCTTGGTAACTTAATACCAATGTCTCATCATCAAAAAAACAAAAGACTATTCAAAGAGAACCATCAAACCCAAGGGCAACCTAAAAGAAACTACGATCATACCCAATACAATACCAAAATGCCCCAATTCAGCAATAAAACATAACGCCTTTAACGTTTTCCATGATTGCGGGAAGTCCACGACCCTTAGTTCCACCAGAAGAAGATCCATGATCCTCCATGTAGTATCGCGCCCTAAAAGCAGCTAAATGAGCGTAATACGCTGGAGGCACTGCATTCACAATAAACATGGAGCCATAAGTACTCTGAAAGAACATCACAATAAATTGGTTTGCCAAAACAAAGAGACAAAATACAACAAGAAAAAAAGTCTCAAACCTATGGAAACTGATCTGGTACACCTGACATACCTGAAACGCCAGAAAATAAGGAATTACAAGATAATAGAAAACTCTGTCGGGTGACAGATTTTTGAATCAACAACAGTTCCTAAAACAAACAAGGATACAAAATAAAAATGACAAGCTACAACCTACAAAAGGGAGAGGTATAGGCAAGGTAAGAGGACACCTATAACAAGAACTAAAATTTAAACCTGGTAGTATGTTGCCACTCTTGTCAGTCAGCACACGATTCCTATGATCAGAGGGAAAAGAAGCGTGTGATGACGTTTCTGCAACACAACAAACGTGACTGGAGGGAGATAGTTCTCCTCCAGTGATGTGCAAGCCTGCGCAAAAGCCAATCTCATGTATTAGATAACCATTAAAATCAAAGCCCACGCACAATTAAACTGCCCATGCAATTTCTATAAGCTATTTATCTTGAAAAATAAACTGCTCCTTATTCTTAATCACAGTTAAAATAGATAACCTTACCATTTACATCAATCTCATACAGCAGAACCTGACTAAACTCCCCTTCACTTGCACCATCTCTGCCATTTCAAAAATCAGAGTCAGCATTAACGATGCGACACAGATTTAGAGATAAAGTGTTACCTGTAAAATATAATTCTCTCAGGTTTGCGGTTAGTTGCTCTCCTAAATGTAAGTAACAATTCCCTGCAATGACAGTCAGACAATGAGTTGAAGGTGATGGCTTAACACCTTCAAATGCAGCCCACTGAGTGCACACATATTTATCACCTAACCATCCTAGCATGAATCAAACCCTTCTGAGCAGATACTAGTCCTCTATACATGGTCACATCAGGCCAATCCATAGAGGCCACCAACTGTTTCAATAATGTCAACAGAGAATACTATGGTGAACAATTAGTTAAGTAAAAAACATGCCTGCCCATAACAAACAAGCAACAGTGTCATACCGAACCAATAGAAGGACTAGAATCCTCCCCTGGTTGTGGATAGGTTACATCAGCACCAAAAATAATCGTAGGCTGATCACTCACAAGTGGCAATCTTCCATGGATGACAGTATTTCGACCTCCAACCTGTAAGAAGATACAAAAAATAAAAATAACAAAATTGGCCAAGACAAGCCTAGGAAATGCCCAACTAAAACAACCTGCCTTCACATTGACCTTAAGGTAAACATTCTCTGAATACTGATTGTTAAGCCTCGATGCCTGCTTGGGCTGGCAGCATTGAGACACTATCCCTAATTCAGTCTCTCACAAATTCTCTTGATTTTGCCTACAAGCAAATGAATTCAGTCGGCCAAGAAAAATGAGTTCAACACTTCTTCATACTAATACCAAATTCTTCACTCACCATATGATCCAGTAAGTAGTAGCTGAAGTCGTTTCCCAGGCTACTTCACAAGCTTGGAAATATATTGATCGTGGATGTCCACAAGAACTTTCTCTATTAAATTTGGATGAGCCGCTGTATGGACAGCATAGGCTGCCGGTCAAATACCTTGCAGTTCAACCAATCCATCAGGAGAGTTAATAAAGTCCATCCATTTGAATCAAGAAACAACAAATCATAGCATTCGAAGAAAGCTGACTTAAAAATACAAATCCATAACAATGGAAGAATGAACTAAATACATACCATTCCTTTGCTGATGCACATGTCAACTAATTGTTGGCTGAATTGAAATGCCAATTCGGGTCCCACAATTCACCATTTTCTAAAGTATCAAAATAACGCACATATCAATTGCAAACTACAAATGAAAATACTTTAAATAACTCATATATTACTTCACTTGTAGAATTACTTCTAAGGCAGCAAATACATTTCCAAATCTGCCATAGAAACTTTCACAAGAAGTTGCGCCTAATATGATATTTTTCTAAGCATGGGCCACCATGTGTGTTATTTTCCAACTACTTACGGTCTTACCTTGCTGATCATATTCCATGCCCCGGTGCGGGGTTCAACCTTAGCTTCCCGCCCACTTTCATGATGTCTCAGTATTTAGTAAATGCATTGAAAGCAGGATATTGCCCAATAGATTTTTAGATATGCACTTGCCATTAGTGGTGCCAGAACTCGTGCATCGACCAATGTAAAATCGTCCTTAACTTGAATGCTAAACTCTTTATGCACCAGCTCATCTCCACCATAATTGTTGTGTTTAACCATCTAATGAAAATAGATATCAATCAATGGAAATCATAAAACAAAGAGATAAAAGACAAAAGAAAGCACCACTGAAGTGTAATAAATAAATCCATTTTCACAAGGAATAGGAATCAAAGAAAAAGGATAGACCTGATTGACACAATTCTCTCTCTGTTCAGGACGTTGACAAGTAACTTTTAGCAGAGCAGTTACTTGTCTCTCATTTAGCTTCTTGACATGTCTCTGTCCTGAATCAATCTTGCATAGCTGCGATACAAAAAAAAAACACACACACACACACAAATAAGAACACATGACAAGTATGAAAACAGAAAAAACATTTATCAATAAAGCTTTAACCTCCATAGGCAAGTAGGCTGGGTTTGTTTCCTTCCCAGGCTGAATTGCAGGTAAAAACATTTGCTGAATACGGATGTTATATTTCTCATGGAAATATTGCACAACTGGCATTCTTGTGTGAAATTCATCAAGACGAAACCTGGAATAGAAAAAAAAAAATTAGAATGAGACAATAAAAAATACTACTTGACAATGCAAGGACATGTAAATTTTATACTGGTGACCAATTTTTGCCACAGTCATTAAGTCATATGCATCAAGTTCCCCCATATCCTCACTTACCGCTTTACTGTATTCGACTTTTCCCCTTATATCCATGGTCATGCTTTTTACCTTTGCTCCCTTCACCTTGAGTTTCTTTAGTTTTGGCTGCATAGATGCCAAGACCAACATGTGTCTTTGCCTCTACCAATTCTTCGCTATATCCATCTTCTCTATATAGTGGCACACAACTTTGTTTCCATAGTTTAAGTTGTTTTTCCCAATCAGGAGGGAATATCCAAGATTTTTCGAAATTATATAAGATCATATGAAAAAGTCTATCAAATCTTGGTGCTTCACAAAGGAAAATCACCATAAAAAACAAAATTCTAGACAAAGTCTTTATATTTTGTTTGTACAAAAATTGAGTAATACTATTCCTAAATTCAGAGAAATCAATCGTGATAGCATTCCAATTTAAACGACCATGTGCCATAAGTGACATGTAATCGCCCCCACAAAGGCATTTTGACCCATGCAACATACTTGGTTCTTCTACATTTCGAAGTTCAAACCAAGAATTTTCACTACGTTTATCTTCAATTGCGGTCAAATAAAGATTTTCTGGCCTAATTAGTACCATTATACTTGGCACATCGTCCGTCATTAACTCAACTCTCAGCCACTTATGAGGAGCTTGCCCAGTATTCCCTCCACTAAGCATTGGCACTCCACGTGCTAAATTAATTGATAATCTCTCTCTCACCTCGACAATATATTTACTATAATTTTTGGACCAAAGATTCGTATTTTCCCCCGTGAGATCGAGTGCTAGAACAAGATCTTCCTCCTCCATAACCCTACAACAACAAGGACATAGGAATATTTACTCAACTTGACAATAATAAAGCACAATTCAACTGCTGGACACACGGACAAAGGCATTTTCCAAGCATCAACCAAAAAATCAATCAACCATAACATTGAACAACACACCTCAAATATATTTGTACTCCTCAAAATTGCCAACACACAAGAAACTGTGGAAAAGAAACCCCAAGTTGTGGAAGCATGACAGAAGCAGTTAACGAAAAAAAATCACACAATATTCCAATTCACAATAAATTCAGGAACCACAATAAAGGATTGCATCCAATTCGTTTAATTAGTGAACCAAAACACAACAATACCTCCAGTGAAACATAACGCACACAATATGCTAAGCTGTATAGACCCAAATAAGTACACGACCAAATTCTCCATAAAAAAAAATGCAGCGCCATTCTCATGAATAAGAAATCACAAATGAATTTGAAAACAGTTAAAAGGCAGTAGAACAAGCTCACATGAAGTCATCCCAAAAATCTTTTTGTACAATCTGGGATTTCGAAAATCAGGATAATGATCCAAGGAGAATAAACAATTGGAGAATTATCAATGTCAAACAAAGCAGTTCACCATATAACCAAACTTTTTAAACGAATGCAAGAATCCAACGGAATCATAAGGTAATCTTTTACAAGCATATTAACTGAAAGCAAGATCCGCACCAATGTCAATCTCCAGAATTTTAAGCATCCAGTAAATCATCATTCAAAAAAACAGAGAATAACTGACCGTTTACAACACATAACCATTCCATGGAGCATAACAATTCACGTTTAATGCATTAGCTACAGAAATTGAGAATTGCCAACAGCTTTAGTGTATAAACATAGCAAACACAAATAGTCTCATATTCATACGTTCCTGCACGAAGTAAACATAAGGACATCAACATAGCAACATGAAGTGCAAGAAAAGCTATTTCGAAATCTGCCAGCGAAATTGTATTACATCCTTCCCTAAATCAACGCAATGAAACTTCCAATTATTTGCCACAACCAAACCAACAGATCCAAGGGAACCAGTTTCGCCAATCTAAGTATAGCAATACAAACCAATGCTGTTCACAATCGAAAGGACACGCATTTCAGTTTTGTAGTCTGCAATCGGACAGGATCATAGAAAATCCAAAGCTTGCAAACCTACCTCAAAACCGAATCAACAGCACCCAAGATCAACGACATGGGGCTCCCATTGTCAACCAGAATCTCCTTTTGTTTGAATTTTGGTACCTTCTCCTCTTTTTTTCAAACCCGGGCACGCCTTTTCCTTCTTCCCGTTTTCTTCCCGTTGGCGCACTCTCTCTCCTCTGTTTCTTCCCCCTCTTTCTTCTGGTCAGCCCTTCCTTCTTCATTAGGTCATTAGGGTTATTTGGGCCGAGCCGGCCCATTGTGACAGACGGGCCTTAGGTTTAGTTTTGGGTAGTTGTTTAGGTAATGGGCTGGTTTACAAACGGGTTTACTTTATTGGATCAATTTTTTGGGCTTGCGGCTTATTGGGCTAAACTTAAATTGAGATGGTGTTATAGTCTTAGTTGGATCAGGTCTTTTTTATTCACCTGGACTAAGGTTTTAAACGAGCTCATTTTGAACTCGTAAATGATGTAAATTGTAAATTTTTAAGTTTGAAAATTTATGGGCTTTTAGACTTTGACAAAAATTGGGGTACAACAACTCCCCATTTGCGGGATTTTACATAGTAAATGACACGTAAATGTATGATATCCCAATTTTAACTGTGTGAATTTTTAAAACCAATCCAAATATTTTAAACCATTACTTTAATCCGCCAAAACACTTTAATCGAGAGTCACTCCCATCTTGGCTAATCATGGGTTTTTTTAAAAAAAAAAATGCGCGAGATCACTATGGTCATTCCCGGCTTGGCTAATCATTGGAAATGATTTTATTTTTTTATAAAATGCTCGGGATCACTAGGGTCATTCCCGGCTTGGAAAATCTTAAAAGTGCGCGGGATCACTATGGTCATTCCCGACTTGGTAAATCTTAAAAGTGCTCGGGATCACTAGGATCATTCCCGGCTTGGAAAATCTTAAAAGTGCTCGGGATCAATAGCTCAGCTCGGTCAAAGGTTTTTTTGGCGTATCGAATTGTTACTATCAGAGTCCGTTCCAGCCTCTGATGAGTGGTCTGAATCTTTCGCTTCAAATTATGGTTCTAACGTAGTCTCCCAAGGGAATGCCGACTGCCCAAGAAGCTGAAACTGATCCGATGATGTTAACTGGTTATGCAGATTTGGAAGCGTGGCAAAAAATCTTTCCCGTCGATGGACTTGTGCTGTGCGTACTAGGCCTCAGTGAGAGTGGAGGAACTGAGGAGGAAAGGGGAAATCTGCTTAAAAGGCCATTTTTGACTGGAGTGCCCTCTTGATAGAGCAGTTTCATCTCCCATAGTTAATATATAATAAGGCATGGTCATTATGTTTTGCTTTTCTTGTGAGTTACATTCTTATTAGTTATTTATAATGCAATGGATGGGAGATAATAGACTTCATGACACTGTAGGCTTTCTCAAAAAAAATATATCAAAGTCTTTACAAGCAATATATATGTGTGTGTGTCTTGGATTCTTATGAGATATGTTTCTTCTACGGAAATAAATTTGAATGATGATAATAATTTTATTGATTCTATTCTTGATGAAATGTCGTTGGGAGGTTCTCAATTTGCGCATACCAGAGAAGAACAATTACCCATACGTGTCGAGGAAAGTGAGAAGTCAAAAAAGAACCCGCGGCTTGGAAACTTTTCCACACAGGAAGATCTAGTATTAGTGGGAGGATGGCTGAACACTAGTTTGGAATTTGGATGCAGTTCAAGGAACGGATAAAAAAGGATCGACATTCTGGAGAAGGGTTTCAACAACATACCAGAGTTCTATAGGGTCCACTTTTTCAGTGTGCAGAGATTGCTCCTTAATTAATCGATGGTCAAATATTCAAAGTTGTGTTAATAAGTTCATGGAATTCCTATCTTAGATCGAGAACTCTCATCCTTTCGGTGCCAACGAACAAGATAACGTTATGCTTGAATGTTATACTAAATTGTGAAATTGATTCATATATGTAATGTTATAATTGATTAAACTGTTTAATTCTTAATCAAATTGAGATGGCAAAATTCATGTATCGATACATCCAAAATATAACTTTTCAGTTCGAACATTGTTGGAAGGTATTACGACACCAACCTAAATGGCTTACACACATTGAGGGTGGAAACACCAAGTGACGTTCTACTAGTATGTCAAGTTCTCCGTCTACTTCAGAGTCGATTAACTTAAGTGATGAGTTACCTCACCATGATACCATCATTGATTTGGAAAGACCTATTGGTAAGAAGGCCGAGAAAGAGAGAATGAGAAAATAAAAAAGACAAAGATAAATATGTTGGTTCTCTTGGTGATGTAATCCTGTTCGTTTACACTGCTAAACACGGCCAAGGAGACACTCAACCAACTCAAATCAAAGGTAATGTAATATATGAAGTTTTATTTACGCACAATTGGCATTTCCCAGTTTATATAATGATAAATCTAGGATTTTTTTAGTGCATATAATTCGGAAACTTGGGGGGTTTGTTTAGTGCATATAATTCATAAAGTGATAAAAAATTAAAGACCTACTGATTTGACAATATAAGTTTGTGTTTATAATACGTCATAACTTTGAGTTGCATTAATGTTACAGCCCAAAACAGTTTTGAAGACTCTGATCAAACACACCGGATTTCCAATTTTGATTGATTTTAATTTTCTCTTTTGTTTTTATGACAGCCCTGCAAAGTGCGAATTATGGGATCATGAATTTGACAAATCATGTATCTGATGGGTTCATACCATAGCATGCAGTGTCAAAGTCCACCAGCAGTCTTCACCAACCCACCATGCACCACCAGGAGTCTTTCACCAACCCATCAGCCCACCTCTGTTGAAATTTAGTTTAGAGTTTGGCCGAAGTTTGGCAAATATTTCTGACTTTACTTGGTTTATATCTCTATATAAAGAGAGATGTGTCAGGATGTATTAGATATACAAGTAGTGAAAAAAACACAAGAAGAGAGTTGTAGAGAGAGAGAGAAAAACAGAGTTGTTTCTCTGTGAGAGAATCGGTGCAATGAGAAGCACCGTGTGAGTTGAGTATGAGTGTTGTAACCTCCTCCTCCCAGTATTAGCTCTAAAAAGTCAGTGTTTTTCTCTCCCGTTGACGTAGGTCGTTAGTGACCGAACCACGTATATCTCGGTGTTCATTGTTTTTCCGGTTTCGTTTTTCCGCATACACTGACCTTATATCCTCAACAGTATCGAGATATGATCAGATACATCAAGAACTAAAGTTTGACAAATATTGTACCAATGAGTTTTCATGTGTTCGAAAATTTAGTTTTAAGAAACTCTGAAGTTGAGTACATTTTAAGCACATTCGTTTTCTTGCAAAGCTTGCTTCGTCTCAACAACGAATAAGGTTCTGTTCATTATCAAACAAAAGATCTGTCACATTTTTGTTTGGGATTAATGCTCCATTTTTTTTGAGGAAAATCAACTTTTTATGAAAAATATATTCCAAAGAAAAAATTATCATGAAAAACAAACTAATTTTTAGTGTTTGGACAAAAAGCTTACTAATATTTTTTAATTGTTTGTTTGGTAGAAAACATAAATTTATTTTGAGTATAATATTTGTGTTGTGATATTTGTATACATATAATTATCAATGTGTCCATATGTAATAACAATAATAATAATTTTAACATATACATATAATATTATCAAATAATATGCAACAAATCGATTGTGCAATTTAATAATTCAAAAATTCAAAATTAAGGGCAAATTAGATAAAATGACATAATCATGTTTAATTTTAGAAGGAGGTCCAATTCATTTAAAAAATTAGAAATAAGGACAAAATAATTAAACTACCCAAACTATCCATCTCATCTATTACATGTGGTCTTCATCTTCGACAATAAAAGCTCATCTTCTCAACATCTGATCGAAGAGAGACCACTTCCGTTGAAATTGTATCGTTGAGAGGAGTCCAACGACGATGGTCTCTCCTCAATCCGCCGCCGAAAAAGGCCAGATCGAGGCAAAACATTCGAAACACATTTTGCCTCAATCTGGACGATTCTGACATCGGATTGAAGCGATACTGGTGGCGTTGGATTCGTATCGACCAAACGATTTCAACGCCACCAGTCTTACCTCGATCCAACGTCGGAAACAACTGCAGCAATGAAAAGAAGTTTTGGGGCGTCGTCGGAGCTTCGCGGTGTCTTTCCGGCTGCTATGGACCTCTGTTCTGGCTGTCATAGGTCGGGCTTTACTCCTCTCATAGTTGTGCTTCTTTTCAGACCAACGATGATCATTTTGGTGGTCGGACAAAAAAGTTAAGCTAAAAAATTGAAATCATAATTTTAAAACTCTTTTTCTCTGTATAACCTATATTTCTCTGTAGATCCTTTATTTATCTTTAGAATCACTTTTTCTCTGTAAAATATATTTTTCTCTATACAATATACAATATACCCAAAGCTCGTATTCAATACTAAAATCCTATGTCCCAAAGTTCAGACATAAAAGTCAGGTCAAAAAATATGAAATCATAGTTTTCGTTCTACTGTTAGTGCATAACTTTTTCTCTCTTTATAACCTATATTTCTCTGTAAAATCTTTATTTCTCTGTAGAACTCTTTTTCTTTATAGAACATATATTTCTCTGTAGAATCTTTATTTATCTTTAGAATCACTTTTTCTCTATACAATAGACCCAAAGCTCGGATTCAATACTAAAATCATATGTCCCAAGGTTCAGACATAAAAGTTAGGCCAAAAAATATGAAATCACAATTTTCTTTCTACTGCAAGTGCATAACTCATTTTCTCTTTATAACTTATATTTCTCTGTAGAACATTTATTTCTCTGTAGAACTCTTTTTCTCTGTAGAACTTATATTTCTTTGTAGAACCTTTATTTATCTTTAGAATCACTTTCTCTTCGTAAAATATCTTTTTTCTCTATACAATAGACCCAAAGCTCGGATTCAATAATAAAATTTTATGTCCCAAGTGATGAACCCAAGGCTCCGACATAAAAGTTAGGCCAAAAAATATGAAATCACATTTTTATTCTACTGTTAGTGCATATCTCTTGTTCTCTTTATAACCTATATTTCTCTGTAGAACCTTGATTTCTCTGTACAATTCTTTTTTCTATATAATTTTTTTCTCTATTCGACAAACCCAAAGCACAGATTCACTACTAAACATTTATGTCCCAAGTGATAAAACTCAAGGCTCGGATTCGTTAAACCCTAATGGACTCAAGGAACGGATTCACTACTAAAATATTAAATGTCACGAGTGTTAAACCCTAGGGTCCTAACTACTAGACCTTAACGGGCTCGGATACCCTAAACATCGAGGTTCAAACTTTCAAAATTGGTTAGAACTCTTTTTTCCTATAGAACTATTTTTCTCTATTCGACAAATCAAAACTCATATTCGCTTTTAAAAACCTATGTCCCAAGTGATGAACTAGAAAGTTCAGATTCACTGAATCCAACAAATTCTTACCATTGGAAGCACTTGAAGCAAGACCTACATAATGTGCTAATAATATCATAATAAAATGTACAGTGTTATTTTTCTCTGTAGAAAATACGTTTTCTCTGTAGAACCTTCGAAAACATTTTTTGACCAGGTAATCACTTTCCGATGATGGATTGAGGCGGGACCAGGGACGTTGAAATTGTCTGACAAAGATGAATTCAAAGTCATTGGTCCCGTCTCGATCCATTTCCAGAAACGACCAGATCGAGGTAAAACACGTTCTGATTGGTGCCGAATATTTTGCCTTGATTTGAAAGTTTCCAATGTCGGATCTTGACAAATCTAGTGGCGTTGGATTTGTTTCGGCCTAACGATTCTAAGGCCACTAATCTCACCTCGATCTGACACGAGAAACGATCGGATTGAGGCCAAATGTGTTATGAACATTTTGCCTCGAATCGACAGTTTTCGATGTCTAATCTTGGCAAGGCCAATGGAGTTGGATTCGTCTCGACCTCACGATTCCAACGCCACTGGCCTCTCCTCAATCCAAAGTCGGAAGCATCCGCAGCGAGAAAAATAAGTTTTCAATTATATTTAATTGAAATAACAATGATAAATCTGCAATTTCAAATTTTGTCCTTAATTCAATAAATTTAAAAATCAGTTGGACCTTAACTAACAAAAAAAATTTAGCTGTCCTTTTACTCTTAAAAGTTAGTAAATTTGGACATAAACCTAATTTTTCCAAAAATTAATAGGTCTAACATTTTTTTAGGATCACCTAAAGGAATGAGAATTTAGAAAGGGAGCAACAAGCTAAAAAATAATAACTTAAAACAATTTATATTAAGCATTGGTAACCAAAATAAGAAATATATAATTTTTTTTTTATTCAGAGGAATTGGGGATGGGAATTCAAACTCGTTCTCTATTAGAAGAGTCGATACTTACATATATAGCAATTGTCGCTTAACTGCAGACTCACTTGCAGAAATATATTAATTTCTAAAAATATTAGAAAGACTAAAATTAAGGAATTTATGAAGTGTGTGTTATTTATGTCAATAGCAGCCTAGACCACTAGAATGGAGGAAAACAGGGTGCATCTATATGCACATAGTTTTTGCTAAGTGTACATTAAAGTACAATACGTCAGATTTTTATCACTACAAGGCAAGCATGCGTGATTACGGTAACAGTGCTCGTCAGACTTTGACCGCTGATGTTTTTTATTTTTACCTTTTTTTCCTTTTATCTGATTTTTATTTACCCTTAGAAATGCCAAAAATCAATTCAGAAAGACTTTTCTCACGCATTGTGTCTCCACGTATCTTCCACTCAAGTAGGTATTTGGTTATGTTTCTATTTCACCCCGACGTGCGTATTTTGTTTTCTTTGATTTTTGGGAAGTAAAATTCTGATTTTTAAAAAAGTTTCCCCCAAAATTTACAGCTTCTAGAAGAAAATCTTCTAGGGGCTGCGGCTTGTATTCCTAGATTATTACAATTTTCGATAATAATAGTGTAGAAGTATTTTTTTCGATTAATGTTACATACACAATTATGATTCTCATTTTATGCTCAACCACTATCAGGATCCGAATTCACTGGAGGCACAACTATAAAACGGGATCCAAGCGGTAGACATGTCGGTCACTTGGTCGATCTCCATGAAGAAAGCTCAAGAACCTTGAATTTTTGTTTCTTATGATCCTAGTGTATTCAAATTTTTTGATTCATGCATAAATATATTTTAAATAATTTCACTATTGACTGAATTTTATTAGGGGCCTTGTACAATTTCTTTTAGGCTGCATGATACATTTTATCCCATATTTATAAGATATTTTTCATAATTTCATTGGATCTCGTGCCCCAAGTAAATCATTCCATTCGTGCCCTCAATTATTGTGACATGTGAAATATATTATTGATTATAAACACAAATAAGATTCACTTAACATCTAACATTTCATACCAATTTTAGATAAAATTGAAATCATAAATTAGGGTTGTCAAATATTTTCCATAACGAATAATAGATAAAAACCTATAACAAAATTGCTTATTATTTATTTTTTTAAATATGGAAGAAAAAGCTAATACAAAAAGAAATGAAGAAAATCCAGCTTTAGTGTGGGCCCACACGGTAGAATGGCATTTTTGGAAAGGAAACTTTCAGACAGACGTAGTCAATTCAAAATTTATAACTATTTCTAGTCAAATTAATGTTGTAAGGCAAGTCAAATCATTGTGTATATTTAGTACAGAAAGCTGTCTATTTAGCAATTGCCGGAAAACAACAGCCTCTTTTCTTCGTCTCATTTTTTTCACTTTCTGTTGATTATTAATTTTCTTCCAAACAAACCTGAAACATACAGAGCATAATCTACTGTGTTTTTTTAATATCCTTCATGTAGTAAGTAAGAGACTTCGGGATCTAAACCTTGTTACCTTATTTACACAACTATATGCATTCACTAAATTATAATTGACGGACCATCTACAATCGAGATAGGACCGTTCGAATGTAAAATGGATGTACCATTCACAAGTAATTATAACTCGTACAACCCACTCGTTAAGTCAGACATAATATAACTTATAAGTACGGGAGATACTTAGAAACCAAACTATCACACCGAAAGATTATCGACAAACAATCTAGCTTATAAGCACATGCCCATCACCTTCCGACCAAGAGGCACATTTTCTAAGAAAATGACACAGTCTCACAAGCTCGATGTATTCACGAGAATCAGATCACCCAAATGGACAATACCTCTGGTGTAATGAGTTTATCCAAATTACAAGATTATTAACATATACAATAATTATATGCACAACAAACACTAGCTAAGGGCAAATCTACACTACTTGCATTAAAAAAAATTAAAAATTAAAAATCAACTTAGATTTATTATATGTTTTAATTTTAAGAGTTGATTACCCAACTGAAAGCCCCTCCAAAAGTTAAAAATAACCACATTTCATATAAATTTAGTCTAAACATTTTAATTTCTAAGCTTATTATCCTTTAAATAAAAACAGAGCGCTGTCCTGCGAACCCCGCCAACCTTTCACACCCAAATTTTCAACTCCGCCAATAATGAAGCTTCCCTCAATAAATTTTATGAATTCACTATTGGGGTTACAATTCATGTCAATTGATTTTAGATAAAAATTGATAGATAATTCTAGGTCTGTAGTCATCACAAGATAGGAATTATATGAGAAGTCGAGCTAAATTTTATTTGTTTTGATCAAATCATTTAATTGATCATGTCCCATTTTTATTTGATTTTAATGTAAAATATGTAGTTTTTTCAAAAAAGAAAAGCGACCCAGTGATTCCAAAGTTGGAGCGGAGAGCAATCAACATGAACAGTGGTATATCTGGGCTAGAAAGTCTCCCGGATGGTACCGACCCATGATTCTCCGATTTTATTTTCGTTTTTTGCTGGTCCTTAGACGGAATTGTCCACAATGCAAGAAATAAGTGCGATGGGTCCAAGTGGGAGAAGCCGCCGGGGGCTGGTTGAAATGTAATATTGACGCAGCTTTATTTGAAAGTAGGGGGGCCGTGGGTTTTGGGGCTGTGGTCAGAAATGAGTATGGGGTTATGGTGGAAGCTATGAGTGGATGTATGCCCGGTCCTATGAATCCTAGTATTGCTGAAGCACTTGGCTGTCGTGAAGCATTAAGTTGGTTAAAGAACTCTGGGCATCTTTGTGTGATTGTTGAGTCAGATGCATTGTTGCTTGTCCAGGCAGTTAATGGCTCTGCTTCAGACTTGTCTTATTTTGGTTCTATTGTTGATGATTGTAAATCTCTTGCTAAGGATTTTGAGACTTGTGTTTTCAAGTTTGTGAGGAGATCAGCGAATCAGGTAGCTCATAAGTTGGCTAGGGCTGCTGCTTCCTTGTCTGATCTTATGGTGTGGCGTTCGTCACCCCCTAATTTTATTACTGATGTATTAGTTTTGGATTCTATTTGAATGAATTTTCCCATTTCAAAAAAAAAAAAAAGTGCGAGAATGGCAACTGGTTCAAGGGGCCGAAAATGCATGCTCTTATTCATTTGGGCCTAAGGCCCAAAATTCTAAAGCTCCACTATAAAGCCCAAAATGGCAATTTTAAAGTAACAAATTTAATTAATAGTTAAAAAAACGAGTATCTCCTTCGGCTGTGTTAACACGTGACATCGCCGACTCAAGCGACGCATCCCTTCCCTTTAACCGGCTAACCCTACGCATATGGCCCTCCATTAAAAAAAAAGTTCTATATCTCTGACTCTATCTGTAATTCTGTATCTCTCGCTTATTAATCCTGAAGATTTCTATGGAAGGGGATATGGCGAGTTCCGGTTCGGCCAATCGGACGTCAAGTCGAAATTATCTGTGTGTTTCTCATCTGAGCTATTTTTTATCGAATCAAATTGTTATCTGGGATTTTTTTTTTTGGTTTCATGTGGCAATTATTGATGCTCTTTTTTTTGTTGTTGGTGATATTAAGGTGTGATCGTTTTTATGGGGTTTCTAATCTGAATCATTCTATCTCTATTCCTTTCTTTAGCTTTTGTGATCGTGAATTTAGGCTGTTGATTTTTCTGTCTGAGACATTCATGGTGGGGAAATTATCATCACTACTATTAATATCGTGATTTTGAGGTTTGAATGTCAGCCTTCTGATTTCTGATTTTTTTTGGGTTTTGATAGGTTTGAGAAGTCTATCAAAATACAGAGAAGCCAATCTTGGCCATCTGGGAAGGTAAAAATCCTGCAGAAAGCAGATGCTGCTGGGACGACTTCTGATCTTTACGAGTTGTACAAGGGTACTGGAGAAAAGAAAGAAAATATTACACCTTTAGATGCTGTAGCGAGTGAGGAAGGTGTGCCGGATAAACTTGATTCTGCTGACATGTCCGCACGAACTCTAATTCCTTCTCCTCAAACTCGGTCACATGAAGCTGAGAAAAAGTATGAAGTTGTGGGAAATGAGGATGAGGCCAAGCAAAGGCAGGTGATAGCTATTTTGAACGGGCTAACTCCTGAAAATTTTGATAAACTATTTGAGCAAGTAAAAGCAGTTAATATAGATAATTCTGCTACTCTTCTTATTTTCATCTCTCATATCTTCGAAAAAGTTGTGGAAGAGCCTCAATTTTGTGAAATGTATGGAAGTTTCTGTCATCGACTGGCTCGAGAGTTGCCTGTTTATTTTGCTGAAGAATATGAAAATATATCTTTCAGGAGATTGCTCCTTATTAAGTGTGCGGCGGAACTTGACAGGTTTCATGTGGAGCAAAATGTTGAGGAGAAATTTTGGTCGTCTCTTGCTAAGTACCACTTTCGTTTAAGGAATCATCTTTTGGTGGAAGAAGGTGAGCCTAAACAGTCTAAAGAGGAAATAGAGGCCATGATAGCTAAGGCACGAAGGCGAATTTCGAGAATTGTGGGACTGATCGGGGAGTTGTATCAGAAGGAGATGTTTACTGATAGAATAATTCAGGATTGCATTAGTTGCTTAATGCATGATCTTCCTGGTGATTCTGAAGATCACCATGAAATGCTCGAGGTTTTATGCAAATTATTGAGCGGCAGCAAACAATTGATTGACCAGGAACGTGTTGATTTCTACTTTGAGTGGATGACCAGATACTGGAGACCATCTTCTTCTAGGGTTCGAAGGTTGTTGGAGGATACAATTGAACTAAGAAAGAATATATCACAACAGATGCATAGGATTGAAAAAGATGGAGGAAGTGAATCCCATCAGTTGGAAGGAGCATGCAGTGAAAACGAAGGCAGCGAAGATGAAGTCTTGGAGTGCTGTGATGAACACGTGCCGGCAAAGCTCCAGAGAAAGTTGGGCGAGGGTAGGTTCGAGGTGTTTTCAGTGCGGGTGGAGATGAAGGAAGAAAGTGGTCCATGTGACGTTTGCGGCACAATCACAATTACATATCCTATATCTCAAGACATCTTTCACCAAACTGGGGGGGTTTATCAATCAGTAGACATGAAGGATCCATATTTGTGTTTAACTGGCCCATATAAGCCAATCTTAGAATACTACGATTATCATGTCCTCTTTGCGGATCTCAAGGGCAAGGAAGATGCCTCATTTACTCCAGAGGAAGTGGCTGCGAATGAATCTTATCATGAAGGTAATTGTAGAGTTGGCAGTTACCTCTCTTACCAAACCAATATTAACAAACCACCAGGTTTCAATTACAGTGCATTATATACCTCTGGCTTCAACACACTTCATTCCACCTACGTAGAAGGCGATTTTTATCCAATCACTGTGGAATATGCTATAATCGATTATTCAGTGTGGGCCAACGTGGAGGTTTTTCTCTCAAGCTTGAAAGGAGATTATAATGTTGCTGCTATATATGGTAGCATTGCTGCTTTTAATCCGGTAGTGAAGAGGGAAGTCATGCTCTTCAAAAAAAAATCTCCTGGAGATGAGAAATCAGGCGAGCGTGGCAAAATAAGGCCTGGAGATGGAATTAGTTTGTCAAGAGCCTTAGTAGTCTCGCCATTTGACTATCCCTTGAGAGTTAAAGCTTTCCTGAAGCATGGTGAGGAGATAGAGATAGTCAATGCCACTGCAAAGTTCATTCCAAAACTCCAGGGGTCTGACGAAATGTATATTAACGGCGAGGGCGGGGTGGTCCGAGTCAAGGTCAATTGGTTTGTCGATGATGTTGAATTATCCCACATGAGCATGTGATTTCAGATTTAAGTTGTGTTGAAGGTATCATCGTTTTGCACTTTTTATTGTAATCTTTATTGTTAATATTTATTTTCGGTTTATGCTGGGTAGGGTCTCTGAAAGTTCCATATTTTGAGCTGTTTTTGTAGATTCCTAGACATGATTGCTACGGTTTCTCTCCTGTATTTGCTCTACTTGTAAGAAAGTTTACATGGCTGTGAATTTCTCTACTCTGCTTTGTTTAATGGACACTCAGTCCTGTGAGGTTTTGTGAATTTTTCTACTCTGCTTTGTTTACTGGACACCCAGTCCTGGGAGGTTTTCTGAACTTTCCGAACCCGCACTATTTTTTTTATTTTTTATTTTATTTTATGATGCTATCATCAATGTTATCCTCTTTATAATTACTATGTGCTTACTTGATATTGCTCACTCTGGTAGATTGTTGAATAATAGGATCACTCGGAACATTTTCATAATAAATCATGAAAATTATCTTACTATTGCATGTCTAGGTATACTACATGTGACGGGTTTAGGGGTTTCATCCTTCTGGATAACCAACTCACGGTTCATTGATAGAAAAGGTGGACTTTTATGGTAGCATAACTTATCCCTTGCACTGTAAGATTTACTCGCGTCTTTGAATATGAGGGTATGCAGGTGGAAAATGTCTATCTATTGAATCAGATTGGTTTTTTTTTTCTTTTTGCTGAAACTGAATGAAATATCTATTGTTACCTTAAGATTGAAAATTTTGAATAGAGACAAGTTTAACAGTGATGTCGGAATCCAGGTAAAAAAGCCTAAACCATCCTACTATTTTGTGGTGATCTTGTTTGGTACTGAATGTTGTGTTCGTCTCTGAACCAAACGACTATGCTGTTTTGATAATTTTTTGGCAGGGAACAAGCCGCCCCACGCACTATCATGTGCTGTATGATGAGAACCGCTTTACTGCAGACACTGACTAATAATCTCCACATAACTTTTCTTCATTCAAAACTAGAGTTCACATTGAAAAAACATATTTTTCTAAATGTATTATCTTTTAATTCCTTATTTTCTGGCATTTTTCAGGTATGTCAGATGTACCAGAAAAGTTTCCATAGGTTTGGGACCCTTTTTTCTCTTCTTATTGTGTTTCTCTCTTTGCTTTGACAAACCAATTTTTTGTGACGTTCTTTCAGTCTACTTATGGCTCCATTTTTATTGGAAATGCAGTGCCTCCTGCTTATTACGCTCATTTAGATGGGCAAGGTATTGGTGGAGCAAGGGGTGGACTTCCCTGAGTCATGGAAAACATTATAGGCGTTATGTTTTATTGCTGAAATGGGGTATTTTGGTATCGTATTGGGTAGTTTATTTTGGTAGTTTGGTGGTTCTCTTTGGATATTGTCGCTTCTTTTATGATAGAGAACTGGTATTTGCACGTGTAAGTTACAACTAGAGGGATATATTATATGTTGCTGATTTGGTAAATTTTAAATAGTATTCACCTTGCAGATAAGACTGTCATTTAAAAGAATTTAGTTGAAGGCACTACTCTATGACAAAGCATAAAACAATCAACATACAGGCTAAATTATATGCTACTGGTAAAATTGTTTACCAAACACACTCAATGCAGCCAATAAGATCTCCACATGAGATTTTTTTTTGCCTTGAAGCAGCCAAGGAGAAAATGTTTTTAGACATAGACAAGCATCATTTGATTCCATATGGGATCGAAAACCATGCAGCAAGATTGATCGTAAAGAAGAGTTCAACGATTGCACTTTTGGAAATATATGAAACAAAACAACTAAGAGCATAAATTAGATGTGAATGTGATAGTTGTTTTTTAATAAAATGGACATACTGCGATGGGACAAGCGGAGTATAAACTATATTAGGCTCCACAATCTCGACAAGAACCAACATTTTTCCGCCATTAGCATCTCCTTTCAAGCAGTGGGAGAACACTTTCGGTGCTAGTCCTTGTGAAGATAGTTGTGAAATGACAGACATTTCCTGTTGACCAAACACAAAGATCCCATCGACTGCTCTATCTGATTTAATTTTGTCAAGTCTGCAGTTTGTAAGGTGCTACACCTGTATTACATGATTCAGCACCCAAGGAAGTTAACCAGAGGCCAAACCAATAAACAAAGAAAAACAGTGATGATGAAGCTTGTTAATCAGACAATGTGATGGCTCACTCAAACACTATCTGAGCCGAAGAATTAGTAGTCAAAGTATTCACTACGATTGTATCAAAATGTAGCAAATCTGATATGTAATAGCCTGATGTACTATTGCCATCTCCATACTGAAATGTGTAATTGCACTGGTTGGTTTGAGCATAACACAGAGAATCGGATGACTGGACTCCTTGGCTGCATCTCTGGTCTGAACAAGATATCAATGAAGCTGTTGATTAGCTCCCAGGATTAAAGAAATTCAGCTGAATCTGTGAGAAATCAGGCCTTAAAGCTCTTAGAATAAAAATCAATTGAGAGATGAAACCAGTGACTAAGATATGAAAAACTTAGAATTTACTTGGAGTCCACTAATGAAATTTTTAACTTTAAAGGCCTTGGGCCTTTTCCGAAGTCCACAGAGTCAAAGCCCGTAAATTCTAAATAAAGTCAAACCGACTTAGATTAATGTACCTAAATTATCTAACCAAAAGATTATCAAAATAATTAATAATGACCACTCTTACGAGTGCACCATTACATTGCCTTTGTAGGCCAAAATAGCAACACATAAATGCGGAGAAAATGTGCATTTCTTCCAATATATATATATATATATACCAATAAAATTTCAAAGTTTTCATACGTGAAAGTTAATTTAGTTTATTAAGAGCAGCACCACTTTTTTAAAATTTAACCCAAATACATCTAAGTAATATTGTCTGTTCTGAGTCAAATAGACACACAAATTTATTCTATTTTTTAAAACGAAGAAACTCTTGGCTCAAATTGTATACTGTGACAATTGAATAAGATCTAAATCCTAAGTCACATAGAAGATTTAGCAACTCTTATGATCCTGTAATACTCAGGAGACTTGAACTCACGACCTCTCGATAACGCAAAGAGAATAACACGAATTTATCATCCGACATACTCAAGACCAAAAAAACATGTCACTTGTGAGAGAGGAGTTTAAATTTTACTCTTATATCATTCAATTAGGTATATCAATCTAATCTAACGTGGGCCTATACAAGTCAAAGACACCACTAGATGCAGCAAATTAATGGGCATATCAGCACGTACGAGAGATACATAGTGGCGTGTATTTATAAATACATAGTGTTGATGGCTTAATGGCCTACTTATCTTTATGTCTCGGGCAAAACATTTACTTTAAGCATGCCCATCGAAATGTGAACATCCTTTTCTCTTTTCCTCAAACAAACTTAAAATAATGTGCAACAAGGACATTTTATAAGATTTAGGTCTAAAATACTGGTTCTTCTCATTGCAGTAGTGCTGATCATATTGCATATTAATTTGTAGTATAAGATTCAAAATTTGAAGATTCTATACAATTATTGCGTTCGCGCACATGTGTGTGTATATTTATCACCTCAAAATCTTTAGAGTTGCAGTGGCTAACTCTTATATATTATGATATGATCAAACGTGAGTTTGTTCTTTGAAGTCATGGAGGTCAAAGTAGTATTTAGAAAGCCAGCCTTGGATTATCTCGACCTCAGTTTTTCGCTGTGCGACCAACCATTCTGGATCAGTTTCTTTAGCTGGAAGTATATCTAGGCAATGAGACCCTGCAAAATTACTCCTACATTAACTGGGATTGCTCATATTTCATAAATAAAGGTAAATAATTTCGGTGTGCAAGATTTTCGCAGTGGACAGCTTCGGATATGTACATTTTGAAAATAACTGATTTATATGCACATACCATTCACTGTGGTGACTGCAACAATACTATCTGAAATGTTCTCTAACACCCTGCAGCACAAAAAGGAAAAATAAAATTATTAAACCAACACAAATTAATTAATAACTTTCTTTTTGGAAAAAAAAAATTTGTTTACCCTCCACTGCTATGAGGATCGTTGAGACCATTGGAGAATATGATGTTGCTGGCAAACCTACGGAGAATCAACTTCAAATCCTGCAAAAAGTGTTGTCAAAAGACTCAAAACTATTACAAATTAACAGAAAACTCCAAGAACATTTATATATATATAGTATTTAATTTGGGATATATAGTATAGACATACATGGCAGCCATAATAAGTTGTGAGCCAGTGAGGCTGAGGAGAGACTCCAAACAAGCTCTTGCACTCATTGATGTAGCTGCTTAGGTTAAAGGGTGCTGGTGGGAACATAGTGTCTTTGTTATTATGACCAATTGGCATCACCATCTCGCTACATGTCTGCAAATTTTATTAAAATTCAATATATGAGAATACTTTTTTTGGGTAACTGAGAATGACACACTACAGACGAGTTTGTCTTTTAGATAGTTAACATAAGCCTAAACTTGCACTCTGAAATATCCCGCTGGACGATATGGTATCGTGTGACCATAAATATATTGCACCGAATAGAAATATATGTGTATGGTCATAGGAAAAATAGTGCAGATTTATGTGTGTTAATGGTGTGACGTACTTGCCATCTCCATCCACGACTTCCTTCATTGAATTCATTCATGTCATAGCAAGATCTGTTTCCCATATAAGCCACAACACCTGCAAATATTTTGCCAAGAATTCCTCTTCTAGATCTGTTGTTATATGCTCCATCAATGCCTCCACAGACTATACTGACAGGATATATTTGAGGTTCGTTGTACTGAGCTGCACCAGCATAAATGGAGTCCAAGTAGTCCTTCAACTCAAATGTTCTCTTTAATGGCCTGAAACAAAGGCAGAAAAAACAGTTAATTACACAAGTTAATCACTAATTAGACAATTTAGAGATTTTGTTATTTAATTAATTACTTGCAGGTCTTAAATCTCTTGCTGAGGATTGCAAGACCATTAGGCTTGGAAGCTACTTTGTCAATTTTCGCCCACGATTTCCGTATCGTCTGGTAGCAACTCTCGCTGGTTTCCTGCATCCATCGTTCATCTCTGTGATTAGTGATTATTAAGAAAATGTTAATTAATGAAGGAAATAAAGTTGTTAATTTTTTCTGTTACTTTGAAATCTTTGGTCACAATAGAATAGTATCCAGCTTGTGGTGCAATGTCATCAAAGTAAAGAACAGGAGCCGAGGAAGCTAGTGCTCCAAGAGCAATATGTGGATACTTTAGTCGGAACCAAGATGCCAGCACTGTAAAAGTAAATCATAATTAGTTCATTAACTAATTAATATTTATATACAAGATATCTATCCTTTAAGTATGAAACTTGCAATTAAATTAAGAATTAATTCTGAATAATTACTTACTCCCGCCATATGATCCTCCGATGACAATAATGGGAGAAAGATGTGCAGATAAATTTCTCTTTATGTGCATGAGCACAGCAGCATAATCTGCTATAGCTTGTGCCGAGTTGAAGTGGCCTAGAGAACTTGCATTTCTCAATGCTTCTTCTGTTGACCCAAACGGGATCGATTTTCCATAGTAACGATGCTGCCAAAATCAACAATTTATTAAAGATCTATAATTGTCCACAAAAAATGCAGCGTAAATAAATAACTCCCACGCATAAAGACTCTCATAGTGAGCGCGTTCGGGGACGTACAAACGATGTTTGTACACTGGCTGTTTTCGAGAATTGAAAAAAAAAATAGTTTAAGTATTCACTACTCTAACTACCTCAATAAACACCAGCAGAGCCTTAAAACGAGAGGCGTTATCGGTGAGGAATCCAATAACACTTAAATCAGAATCCATGGACGCTTCTTCCCCGAGGAAGACGAGAATTGGGGAATTAGTCTCTGTGCCTCCCCAGTATTTAAAGTTGATTGCATATCTTTGATCAAAAGTGGTGTAGCTCTCAGGTTTATAGTTGAAGTGGTCGAGTGTTTGGGGGTACAAGAATGTCTGGAAGTCGTCATCAGTAGTTGAGGCTGCAGTACTACTTTTGGGTATTTCGAGTATTCTGGAATTTCGAAATGCTCCGAGCCTTGGCGTTGCAGAAACAGAAGTACTGATAATACTAGAGGAGAAGAATAAAAGGAGGAAGAACTGTGAGAGGGATGAGAGTCCCTGGTGAGGATGCATGGCTTTTGTTCGTTTCAACTTTCAAAGTAGCTGCCTATCTAAATTGGTTGGTTACCAATTTATATAGCACAATAAGATGAATATCTTTAAAAAAGAAGGAAAAAGGATGAATTTCTGTGATTTTTCCTTCTTCGGATGGCAAATCCGAATCGTGACAAAAATTAGGTTGACTTGCCTTTTTTAGTGTATGAGCAGGGTCAAGATAATTCCGACATGATTTTCACATCAGAAATATTGATGACATCGTATGAATTCGGGAGATTCTGAATTCGATCATTGATTCTCTTTTTTATTTGAAGGAAACTCTTTCAATTATTCGAGTACGTCAATTAGTTATATCATTTTATTGATGGCCTCACTCGTGTCCTAACCCGTCTAAGAACGAGATTTATCTCAACTGTTTGTCTTTTAATTTTGACTTTCTTCGAGTTATCTTCCACCATTTCAAAGAGTCTTACCAGCTTGGACATGAACAAATATTTCTAGCCCAACATCATGACAGGCACATTATACCCAATAAGTGGGTAGTCTAATTTGATCTCTATTAATCATGCTAATTAATGGTGTGTCCACAATTTATTGGCAATTTTTGATAAATTAAATCCACAATATGGGTGGGGTGCACTGGGCGCACTCACTTGGTTAATGTGGATATGGTATCACCATTTATTTTCTTTTAATTAATACTTAAATGCATACGTTGATTCCAAATTGGCAATGATTCTTACAATGACGTCATAAGTCACTGATGTCATCTAATGGAATCACTTTTTTGCTGACATGTCGTGCGTGATACACGAGATTACGCAGAAATGGTTAGACAAGGCCTTTTACACAATATATATAATATTAAAAAATGTAAGTGCGCAACGATATATGCGGGGAAAAGTTAAAAGAAAAGTGGAAGATACAGGGAAATGCGAGAGGAAAGATCTATGAAGCTTGTTGGGGATACCCTTAGTCCTATTGTGTTTAAGAGTTTTTTTTTAAAAGGAAAAAAAAAGAGCGTTTAAGAGTGTTTTTTTAAAAAAAAAACAATAAGTGTGTGCTTAGGAGTTTCTTTTTATGGCTTGAAACCTCGAATGTCATTTTGACAGAGGTACGTGTATGCATTTTTTGTTTGGACACCTATGCATACTTTTATACTGGTCATTTGGCTCAAAAGTATAATTGTAGGGATAGAATAGATATCACACGTTTAATTTCTCAAAATAGTATTTTCCACATATATTATGTGGGATTGATGTCTATATATTGTATGTGCACGTGAGTTGTTTAAACAAACGAATATGCAACATATTACAATCTAGAGATCACATATTAAATTCTTAAAAAGTCCACAATATTATGCGAGTGTAAGATTTACGTACACGCTCCTTGTTCTTGCTCCATTGATTACAAAAGTCTTGTACACCATAATTGTTTTTCTTTTTTTTACAAATGAACATTTGACCCAACGATAAAATGAAATTTCAAGTTTCAACCTATAACTTGCATATTCAATTCTTAAGAATAACCTCTTTACATAATGTGTAATATCTTGGGTGCGTTTGTTTCACGATTGTATTTTATAGTTTTAAACTGTCAAATGCTGTGGAGTTTTAAGTTGTATAAAATTTTTGACTAAAAATTTTGAGGCCCACAACTTTAAATTAGTTATAATTTTTGGAAAATACGCATGGACCCCCCCCCAAAACTATTGCCTTTGTGCAAATACTCCCACACTATCGAAAACGACACGAAGACCCCCAACTATCAGTTGACTATTAAAGAAAACGGTCAACTGAGCTAAACTTGCTTTACTACATGAGTAGCTGCCAAAAAGATTAGGGTGGTAAACGCACTTTATGATAAATATAGGGGGGGTCTGAGTACAAAATACATAATTGGCTAAATTCATAACAAGCACACTCCACGTCCAAAAAAAATTAGAACAAAGATCAACATAAAAAATAACAATCATGGTCGATACTTTTTGATCACAATAAATACCGACTGGTTTTACCCAATCGCAAGTGTACGGTCGCAAGACAATAACAGTGAAAGGGATCGAATCCATAGGGACTGTTGTAAAAACCAATTGAAAGACAAACAATAGTGTAAACTAATTTGGATGCTTAAATTAATAATGGAAAAATTAACTAGTTCAATAGTGTAAAAACCAATTGAAAGACAAACAATAGTGTAAACTAATTTGGATGCTTAAATTAATAATGGAAAAATTAACTAGTTCAAATAAAATAACTAATTCAACAATTGATGAAAATTAGTTTGGATTTGGCTAGTTCAACTACCTCCACTTGTGCACACAAATCAATCCGCAATTAAACAAATTAAGAATTTAACGACGTCAATTGAAAGACTTTGGTCCAGCTCTAACAATTAGATTTCCCTAAACAACGACCCTGACTTTGGTCCAGCTCAAGGTCTTTTCTTATCAAAGGAGTCTTGATTTGGTCTCTCCTAAGAATTTCCTAAGATAAGCATCAGCACGTGGAAATCGACAATCGCACAACCTAAGGCAATGGTCTATCACCCAATCAATTATGTTCAATGTTCCCAAACCTGAATCGCAAAACAAGTTTTTGTCACTTCGTCAAACACCGGGTCATGGTCAGCCGAATATGTTCAACTAACAATTCCTAAATATTATGATGATGGCCAGACATGCATAACAATAGGAAATCAACAATAAATTCAGAGAACAATGAATTAAATCCAGTCTAATCAACAATCAATCTGTGCACAAAGTTTCAGTAGAAGAAAATACCAAATCCTAGCTAAAAAGTACTTAGCTATGCATAATCATACTAAAAACCATGAAAATACTCAAGACAATTGTTCGAATCGATGGAAAAGATGAAGGAATTGCCCCGCTTGGAATGCCTCTTCTCTGCCCTCTGTATTCTGGAAAATCTCCCCCCGTATCTGGCGGCTAGGGTTTAGTCTTTAACCATAAAAAGTTATTGTCCCCACTGCCACGTCAGCTGGGCCCGTTTCTGCAAATCCTGCAACTCGCGGCCGCGCGTAGGTCGCGCCTGGCTCACTTTTATCCAGAATTCAACTTTTCCAACTAAATAACATCCAGCTGTACCTGTCATTAAATCACACAATTGAATAGTATTTTGTGCTAGAAACCTCATAAAGATTGGGTACTTAACATCATAAATATGAGTACATTTTGTACTCACCAAATCACTATCCAAAAAAACAGCAAACAGAGATGGCACATAAAAAGTTTGGCCAGTAAAAGAGCACCAAAACAAGACAAAGATCGACATTGCAAAAGAACGTGACATAAGTCTTCATCTTCACTCTTTAGGCTGGTTTAGTAGGTATGACAAGAGCATTCTTGGGGCAAAAAGGTCATTTTCTTTTGATAGGAGATTTGTCCTTGACCTTTTTGGAGCACCAGTTGGGGAAGCTTGAACAATGGCTGGAGCTGGAGCAGTGCCATAAGCATAGGCTAGAGCAGAGACTAGAGTTGCTGATGAGCCTGGAAATTCTTCTACTCGCTTGTAATTATTCATGGCATCATACATATCCAAATTCTCCTGGATTTCACCTCCAGTCAACTGATAGTTGGGAGTCTTTGTGTCATTTTTGATAGTGTGATGGTATTTGCACAAAGACAATAGTTTTTTTTTTGGGGGGGGGGGCGGTCATGCATATTTCCCTAATTATTTTAACGTTAATCGCTTTATCTCTTTTAATATTACACTTAACGTCATCTTTACGTTAGTTTAGCTCAGTTGGCCGTTTTTTTTAACAGTCAACAAATAGTTGGGGGTCTTCGTGTCATTTTCGATAGTGTGGGGATATTTGCACAAAGAAAATAGTTTAGGGGGTCTATGTATATTTCTCTTAATTTTTTATGCAATGTCTGTACCATAACTTTAAGTTATGAAAATATATGAGATTATAAAATTTTATTTAACACAATTTAAACTATTAATAAAATGTGACGTTTGATTGATATACATGGGTGGGTCTTACAAGACTGATGTGAAATCCAAAACAAAGGGATTATAGGCTGATATATCACAATAGATTGAGAGAAACCCATCTTTAACCATTGCATGAACGAGGTTATTGAGAAGGGAGCCGTTGATACAGCCTTGTTTATAAATTTGTGAACGAGCTAGTTTATAGATTACTCTCGCAATGGGATTAGGAATAATTGGGAAACACTAGTTCGTTAACGTGATATATTTCCTCCCAATGGGATGAGGAATAGTAACGATCGGAAATTAGTTTACAGTGCGATCCTGCGATGGTCAAGGTCATAGCTGAACACAAAAATTCCACACGAAAACTCCACTCTCCACAACCGAGTATCAGATCTCCACAAGATCAATAATCCAGAGAACAACGACAACAAAAGAAGCAGAAGAAAAGACTGTTCTCGAATGGGGAACTACTGCGTGACTGTCTTTGAGTGAGAACTAATGCAGCCAAATCCGTTCCCATTCGGTAGCGTTATTGGTAATCCGTTTCTGTTTTTCAATGGTGGGGAAGTGAACGAGACTGGGTTTGAGGGGTCTAGGGCTTTCTTCTTTCTCCCGTTTTTGTTGTTCCAAGGGGGCGACATGGATCTTTCCAAAGTTGGTGAGAAGATTTTGAGCTCCGTCCGCTCCGCCAGATCGCTTGGCCTATTGCCTTCCGCTCCTGATCGTCCAGAGGTATTTGATCCCACTCGAAACTGATGCACCTCACTTAGATTAATGTTTATTTATCGTTTATAGTGTTGCAATCCTGTTCTATGATTTCTAAAGAATTAAATGATTTGTCAACAGTTTAGTTCTCAAGGAGAGGGTTTAATCGAGTTCGTGGGCTTCGGTTTGACATGCAAATTTTGAACTCTGGCTGGACAGGGCAGATTTTCTGTCCCGCTTCTAAAGAACGTTTTAGTTCCATGTTTGAAACGGAGTGTGGCGTGCCTTGTTTTTCTAGTTGAATACTTGAATTATTTCAAGTTTGAAACCATTATCTGTTTTTTCCCCCTCCTGATTAGCTGCCAATTCAATAGTAAACATGGTGATTTCTAGAAGAATGAAAACAGTACATATGGACATAATGCACGAGATCTAATCAGAGATGGTTGAAAATTGTTACATTTAATACTAATTGGAATGGACATCCAATTTTATGCCTACGCCTTCATTTGTAAACTTAGATTCTATTAATTTGGCCTTCCATTCTCTGCTACAAGAAATAGATTATCAGACACTGTCTCTTTTATATTCTGCTTCTACATAATGTATTTGATACTACTTTTCGGGCAAATGCATTAAAAATAAGTTGCTATTAATCCTTAGAACTACTGATTGAAGCTCAAAATAACTCGTAGTATTGCTTGGAAAATCCTTCACTGTTGGGTTTTTTAATGATTAACAATGCTGATATTTTTGAAATAGAATAAGCTGACGTTGTGTGTGAGAATTTTACTCTTATATTTTCTATTTCCTTGTATAGGTTCCAGCTCGAGCTGCAGCAGCTGCAGTTGTGGCCCGTGCACTAGCAGGATTGCCTTCTCATCAGAGGTACAATCTCCCATCAAGTTCTGAAGAACTGCGATTAATATATGGAAGCAAACCCTATGGTCAAGATCATGTGGTGGAGGAGCCAGAGGAAGAGTTTTATGAAGAGGTTTATATATCATCTTTTAATGTTTTTTTTTTTGAGGGTCATTGCCCAGTATACTAAGTCTTCTTCGGAAAATTTTGAAGTTTAAGCTTCAAGTCATTAGCTTCATCAGGCGTTCTTTTGTAAGCTTCCTTAATATATGCATCCTTCGTCTGTGTTTCTTGATGACACAGAAGTAGCTAGTCCATGAAATTAAAGCAAGTGAGTTCTGGTGCGTGAACTAGTATTGCTTACAATAATTTGCTCGAAGCAGAGGCTTGTTTGTTGGTTTACGACATGGGGTACTCTTTTAAAAAAAATTCTCTCTATGCAGGAATTTGATCCGGTTGGCTTTATTTTAGAGCATATTCCAACAGGAGAAAATGAGTTGGAATATTTTGAGAAGCAGGTATTGCTTGGTTTTTTAAAGTTTTAGACTTTAGTGATTCAGGTTAGGTAAATAATACTTTACATCTTGTTTGGTATATGCATTTATCCTGATACTGGATGAGACATTTTAATAGCTCATGGGTACTTAATGGCCAGTTGTTACATGTAAGAAAGTAGCATGTCTGGTAGATCTCTTATTGTGAACCTAGAAGTGTACTCTATGTATAAGTATTAATAATTGTTAGGTCAATTGATTCGTCACGAACTTCTGCTGTAAAAAATTACTTTATCGAATATGGCATCTTTTTGTTTGTTTAATTCCTTACCCTTATCTAATTAATGAGATTATTACTTTCATTAACTAAGGCCGAACCTTGTAATTGATGTAAGGTTGTTGTGCTTTCATCTTGGGTGTCATAGGTTCAAATGAAAAAATGTACCTTTTGTTATTGTTGTTCTGCTATTCTTTTTTTTTTGGATTACGGGGTGTTGAAAGTTCAATACAATGGGTTGTCATTTTTGTTGCTTTCAATAGGCACATGTTGCTTTTTGATGAGTTGCATCAGGTCAAGTTGAATACTGGTTGCACTGTTGTTAATCAGCATTGTTTTACCTAGAAGTTGCATCATGTTTTATATGAATCTCTTTTTCTTGTATAGGCTGCTCTTAGGTTAGCACAACTGGATGGGGTGGCAGAGCAATTGTCCCTCCATGTCATGGAGCATCATCAAGTAATGGGTAGGTCCCTATTAGATTCCACCCATGTGTTAGCAAATTTTCTTGATAGTAGGTCTGCTCAAATAATTTTTGATCTGTATTCTGTATTGTGGTCATTAGTTCTTCTGATTGATTTGTAGCAAAGTCTCCAAACAGGCTATGTGGATCTGAAAATACGATGCTGCTGTACTCGCGCCATTTCAATGAAAATATTAGAGGGCGTTTGGTTTGTATTTCAGTTTTCAATTTTCAGAGGAAGAAGAAACGAAGATGGAGTTCTTGTAAAAGACGGAAGACCTCCTTCTCCGTGTTTTAAAAATTTTCCGACGAAAATGTCGAATTATCGTTTTCATTTTTGTGCAGCGTTTTGGGCATGTTTTCAAAAACACAATTTGAAAAGCATGATACCAAACGAGTTTTCAGTTTTCGTGAAAATTGAAAACTGAAAACGGTAAAGAGAACACGCCCTTAATATTTCCTTATTCTAGAGTGGTAGAATAAGAGTACAATGGAGACTTGTTACTTTTTTTTGCCTTTTGCTTGTCCCGTGACTTTTGCCTTTTCAAGTGCAACTACTTTCATAGTGTCACCCATGATTAGTCATCAAGAAGGTTTTTTAAATCAGGTTGGTTTTGTATGAGATGTTTATACTTGCTTTTGGCCAGTGAAGGGGATGCATTTGGTGAGCGAAGTGGAGAAGGACTTGAAGGTCGCTAATGTCATCTGCATGGTAGGCATTTTTAATTCTGATGACAGTAGTAATGACATGCATGATGAACTGTCATCATCATCACTGTCCTCACCTTTTGCTACTGTTGTCACTAACATGGCTTTCATTGTGTCTTTGTCTTTCATTGCAGAATGGAAGAAGGCATCTTAGTTCATCAATGAATGAAGTTTCAAGGGATTTAATTGTAAATTCTCATTCTAAGAAGAAACAAGCTCTTCTGGTATTTACTCTCTCTGAGCAACTTTGGACATTTTTGTTGTTTTGTAAAAGTAGTTTTGATAGTTTCACAAGCATTTGCGTAGTAGCATATTGAAAACTAGTGATACCATAACTTATGTTTATTTGGTTACAAATTGGATCAATCTATATTTTGATTTGCAATGGCAGGACATTGTTCCACTATTAACTGAGCTTCATCATGCATTGGACATGCAAGCAGCTCTAGAATCCCTTGCTGGAGAAGGGAACTACTGCAAGGTGGTTACTGATTCTTGTTACAGTATGCCATATGTGACACGTCTGTCTCTTGCTTTTTAAGAGATCAAGGTCTCATTTGTTTTATGTTATTCTTGTATTGGTAATTTGGTATATTCTTATTACTTACTTATCTTCAGGCATTTCAAGTCCTATCTGAGTATTTGCAGCTGTTAGACAGTCTTTCAGAGCTTTCAGCAATACAAGAGATGAGTCGTGGTGTGGAGGTGAATATATACATAACTCGCATTTGAAGTTCAAAGTGCATCCTTCTTGATTTCTACTGCTTTTAATGTGGATTTTTTATTTACAGATCCAGAGAGTTCACTTCTAAAATTGATTTTTTGTTATTCTTTAGGTGGTTTGCTTGTTATAAAAGAATGATGTTTTGTGCTTTGACTATGTTTATATACAGTGTTAGGCAGTCACTTCAATCCATGATTCTTCTGATGCTTTTGCTATCAATTCTTGTGACATAATTGCAGGTTTGGCTGGGAAGAACTCTACAAAAGCTTGATTCGCTTTTATTGGCAGTTTGCCAGGAGTTCAAGGGGGAGGGCTACATTACTGTCAGTATATAAATCCTTTATGCTAATTGTATCTTTATTATCTTTCAAAGTGTTTGTACTGCATTTGCCAGTTATGGACATCTTCAACATGGAAAGCATTTCATGTCATGGAAGAGTTGTTACTTTTCTTTCTTCCTTTTTATAATAAATGTTAATTTAAGCATTTTGTAATACTTAGTGTTGTGTTGGAGGATAAAAAAAAGTTAAAAACCAGGTTCTTTTAGGTTTGCCTCTTGGTCCTCTATCAGCCCATAGGAAACTCATCATTTGCTTCATTGTTTTGGGGCAGGTTGGGGTTTGTTTGTTAAATTGTGTGTTATCTAGGTTTTATGTGTTAGGCTCTATGGATTACCCGGGCTTTGATTCAGTTCATACCTGCGTATACATTTTTGTCGGTGAAATTGTGTGTTATCTAGGTTTTATTCGTTAGGCTCTATGGGTTACCTGAGCTTTGATTCGGTTCATACCTGTGTATACATATCTGTTGGTGAAATTTAGTTTCTCTCAGTATAAATTGTTTCAGTAGTTGTTGGCACACTTTCTAATGCTTTGATTTAGTTCTACCGCATTCTTTAACTCTGTTACCACTTTATGCAAGCATGCTTCTTTTGGTTCCCAATGTAGCTGATGCTAAGACCTGGTATTGTTTAGCATACTTGGTTAACTTTGGTTCATGGAAAGTTCCTACTGAAGGATTAGATTATAGTCATTTTTGTGAAGAAATAAGTTTTTAATCAGAGGTCATCATGATGATTTACAGGTGGTCGATGCATATGCACTCATAGGTGATGTTTCTGGTCTTGCTGAAAAGATACAAAGCTTCTTCATGCAGGAAGTTCTCTCTGAAACTCATTTTGTGTTGAAGAGTATTGTGCAAGAGGTGTGCTGGCTTATTAAAAACTTTCCCTCCGCACTTGCTCTGAACATATTGCATTCCTTTTCTCTCCCTTGAATCGACCAATCAAACCACTAAATTCCAATAAATAGAATTGGTAGCTTATCTTAATTTATTTCCTTTTTTCCAAGTTAAATGGCTAAAAACGCTTTAATGGAATGCAACAACAATAGCAAAGTGGAAGGTCTATACTCCGTTGACAGTTTCAATTGTTCAAGTCTTTGTGTGATCAGCTGTTCCACTCATTCTTACAGCTGATAGTTAAACATATACCTAAACTTCTTGTTGCTATTTGTGCAAACCTGATGGCTGATAGAGCAAGTTGATCATCTGCTTCTTCACTGTTCCGTAGCAAGGGGAATTGTGTGATGTTGTTATTTCACCTCAGGATATTTTGAAATTGACATGCTTTGTATTCTTTATCATCATGGCATTTTGGTTCGTCACTTTCTCGTCGAAGGATATTATTACTTAGATGACTGATTCACTTTTTCAGGACCAGGAAGCAAAGATGCAAAGTAGTAGGTATATTCTTTTCATCTTAATAGACCCTGTATTGACCATATTGTAACTTCTTTATGTTTTATGTATTTCCTGATTCGTTTTTCTTTTCAACTCAATTCCAGGCTGACATATAGCGATCTATGCCTTCAGATACCAGAATCCAAGTTCCGGAAGTGTCTGCTGAGAACTCTAGCTGTCTTGTTTAGATTGATGTGCTCATACTATGAAATCATGAACTTTCAGCTCGAAAACCAGGTAAACTAAATCTCTATTAGCTGCTGCTCATTTTCTTGGCATTTTGTGTTATTTTTGTCTCAGGTTAACTTCTTTATGCTTCTTGTTGGGTCATACAAATAGGTTAAGGTGTTCTCTTTCCTGGTTTTGTGTGCAATATTGTGTAATGTCTGTCATGACATTGATTTTGTTATGCCTCCAATACAAAGAAAACTTTTGGTCCTCATTTGATCAACTGAGTACAAAATTTTTTGTGGCTACTTGAAAATTTGTTTATCTTTACTTGCAAATCTATCTTATTCTCATATTGATGTCATGTATTTTGTGGACATTTTTTTCCTGTCTGCCAATATTTGCGAAGCAAATCATAATGGCAATGAAGAACTTACATCCTTTAAACTTTTGCGAATCAGATCTATTATTTTAAACCATAGTCTTTGAATGAAGTAACATGCTTACCGGTTGGAATAGTTGGAGGTTCGTAGCAATACTAGAGTTTGGCATGGGCACACATATGACATATCTTTATCTGCTCTCTATCTCACTTTGGACTTGTTTGTGACTTCAGATGTAGTCATCTTAAATAAATATTTTTTTGAGTTAGAAAGAAGTAGTTGTCTTAAATATGAAATGCTCCTGGCAATGTCGTTTGCTTTTGTTTCATTGTTCTCCATTTTTCCTTGTTCTTTCTTTCTCTTTTTCCTTTTGTTTTACCTCTTGAGTTCTTGCATCTCCATCACAGGTTTCAGCATGTCAAAATTCAAGTACCAAGGAGAACTGTGACACCTCTTCGAATTCAAGAGAGATTCAGAAAAGTGATTCAGCTGCGAAAATTTCTTTCAACCCCCCAGAAAATAATGATTCTATTTTAGAATCTGTAAATGGAACTTCCTTTTCATCTTATACAGAGGAGTCAACTAGAAATATGCCTTTGTCTGATCCTCTAAGAAATACAGATTCATCATGTATAGATTCTCATCATCCAGTTGATGTAGCTGGGAATGATAGCGATGAACCATCAAGCAGTGGATCCCCTTGGTATCAGTTGAGGAGCGATGCCATGGCATTTGTGTCCCAAACTCTTCTTAGAGGACGCAGGAATCTTTGGCAACTCACAACAAGCCGAGTCTCAGTGTTGCTATCTTCAACTGCTGTTGGTTCAACAAGCATTCACCAATTTTTGAAAAATTATGAAGATCTGAATGTCTTCATCTTAGCTGGGGAAGCCTTCTGTGGAGTTGAAGTAGTTGAGTTCAGGCAGAAGTTGAAGGCTGTTTGTGAAAATTACTTTGCAGCATTTCATAGGCAAAGTGTATATGTAAGTTGATATCACATGCTTCAATTTCCTTGTGTTGTTGGACCGTTGGAACTGTTAGTATCTCTTCATACTGAATGTTTGCTCTGGTTTTTGTCTATGATGGGCAGAGCCTTGTTGATGGAAGCATAGTGTATATGTTGTGTTCTAGCTTTTTCTGAAGTTTCATGTCTCTTACAATGGTTTGTAAATAAACTGATAGGACAGGACATAATTATATTGGTAGGTTGGGATTTAAAGAGTATCACGGGACTTCTAATCTCTGTCTTCTCTTCTTCACGTTTCTTTTCCTTCTAGATTGTCCTGCATGTATAAGGAGGCTTGTTCAGTTTGTAGATTGAATCTTGTTATGGTTTTGCATGCATTAATAGTAATGTCTTTATAGACATTGTGTACAGAAAGTGAAAAAACTCATAATTAGAGAGGTGTGTTCCATTTATATCCCACACATTGTTTTCCTATATATTACAGTGTCCTTGAAGCTGGTTTCTGTGGCTTCAAATGGGTTCCACAGTATGTTTTTTGGCCACATTGTACGAGCAGTATTCTTTAGATGTTGCTATATTTGGTTTTCTTTTTTCTCTGCATTCATGCTTGATTGTCTTTCTGCTGCAAAATCTTTATGTGGTTGTGACATAATTTAAGCTTTGTTTGGCTTTTTTTCTATGATTCTATCTAGGCACTTAAAATGGTTTTGGAAAAGGAAAGCTGGCTGACATTGCCACCAGATACGATTCAGGTAATCAGTTTTGCTGGGCTTATTGGGGATGGGGCAGCACTACTCAATCCATCAAACGACAATTCTACTAATGCTAGAGTACTTCATCCTGACAAATTAGTTAACTCAGTTGATTCTGCTTACAAGAAGACTGGGTTTACTCATTGGCTGAAAAGGGGAAACCCTTTTTTATTGAAACTAACACATGCTTCTAAGGAGGGCCAGAGTTCTATACTAAATGGGACAATATCTGGAGATTGTGATGGGGATGTTAATGACAATTTTCTTGGTGATAAGTTTTCTCCCAAAAAGGCTGATGTAAATCATATAAATGGTGCTGCTGGGTTAGAAGATGAAAGTGAAGATCTTCTTGCAGACTTTATTGACGAGGATAGTCAACTTCCGAGTCGAATATCTAGACCAAATGTTTCAAGCTCTCGCTCTTCACATAGGATCACAGATGAAATTACAGCACAAACAGGATCATCTCTCTGCCTGCTAAGGTTTAAAACTAGTTTTCCCTTCATATACTGCCATATTGATTTTTTTTTATATTTCATTGTATTGAGTATGTATTAGTACATTTTAGGTCAATGGATAAGTACGCTAGGCTTATGCAGAAATTAGAAGCCGTCAATGTTGAGTTTTTTAAGGTATGTTCCCAGCTGTCTGTTATTTTTTCCTTTGGTAAATCGTGTCAATTTATTTTGAGACATAAGGTTAAAGGGGACATTCGTAGCTTTTTAATTTTATCGAAGATAGATTATTTTACTTACTTTTAATTTTATTCTGCTTTCTTAGAATCTGAATCTCGTTGATACTTCCATTTTTTTTTTGGGTGTCTAAATTGACTTGCCTGATTCAGTATATTGTTGCAGGGTATATGCCAGTTATTTGAGTTTTTCTTCTACTATGTATTTGAAACATTTGGCCAGCAAAACATTACCTCTAGTGGAAGGTCTTCAACTGACGGTCTTAATTGTAAGTGGTATTTGTTTTCTTTATCCTTCTCTTACATATTTAGCCAATGTTTGGTCTTTGATTCACCCTTTTTTTTTCTTTATTCTTATGATCTGCTTAAACATTGTTATCATCTTCAGTCAATCTGAGATGTACGCAAAAGTAATGAATGTCATGTAAACGTAACGGTATCTTCATTTGGTTCCCAGATCGGTTGAAGACGGCTTTATCCAGAATAACGCAAGATTGCGATCAGTGGATAAAACCGCAGTCGGGACCATTTTCATCTGTGTCACCGACATCTTTGAGTACATCGTTCACGCGCGCTGATGTAACACCCACTAGTCCCTCTAATACAAACTTTGGTCACTTGCAAGGCACATCTTTTGGCCTCAAGGTATCAATGGAAATGTTTCATCGATAACAATTCTTGAATACAATGGCCATATACTTCTTATTACTTTCACACTCACTGTCCTTCACCAATAATACTTGCGTTGCTGAACCAATGCTAATGAGGGTTCTTCATCTCAGTTCAAGTGGACATTTGAAATAGCCATTCAAAAAAAATGTAGATGCAAACTTAGCTTTGTAAAATGTACTGCACAAAAGCATGCATTATCTGTCTTTGGTCACTTGGTGTCCTGTTGTAGCCTTAATTGTAGCATGTTATTGTTCCATAAGTTTATAATATACTTTTTTAAAGTTTTTGTCCCTGCTATGTAACAAGTCAGTACAAAAGTTTGTTGTCTATTTACTATTTAGGATACATATCTATTCTTCTTGAACTGCAGCTGCCTTCTCATGTGAGAAGAGTTTTATCTTCTGTCACTTTTTTAAAGGATAATTCTTGAGACCAAATGGCCCCCAATTAATGTGGAGTGTTGAATGTTAAGTAGTCCCTACATGTGCATTTATAATCAATGGTTAAAACACAGGCCACAAAGAATTTGGGGTGATGTTTTGGGGGTCTATAGCATTAATCTTTTTTCTTTTTTTTTTTGAGTATTACTCTCTTTTTTTGATAATTATTACTCTATAGCATTACTCTTTTTTAATACCCCCTTTTGCTAATTCTGGGTATGTAAGAATATGAAGCAATACTAGTTGTAACTTTAAGGAGATTTACATTGTATACAATACTTCTCAAGGACCATTATTTTTGCTTAGTAAATTCTCAAGTTGCGAAGGGCGGATTAGTAGGTTCATTTTAGAAGGAGCTGTTCATAGAAAAAAGCCGAAGTGGCATCTTACATTATTATGTGTATTCTTTTACCAGACCTTGCTATTTCTGTGCAGATGATAAGATATTATTGGACCCTACATGAATTAGTTTCATAGTGGCTAATATTTTATGCGGCTTTAGAAGTCTTTTGAGTTGGCCTCTTCAGCTGTATGGGTTTATGACCTGATTGGTCTCTTCACGTACCTTTGTTCAATACTGTACTCCATTTTCTATTTAAGTAGCAACTATCAACAAATTTTTTGAAATTGAATCCTGGAAACATACCCCTTGTTGTTGCCAATATGGCAGTATCATAGATTGGTATTGTACAATGCAGGATATCATGCATACCATTGTTTTGTAACGAGGTCTGCACTGTGACAAATTTGAACCCATTTCAGTTACTGGAGATCTACCTAAAATATTTTTACTAGGTTCATTCTTATATTTTACACTCATCTATTGAGCATAATTATGTATACAAGTGATGTGAAGATTGCTTGGTTTCTTAAAATTAAGGGTTAGTTTTTAGATTGCATATCTATCCTTTTGTCTAGAGAATTGGGATATGGTCGTTGGATTTATGATTTCTGTTGTTCTTTGAGGATTTTTAGTTGTCTGGCATTTAGTATGCATTTAAAGAAATGACATGTCAATTATATTGCAGGAAAGATGTGCTGGTGTTGACACCATATCTCTTGTTGCTCAGACATTGCATAGATCTAAAGCTCATCTACAATCAATGCTTCTTCAAAAAAATCCCGCGATGGTTGATGATTTCTATATACACCTGGTATTTGCTTTCTTAGAATCTTGCCTTTTGCCTTCTTGGAGTAACTTGCATCTGTTTTTCGAATGATATTATAGTAACTCATATTAGCGAAATTGCCTCAGTATCATGTACACATTGATAGACACTGTTGATACTATTACATAGGAATTTGAGGATTAAATTAGAATATACATAGGAAATCTGTAGATGTAAGATTGCATTTTTTTTGTTTGGAAACAAAAGAATACATCACTCTTATTCAAGTGAGACAAGTTGTAAATCCCACAACTATTGAACAGAGCATGATTCCATATTTAGATTCTGTTACTGTAGTATGATATGGAATGACTCCAGATTTAAATTCTGACACTTAACTGATTTTCTTTATTGCCTTTTACTTGCTTCAAAAACGAAGGACTATAAAATAGATAGCATTATTAATTCCAGCAGATTAGGTTTCTAATTATCTGTTTATTTAGTTTTCCATACTATGATACATATGTTGATGGTCTATCCATAAGGATATCGTCTTCTACTCTTGTTTTTTTTTCCGTCTCATTGACGAAAGATGTATCTTCCTCTTAGTGAATGCATAAAAGCTCTTGTATTTTTAATTTTGATTGTAATTTTTAGTTTTATGGTCTTTGTTAGGTGGATTCTGTACCAGATCTTGCAGAGCACATACACAGAACAACTGCAAGATTACTACTACATATTAATGGGTAAGCCAGAGTGTTTATTGCTTGCTAGGATTTATTTCACTGCCAAAGGTTCCAATTTTTAGATAAATTGGCCATCTTTCAGACCCTTTGAGATAAAATAGCGAGTTGAATCGCCAACTGTTGAACAATCAGAATAAACATCTCGGGGAAAAAATGTTTTTTTTTTAGAGTTTTAAGTTGTGTGATACCCTATAGGTTCAATAACAACTGACTTGACTTTTTTAAAATTTGGTTATGGAAATGGTTGGAGAGAAACAATATGGGTGCAATTGCCACTGCAAGTATTGTTTGTTGCTAGCTGAAAAGGACCTTTGATTTTTGTGATTCTAGTATATGCTTGGTATTACAATAATTCACGTGAAACATCTCCCAATGTTTGTAGTTGGCCAACAACTTATGTCCTTAAGATTTCAGATTAAAATTAGATTGCTTCTTTAATACTAGTTGGCATATTGCAAACTTTTGTACAGCGGCTTCTTCTTGATTGTACTCCCATATGAGAAGTAAAGAATATTAGTACTACTAGATTAGTACTATGGTGTGGTTCTTACTTTTGATTGGTATTTCTGTTTATATTATTAATATAATAATATTATGTTTGATACATGAGCTATATTTGCAGCTATGTTGATCGAATTGCTAATGCGAAATGGGAAGTCAAAGAGCTTGGGCTGGAACATAATGGGTTTGTTTCTCTGGGACATCCTTGAAATAAAATTGTTTAGTAACTTTTATAATATTGCAATTTTGTATATAACAATTTATTCTCATGTTAGGCCATGAATTCTTTTTTTGCTTTTGTTTCTGATGCTTTTCTTGGGTGAAATAATAATTCTATATGCCAAAGATGCAATCATTTTTGCAACATCTAGCATTATTTGTGAGAAATCGTTGTTGGATTAACTCTATTAAGGTCTTGAATGAGTCCAAAAATTATTTATAGGTCATTCACTTGGGGGATGTTATGACCTTATTTCTTTTATGCTATAAATCGAGAGCTGACTTGCGGGTGATTTTCTTTTGTATGTATTTGGTTCTTGGTTAAATGGGACTATAATTTGTTTTCTTGTTGATTTTGATGACTACCATTTTTGGCTCTTTTGTCCTACTGATGCTATCTACTTGAACCATATTTGGATGCTGTTACGTGCTTTTGAGGGAATCTACTTTGCTTCTTGGTCTCCTTTTGAAATTTGCTCCGAGTCCTAGCTAGCAACTTTATGAAAATTATATTAATGTTCACTGATCTATAGAGCCAGTAGTGTCCTAAACTGATCCACAACCGTGGTTATTTATTTTCCGGTTTCGGTTTTTTGGTTAACGGTTTTGGATTCAGTTTTAACTTTATAGATTTTTCGGATATTTTTTTGGATTCGGTTTCAGATTTAACTGAAAAAAACCCAATAAATTTTATGTTTTATATATTTAGTTATATGAATAATTTAAACCCAAAAATCTAAGATTTAGGCCCAAATATAATTTTCAATTTCTCCTTTAGGGCTTGAAATAATATCTCTATTCATACTCTTCCTTCACTCGTCCATCGACTTCGTTCTCTCAATGCCGATCCACAATATTTTAAGACCTATGCCGTGCAATGAAAGAGAAGAATTCAATACAAAAGAAACTTCATCTTTCAAGCTTTTTCTTATTCTTATTAGATCGATGAAATGCTTCTTAATTTGAAAATTACAATATCAAAACACATGTATTTCTATATTTTCAAAATGTTAGAACATGTTATTTGCCTTTTTGTTTGGTTATCCGAAAACCGATCCGATCCAAACCGAACCAATTTTATTTTTTTGGTTTGGTTATCGAAATTATATTTTTCGGTTATGGATTGTAAAATATCATAATTGAATCAATTCGGATATTTCGGTTTCGGTTAAAACCCAAACCGAAAACTGAATGGACACCCCTAAAGAGCCAGTAGTTATCCTAGCTTTAGTTTGCAGGAGTGGGACCAAATGATGCGGCCTTGCAAGAGGCTGTAGCTGCCAAAATAGCCATGCATATGCATACTTCTATACACATATATGCATATATATGGGCAACGCTCCTGTTGGCGTCATCTCCCAAATTATTTTGTTCAATTATTCATTTATTCTTTCATTTAGGCTACAATTTTCCTTATTTCGGGTCTTGTATTACCTATACCAAGAGAATTGTAACCAAATTCAAACGATGAATGGAGTATCTCTGGAGATCTTTCCTATTTTCTAGTTCTAAAAAATAGTTGTAAAAAGAATAAAGAATATTTTTTTAAAAAAAATAACAAGAGCTCTCTTACTTGTGCACTGTTTTGGGGGGTTAGCAAGTGAATGGGCGAAAAATCTTTCTGGGAGACTATTCTGATATAGATTGCCGCTGCTGTAGAATCATTGCTCACTTTTATCGTCCCTGATAATGATAGTCTACAGGCGTTCTAAGTAGGCCAAATGATCATATTGGCGAATGCATTACAGAGTTTTCTATAAGAAATTATGAGTTCCATATGGAGTGTATGTCTGTCTAAGCCATGTCTGTGAAGCATCTCCTACAGCTTTTTGACTAAACTCTTAAATTGGCATAACTAGGTATGTGGATTTGTTGTTGGGAGAATTTAAGCACTATAAGACAAGGCTTGCTCATGGGGGAATCAATAGAGAGGTAATTACTGGTACCATTTTCACTTTAACTCCTAATGAAGTGCTGTAATAATTTGAGCTTTCTAGTATGCACGGAGGAGAGTAGCTTTTTAATCAGTACATCATAGATACAACTCCTTTGGGCTGTCGTTTTCCTAATTTGGACTGGTGTTGCGATTTTAGAATATGTAGGGGTGTTGGGAAGCTATAATTGAAAACTATGGACATTATTCATGTATAGAAATCATGTTAACCATGTTCCTGTTGCCTCAGGTTCAGGACCAACTCTTAGAATATGGAGTTGAAATAGTGGCTGAAACCCTTGTTGAAGGTCTCTCACGGGTGAAAAGGTGCACTGATGAAGGACGTGCTCTCATGTCCTTGGATCTTCAGGTTAGTTAAGTGGTAGTGGATGTTTGATGGCAGGAATTTGGATGTTTTGATTGTTTCATACCCTTCTCTGCTTTTTGAGCTAATATATGTGGGAAATTGAGTATTGACTTTGTTCCTTTCAGGTTCTAATCAATGGCCTACAACATTTTGTACCCGTAAATGTAAAACCAAAGTTCCAAATAGTTGAAACTTTCATCAAGGTAAGTGTAGCTGTTTAGGCGAAGTCTATTCTATGAATTCTATATTAGCATGTGCACATAATGAGAGATGATTAATTATGCTTAATTGAGCCTTGATTGTTATTTCAATTATGAAAATTCATTTAGAACTACAGTTGGTATCATGATATTTATCTGATATTCTTTCCCCTTGTCAACTCATTTGACAGGCTTACTATCTTCCGGAAACTGAATACGTGCACTGGGCTCATGCTCATCCAGTAAGCAACCTCTGCGCCATGGCCGAGTGTTAAATCTTTTGAACGGCTTCATTTTAATTTCCTATTCAAGGCTTTGATTTTGTTTGTTCTAAAAGTGAGACTACACGTTCCTTGCAGGAATACAGTAAAAATCAGATCGTGGGACTAATAAACCTTGTTAGCGCAATGAAAGGCTGGAAGAGAAAATCCCGGTTGGAGGTACTGGAAAAGATAGAATGAGCTGAACGTTGGTGTTTAGATTGGTATGTTTCGTTTCAAGCATGCATGAAACTGATATTTTTTCTCCCCATTGTGCGAGTAATAATGTATATTGAATGGTGTTTTCTTGTTTATTTTAGAACCAATTTGTAACATATGATGTGCTCTTTAAAGGTAAAATTCAAGTGTAATTTTGGATCACTTCGCGTGAATTAGCGAGTTCAGTAAGAAACAGGCGGCTTCTTTTCCAGCTGCAGATGTGAAATACAGACTATTTATCTTTTTATCTAATCCTTCATTGTTTTTTCAAACCCAATCTTTTGTTTTATCTAGTTTTTGTCCTGGAGATGAGAGTAAATTCGTGTTGGATTCGAGTACTTTATTCTGCAATTGAAAAACCATTAAAGCTTGGATGCCAATGAATTTAAAAAAAAAAAAAATTGAAGGGGAGGAATACTCAATAGAAATAAGGAGGCTCTATAGGGCTACAGAGAGGAAGGTAGTCATCTCCTTTTTACGACAAATTTGTAGCGGAAGAGATTCAAACACAAAACATCTTACTCCTTGTATAATAAAAATATTAATCAGGCTACCCCTATTGGTATGCCAATAAAAAATTTATAATAGATAATAATATATTTTTTATCACGATCTAGTTATTATTATTGTTTCCGAAACTGACAGGAGCTTCACGCAGCAAGAGGGAGCTTTTTTTTATGGTTGATTCGTCTTTGGGTACTTTTTTATGACAGCAATGAGGCCCACTAAAGGTGAGATTATCAATATATGGGCTTTTTTGGGCTTGCACGAGTTTAGGCTTTGACAGGTAAAACAGAATTTGATTTTCGGCCCAATTCTAAACACTTACGAGCTTCAGCCGTCACGATGTTTCTCCATGATTCAACAAGAACAAAAGAGACATGCTTCACGTGGGGAGAGAGAGAGAGGTGTCACTGTGGGAGGGCAGAACTGAGGTGGGGAGAGACGGAAGATGCGTGAAGACGGGTGGGGAGAGACAGAAGATGCACGATGACTGAGAGGAATTGAGGAGAGAGAAATATCTAATTTTGATATAAGAATTAATAACTAATAATATTATTTTAATAGTACAGAATGCTACATGATTATCTACAAACTGTAACAATTCTGTATTATACATAATCCTAACAAGTACTGATGCAGCCATTAATTTGGTCCAATCTTTATTTTTGTTATGTAGGATAGCTACTTGCATCAGTTCGCAAGGAAATGGTGATGAGAAAGTATAGAAGCTACACATGCTCTGTTCTCAATACTTGAAACACTCTCACTCACACTCCATTCCTTATTTGCTTGTACCAATATCGATCACTCTCTCCCTCGTTCTACACAGGAGAGTGTGTGAATGCACCCACTATGTTTAATGCAATGCAAGGTTGATCCACTGGCACCTGCAAAACCAACAATCAATCAAAGCAGCCATAGTGAAAAATATGAAATCAGCACCCTCAGATCTACCTTCTCACTCTCTCTCTCTCTCTCTCTCTGTGTATATACATGCATATATATATATATATGTATGTATACACTTTCAGCTCTGACTTACAAAGTGGCCTGCTCCAAGAATCCAATAAAAGTGTAGGTTTTTGTAGGACTTGGTGAATCCTTTGGTGATCCCCTCTTTACCGCAATACAGGGGAGTCCTGTCCATATTCAGAAATCTTTCAAGCCCTTCCCACCTAAGAACACACATAAAATTAGATGTAAAATCACATTTATTCTTCAAAAAGATTCAACAGAAATTATTATAACTAGGAGAATCTCACTTGAGTTTCTCAATCCAAGCTTCAGTTCCCTTGGTTGAGCAAATAACATCAAGCTAAATAAGACACAGAAAACCAAATCAAATAATCAATGGTCTTTCCTATATTATGTACGGTGATGGGCAGGACACGGTTGAGAAAGAAGGGAAAAAACCCAAGAAGAGGAAGTCGTACTTGTCCACTGTACACTGTCACGTTAACCCCCCTATTTAGAAGCTCATCAACCTGCATTAAATAAACAAAAATAAGGAATCTGACTTGCTGAAAAAACGAGCGAGTGTCAAGACTTATATCCCACATCATATTGACATAATCGATCCGAATTGTGTATAGTTAAGTAGTAGAATTTGTTCTGCTAATCAACTTCGTTACCTCATTAATTCGTGGTTTCATAAAATCCCCTTCCATTGCCGAGAAAACAAAATCTGCTTGCCCTCCCCATCTGCGAAGACAGTGACAATACTTTGATTAATGATCAAGCTGAACTAACTGGATCTGGATTTTATTTTTTTTTGAATGAAAAATCAAACAAAGAACTTACGTTACATTAGGTGGAATTATTTTAAGCTTCTTCCTAATTTCATCATTCATCAAGCTATCAGTATCTCTAACCCCTCCAGGAAAATTCCTCAGGGAACTCAAATATCTTGAGTATCTCTTCATTGATATTCCTCTCTTCATTGATATTCCTTGCGATAATTCTGCTGTTGCTAGAGACACTGGATCCATCCAAGAATCCAGAAGAAAATTGTAAAAATCCTGCAAATTATCCACAAAACAATTAACTTTACTTGCTGAATTGCATCTAATTGTGAGTAAAGAAAGCAATAATACCACAGAGTTGCTGCTTGAAATAATAACATCCTCAAGTTCACCCCAAGAATCCGTTGCTTCGACGTAACGACCTTCGCTGATTTGCTGCTTAATTTGCAGAGCTAGGCTGTTTTTTCAAGGATTAATTTCAATGCAAGGCAAACTATGATTATAAGAAAAGTGAGATGTGAACCTATTTGATTTCCTAAAGCCATTGTAGTCGAGCCGCGACACATCTCTGAGAAGGGGACCCCAAGAGAACTGCATTCAGATTCTAAACTCAGAAACTGATGCTTGAGAGCAAATTATAACTCATATTTTCAACACTTTATACCACAAAATCTTCAGGGGAAATCCAAGTATCACCCAATGCCACTCCTAAAAACAGAGAAAAACCAATAATTATTATAGCTCAAGAAATCTCAAACGTCCTAACCAAATCTTATGTTGATTGCCAGCAATTACCTCCAAGTATAAGCTTTAGCTTGCCGGTTTCGATGGCTTTCAGGGCCGATAACCCGACAGTGACAGCAAACTTTCCTCCGTAAGACTCTGCCACAATGTAGAGAGGATTCTTTTGTAAACTCTCATTTGTGTTGAATAACTCCTCCAACAATTTGGTCAGATCAGTTGCAGCCTCTTCGTCAGTTTTCACAATCAAATTTGTGTCCTCGGCATAACTGTATCCTGTTCCCACTGGATTATCCTACATTATTATTCCAAACAAAAAAACAAACAGATTCACAATTTTTGTTCCTATTAATCAAAGGCAAAAAAAAAAAAGAATATTGGGGGTATTGGGTTGAAATACCACAAACAGAAGATCAGATTTTTGTAGCCAAGTTGAATTCCTTGGTTTCAAATTGGTGTCCAGAGGCCCAACTTCCTCAAAATTTCCTACACCGACACCTGATGCACCCTGTTTTTTGTAAAAAAACAATGAAATTTGGTAATGAAATACAAAGTCATTCAAGTTTTGATTTCTTTCTTGTTTTTCATCTATGAAACTACTTACAGGTCCACCCTGCAACCACAGAATGATTGGCCATGGATTTGAGGGATCTTCAACTCTGCTTGGACTTCTATAGAGCCACCAAAACATGTGCGCTTCTGCAACAAAAGTTCAAAGACGAATACATTTCACCCAAGTATCTATAATAAATTAAATCTAAGAGATACTAGTTGGGCAATATAAATAAATGCTTACTGGGTCTAACTTCGACATATCCCCACTCCTCAGATCCTTCTTCTGTACTCCCAGATCTTGTGGATATTCCTCCCTGAAACAGAGAGAGAGAGAAAAGAAGAGACAGAATAAAAACTACACGATAGGCCTCCATCCAAAGAGACCAGACACAAAATATTAAAGAAATCTCGTCTCGCAAGGCAAGCAATCCAAGTAAATAGGAAGTTCTAAAAACATATATCTATATATGGCAGATACTTGTAGTGACGTAAAATGAGTAGTGTCTGGTAGAGATGGTGAACTTGACCCGGTATGCTTAAGCGGGTTATTTTGTTCTATTAATTATGCTTACTTAACTCGCTTGTGCTAAATATCTCCTTACTGGGTCTGCTACAGCACTGTGTTGCGCATGTTTTGTGTATGACAAATAAGAAAATTATAGTTTAACAATTTTTTAAAAAAGGGCTTTGGATGCTGTGGGGAGGGAAAGATTGCGTGTAGAAAGCAGTCTGGAAGAACTGCAGCTTGTGATTTTTTGGGGATATTTTGGAATCAGCAGTCAAAATCTTTTCCATTTTCAGTAACTCTCCTATCTCATCTTGTGCTGGAAGATCCAATTAAAACCGGGATCTTTACATTATACGGACGAATTCTGCATAAATTAAGAATTAGTGATATTCGGTTAGTAAGGGCAACTACAATGGTTGCAATTGTAATGGGCCAACAATTTTGTTTTTGGATCCCACATCTATTTCATAAAAACACAACTCTCAATACAATTAAATCAGCATAACATATATTTCAATACTGCCACATCAGCAAAACACATCTTCCAATACAAAACCATTATCCAATCCAACTATTTTCTTATTCTTCATATTATCCCCATCAAATTTACACCAAAATCAAGACTGGGTCCCATCTTTATTACAAAAAGTCAAGCCACATCATCATCCACATCAACAAAACACATTTTTCAATACACCCACAACAACAAAATACATTAATTTTGTTGGCCCATTAACTTGACACAATTGCAAGTGCCCTAAGGTAGTAGATTTAGTGATATTCGGTTAGTGAGGTGGTAGATATTATAGTTGTGGGTTTATTCAATTGGGTTGAAGTTACTTCAAGGACGTTTTGGAATAATTGGCTGTCGTGACACTTGACAAGGAAAGGCTTGACTTCTTTTAATTCATTGAGAGCGACGAGTCACTGACGACATCGACACATGGGACCTGGTGATTCCGAAGAAAAGGCCAACAGTGCATGATTTGATGTTGATATACTACTTACTCTATGCAACTTGATCGATGACTGCAATTAAAGGAAAGCCACAAATGAAGTAGATCCACCGATTAAAGAGCTCCCGTCAAAAAAAATCAAAGAATTATGTTCACACTTTAAACGTGGGAATGGAATGGAATGGGGTGTCCAAATCCGATCCGCAACCGAGTAATCAATTCGGACCGTAGTTATTTGGTTTTGATTTTTCTGTTAACGATTTCGGATTTGGTTATGAATTTAGAGATTTTTCGAATTTTTTTCGGATTTAACCGAAAAAGTCAAATAAATTTTTTATTATATTTACTTATTTAAATAATTAACACTAAAAAATTAAATAATTAGGTCCAAATATAATTTCTAATTTATCCATTATGACTTAAATATCATCTTCTCCCCACTTTTATCCTCCCTCACTATTTAACTCACTCCATTGAAAATAACATTATTTATGTATTTATATTATTTTAACTTTTGCATTTCTAATATTTTTAGTCCTCTAATTATTATTGAACTTTTTTTTAATTATACTAGATTGATGAAATATTTTTTAATTTTGAAAACCGAAATCCGATCTGAACCGATCCGAAAAATTTGGTTTTTTCGGTTTGATTATCCGATATATTTTTTGATTATGAATTTTAAAATGTCATGACCGAATCAATTTGGATATTTTCAAAAACCGAACGGACACCCCAAAAAATGGATATGACAGAGAGTTCCCAGCCTTTGTTGTATGTTTCTCTGTCTACGAAATTTGCCTTGTCAGGCCTGGCTTTGTACGTGGGCCATGACAGCATTTAGGCCCATTTATGTCAGGCCTTGAAATATATAGTTAGGTTACTTTGTTAGTGAACTATTCATGGGCTTTTTGTGGGTTCTCACTTCTCAGTTCTCACATGCGTTGCTGGGCTTGAGACTTGACAGTATATTTTTGTATTATGGGCCAATATACTTGAGGCACGAGGGCATTAAAAACATAAAACTGTAATTTCACTTTGAAAAAGTAATTATGAATAAAGATTATTTTTTTAATTTTTGCCTCTTTTCATTATTCTCGCAAGGAAAAAGAATCAATAAGTCATCTGGTTAATCATCCCATAAAATTAGGAAAATAAGCTACCTAGTTCGATCGACGAGCATGGACAGGAATCCTATATTATAATCCACCATTTTCCCCTCTTTATTTCTCTTTCCAGACTAATGTACTACAAGATGCAATAAGCACGGATCACCTCAGCCACCGGTGCCCCACACATCGGACACTTTCCTACACAGTGGACCAACTCGTTGGCACATTTTGAACATGTGCACATGTGCCCACATCTGCAACAATAATACAAAAGAACATACATGAGCAAATTCGATAGCACATCTGCATGCCTAAGATTTGTTCTACAAATTCAATATTACCTGTACAGTAAAGAATCAATGTTGTTATCAGAACATATGCAGCAAATCCCCTTCCTCACATGTTCCCATTTAGATCCATCCTCTGGCAAGCCATTTTCACAGATCCCTGAAAGAGAGATGACATACAATGCTTTCCCGATTAACATTTTGCGCAAGATTGCTAGTAATTTGACAGAAGGGCATACGATAAAGCATAAGCAAGGCGAAAGAAAGCTAATTAAAATAAAAGACCAACATGCAGAACCAGCTGATCGATTCAGGGCAGCCGAAACTTCCTGTCTAATTGATCGCTGTAACTCGAGTTGCATATCCATGCAAGCTTCAAGCATCCTCTGCATGTTATTCGTCCTTTGATGTAGCCTAGCCATGTCAAATCTCAAGTCATTAACGATGTCCCACTCCTGCAACAATTGCAAAAATGTGTTAAAAAAAATTTAATGCTGAAAAACTATACCATAATTCCAGCAAGACGCTGAATTCAGCTGTTTGAATAGGCCAAACAAGAAAGAAAAATAAAGAGACAATAAAGTTTTTCTTTTGAAAATCTGTTATTTTAAGAATTCTGTCAAGACTTCTATTTTATTTTCCACGTTGAATTTAAAAAGAAATTGACAAGAGACAATAATTTAACATTAATAGAATGATTAACCATAAGTAAGTTCCAGAAAAGTATTCGATCCGGATAACAAATGCCAAAAAAATATACATACAGTTCCCAAATGATGATGCATGTCATGCTGTGGCTCCTCAACCCAGATCTGCCGAACAGGTGGTACACGTGGGGGAGGTAGAGGGGGTGGAATGGGAGGGCTCCCAACAGCATCACCCCTCCCTTCATTCTGATCCCGTGTCTGCTGCTCCAGATCCAGTTCAGCTGATGAGGCAGCAGTAGAAGTTACTTCCCATTCGAAAGGAGCATGGCTTTGCCTTTCAACATATGATTGTATTAATCGGTCAAGACTCTCACGGAATCCACTACGAAGAAGAGTAGATACGCTTCTCCTACAAAATGAATATCAGTTCCATTTGACGTAGATAGCAAAAGTGCCAAAAGAATATGATCTTTAGTTATAAACTGCATACCTAGTTAGTAGTTCCCGGATTTCTGTACTGTAAACATTACCATCATCTGGTAGATAAAACATATCAACTCTTCCAACTGGGACAGTCTCATCAGAAGGCCCACCAAACCAATTCTGCACGGCCTCTTGATATTCACCATCCACACCCCCCACTTCAGATGCTTGCTGCATATGATCATGGTCCATGTCTTCATTTACTAAAAAAATTTGGGACATACTATTCGTGGTTTCCTGCTGCTGTCCATCAACATTATCCCCAGTACCACCTCTGCGTTCATTAGATCCAAAAATGTTTCCTACCACAATTTCCAAAACTTGATCATGCTGTTGTTCTACAAAGTTAGAAGATTCAAGCTGATTAGAATCTTCAGTATTGTTGCTTTCGTCGCTGTCCGAATGATCTGATAAAATTGAGCCAGAATAATCCTCACTATTTCGGTGAGATCGATAAGAGACTTCTTCGCTGGTTTGCTCGAGTTCTCCTTCAATTCTGAAACTTTCTAGGGTTGATTCGCCATTAGAACCTTCCTGCCAGTTTCTCTCCTCTACTTGCCCATTAACATTGCCCTGGTCAAAACTCGAAACTGAGGCTGACTGTTGCATGTCTTTAACATCACTCTCTGAAACTTGTTCAGACAACTCCATCAAACAACTTGTAGCTTCCTGTGATTTTTCTTTGAGAATGCGGCCTTCAATGTTTAAACTACCATTAGATAACCCATGGTTCTCAGTTTCCTCGTTATTGAAATCAAATTGTCCATGAATTTCATCCACGAGTTCCAGTGAATTAATTTCACTATTCTCTTCATTTCTATTGCCAAAAGCGTCAATGTTAGATGAGGTGTCAGTGAGGTTGCTACTTGCTTGATCACAAGAGTGGTCCAACCTAGATAGAAATCCATCCCTGATTCGAAAAATTAATGTAGATAAGTTACACTAAAAGCACAAATTACCATACTAAGTTAGTGAATGGCACTTCAATAAACAGAATTGTGGCAGTACTATCTGTTGCATAAAATAACTACAAATGGTAGACTGGCATTTTATGTGGCAAAAACCATACTTTATAAATGCAAAAAAAAACACAGAGGAAAAATAAATGAATTGGGAAATTAAACATAGGTATGCAAGTTCCAGAATTGTGCCCCCAATTATTCTACGCAGAATCTTTGCAGCGAGCTACGAAATTCCAGCATAATGATGTTCTTAAATGCATCACAAGGAACAAGTAACAACTTACAACACTATCCCTTTCTCAAGTATGGGTGAGAACACTTTCCTATCAATCAAAGATCGGGACAGCCCGCCTTGCTTAGTTATATGGAATAAAATGAAATTGTAATCTCTCCATTACAAGGCCAAGGATTTTACCAGCCTCATGCAATCAGAATACCTTTTTCCCACAGTCAAACAGATTCTAATCTTTTCACATGCTCAACAATGAAAATCCCTACAAATTCCCATCAACAGCAAAGACATCAAGATTTTCTTCTCTATTGTTGTAGGTGTGAAAGAAAAGATAAAGAAAAGAGGGAGAGAGAGAAAGGAACAAGGAATGTTATGAATATAGAGACGTGCACAACCACATTCGTGATTTATATGATAAAGCAATCTTCCAAAAGCAGCCAAAACAAGAAGAGAAAAAAGAGCACTTTAGTGGAAATTAATTTGAAAATACTGGTAGACTGTCGACATAATGGTCTATGTAAAGAGGCTGCATAAAAAGCCACATACCTCAGATCAGACACTGTATGCCTTTGCCTCAACAAACCTAATTCGCTTGCCGCCACAGAGGTAACAGCTCTCCCACTGTCAATTGTTATGTCATTCCGCAAGAACCTACCTCTCAGCAATGACTGCAAAAGAACATACAAAGCTTGATATCCCAGAATTTTCTACTCAGGGAAAAACATCTAAAGCTTCAGAGGCAAGCACGAGAGGCTGAATGCCATAAGGTTCACAACAATGACCTCTCAGCAATGACTGCAAAAGAACATACTAAGCTTGATATCCCAGAATTTTCTACTCGGGGAAAAACATCTAAAGTTTCAGAGGCAGGCACGAGAGGCTGAATGCCATAAGGTTCACAACAATGACCTTACTGGACCAGTGCAAAAGGGGGATTTTGAGTTATACAAAACGTGATGCTCACAAGCAGAAAATATATACGATAATCATCAGTTTATTATTAGTATTATTACAACAACATCATCATCAAAGATTTGATCACACACCATCTACTGAAATTATAAGGCATTAGCTCCAAGTCAAGATCTAAGCTTGTATTCTGGAAACTTTATAACTAGTTAACCCAGTAGAGAATGACAAGTAGTCAGATAACTTTTTAACAAATCGTTGAATCCATAATTTATTAATTTTCCCTCACAGCCCAAACAAAAAATACACTAACCACAAAGAATCTGAAAAGAAATAACCTTTCCTATCTAAGGATTCCATGCACAAGCATATAGAACTCTTCTAAAAACCTAGAACTTTGAAATTCGCTTGGCCTTAATACACAAAATTTCATTCAAACTCTAAACTTAGAATACTCCAATCACAAAGTCATTCAAAAAAATTGATTTTTCCATTACTAGAGAAGTTCCATATACAGTACTCGTGAATCAAAAACCTCTTTTTCGAACACTACTGAAATTACCTATATATAGTGGTTGAGATCCAAGCCATATTTAAATCCAAATCAAGAGACTAATTTATTTATTTTTTAAAAAAATGAGAGCTAAAAGATTATCACATCTATAAAAAACCTTAAAAAACAAAAGGCTAATAATAATGCTAGCAATAAAAACATCACCACCACTTGGAAAAGCAGCTGCAATACTATATGCCATGTAGCACTGTAGCAGCAAAGTAAACCTGAATGCGGTTGCGATGAGTGAATTGAGATACAGCACAGTGCTGCAGTAAACCTTGGAGCTCTCTTTTCCTCTCTCTTTCTGATTTCTTCAGCATATCAAGCAGTGCTTGTCTGCCACATAATCTACGAATGCCCCTATGGATATGTTCATTCCGACCTTCATTCAGGTTAGCAGCCAATCCATCAAGAACTCGTTCAATTTGACCACCAACTTCAGCCCCTTGTTCATCTCTATGATCAGGACATGCACCTCGCTGACGATTATTCATTTGCACCCACTCCCTTATGATTCTAACCCTCTCCTGTTCTGTTTCACCAAGCCATCCTGCCCTTGAGCCATGGTTCACAGAGGAAACATTAGATCTTTGCTCTCTCATGCCACTTTTCATCCATTCCCGAAAAATTTGCCTTACCCTTTCCCTTTCATCTTGCCCAAGATTAGATGAATGGTAACAATTAAAATTGCTTGGATCATCCTGTTCATTATGATGTCCATCTGGACCTGGAGACCACTGACTATAATCATTCTCACTGACAGTCACATCCTCTGGAATACCACTGTTTTCGCTACTATGACCACCAGACATGTCTGTCCTGGAAAGTTCATCATTTCTTCGTTGGAAAATTCTCTCACTGACTCTTTCTTGGCCATGATTCACCACATGTTCATCCTCAATCTCCCTCCACATTTGCAGCAGAGAGGATGACCGGGTACCCACCCACCCTTCATTCCCCTGCTGTCTTGGAGCTTGAGACTGAGATCCCCTTAGGAAAGAAGTATCAGAGATAGAAACGCTATGCAAACCAGCAATAGCCATTAGTCTGAACTGCAAACTTGCTATCAAGATCTTTCACCCCATCTGCCTACATTACATTCAAAAAATGCATTTTCTCAAATAATTAGAAGCAGATGATTGCCATCGCCCATCGGAATCATCTCATTGCGTGAAACCAGTGACCCTCAGCTTCATCACCGTTGCTTTCAAGATTCAACGTTTTGCATCTGATCAGAGGAGCAATTGTTTCCCCCCAAATTTTCTGCATCATTAAGAATCCATTATATTTCCAATTTAAACCATGTGAAATAAACCTAGATGATAAATCAAACAAAAAAAGTGCATATGCAGATTTAATTACCTCAAAAGTCTAGAGCCTTTTTAAAAGAGGAAAGGTAATCGATATCTTAAATTTTCCATTATTTGAAAGCTCAGTTCTATTAGCTTCCATTTAACTGCGACAAACAAACTTTAATTTAATCTCTTCAGTTACTCAACCATCTATTACGCGACTGAGAAACTGCAGCAAAATCAGGCGGATTAGAGCCATGAAACTCAAATTTGCCATTGTATGAAAACAGAACAACAATCTCGACGACATTTTTAACGTTAAGGAGAAAATCTAATTCCCCGGACGATAGATTCACAACTCCGTATCCCATTCTTTCCCTCGTATTTCTCAGAAACCAAACACCAACAAAAGAAAGAAAGAACATCATGATAAATCCGCATTACAGTTTATTCAAAGTCCACACCAAAATAAATGATAACAAAAACCAAGATCGACAATCAAAATCACCTATGAGAATCAAATGCCTAAAAGGATTATTTAAATAAATAACTGGTAAACTGGACTGTTCAAGTATCGAAAGCGTACCAGGGAAGCTCTGGTATTGATTTGGAAGTAAAGGAAACGAAACCCTATAGATAGACAGGTAGAGATAGAAAAAAGGAGGGAGACGGGAAGATTTGGAAGTGATAAATGGCGCAAGATTTGGAAGTGATAAATCTGGCGGATCCACGTCACTGTAGCGCGGTCTCCGCTCATCAGACTTGCCACTAACGTCTAAAAATTTTGAGCAAGGAGCCAGGGAATTTTGGCACGTGTCCTTGACCCTGTCTTTCGTCCAAATTACCGAAGTTTCCGGGGTCTTGGATCCAACGGGAAGCAGTAACTTATCAACCACACGACACCGTTTGAAATGGCAAAATTGGAATTGGACTACGAAAGTCATGTGAGGGAGTCCTCGGGAGGGGGCAGTAGTTTTGTCATCATATTAATGGAGTAATTTCTAAGAAACCTACCAAGCCTCCCAATCCAATAATTTGTTATTTAATCATCGCTTTTGTTACCTTTTCAAGACAATAATTACACATTAACCTCGTTATTACAGGAGTTTTTCTTACTAAGAGAGATTGATTTTTTTTTATCATTGTGTGCACATGCATTTTTTTAGCTATTAGCATCATTTGCAATTAATCTACTCTGTTTTTCTAACATCCTTCCTGTAGTAACTAGTAAGAGACTTTTGGATCTAAACCTTGTTACCTTATTTACACAATTATATACATTCACTATATTATAATTGATGGACCATCCACAATGGAGGCAGGACCTTTCAGATGTTGAATGAATGTACCATTCACGAGTAATTCTAACTCGTAGAATCCACTCGTTAAGTTTAACATGATCTAACCTATAAGTACGGGAAAGTATTATTAAAAAAAAATATGGGAGAGTGTTAGAAACTAAAATTTCACACTAGAAGATAATCGATAAACAATCTAGCTTATAAACATATGTCTGTCAGTTCATCACTTTCTCACCAAAAGGCACATTTTTTAAGAAAATATCGAAGTCCACGAGAATTGGATCACCCAAATTGACAATACATCTGGTGTAATAAGTTTATCCAAATCATAAGATTATATTAATAACATATACAATAATTATACACACACCAAAAACTAGCTACAGTCAAGGGCGTATCTACAATGGGAGGCTCAAGTCCCCCAAATTATTATTTAAAAAAAATTAAAATTCAACTTAGATATATAATATTTTGAACTTAAGAGTTGATCACACAACCGAAATCTCCTTCAAAAGTTAAAAATAACATCATTTCGTATAAATTTAGTATTAAAATTTTAATTTCTAAGCTTATTATCCTAAAAAAAATAGAGCATTGTCCTCCCGACCCCGCCAATATTTCAACCTCAAATTCCCAACTCCGTCATTAATCAAGCCTCCCTAAATAAAATTTATAAATTCACTATTGGGGTTGCAGTTCAATTAAATTGATCTTAGATAAAAATTGGTGGACAATTCTAGGTCTGCAGTCACCACATTATAGTAATTATTTGAGTTGTCGACTGTCGAGTTTTTATCCATTTTTTACACATTTTAATCAAATCATTTAATGAATTATGCCGACTTTTGTTCGATTTTAGTGTAAAATATGCAATTCTTTTGAAAGAAAACCAAGCCCTAGGTTCTTATGAGCAGTCAAACGTCAGAGAACTGAAGTTTGACAAATATTGTGCGAATGAATTTTCATCTGTAGGAAAATTTTGTTTTAAGAAACTCTGATGTTGGCTCACCTCGGATTAGTACATTTCCTGCAAATTAAGCTTGCTTCCTCTCAACAACGTCAACCCATAAGGTTCTGTTCACTATCAAACAAAGGATCTGTCGCAATTTTGTTTGGGATTAAAATTAGTTGCAACAAATACATCACAACACCCAAATTGATATATCAATTTATTGGCAAGACTCAAATTACTTGCTTTTAAATAGTTTAATTTCTTGGCGTGAAAGTTAACCACAGGCCCCAACGACAAATATTTGTATGATCAGTCAATGGTGAGCACCTCGTATAAAAATTGAAAAATATATAATCACATTCTAAATAATAAAAAATATATACACTTATTAAATACACTCCAAAGGCAAAAACAATATCAATCGAATGTACTTTCACATAATAAATATCAAAATTTGATGTAATCTCAAGGTAACTAAAGCAATACACAATTGCTAATGATAAATCTACTAAAAAAAATTACAATAAATTTTTAAAAGGAATAAATAAATGAAGTGTACAATATCGTGGATCCAAAAATTAATCATTGTAATAACTCCACTTGTCAGGAGGACGTTGTCAGAGAGGGCATGGTTAGAAGACGGCTTCGGTGTTGCCCAACAACCACGATTTTAGTGTATAATTTGTTTGGTGTTGTCATGTGATTTCAAGATAAAGGGTGGTGTGAACGTCCTGGACCTTAAAAAATTGTGAGTCAAAACTAAGTTAAGCAAAATTTGAGTATAATTGAAAAATGGTAAAGGGTAAGAGCATCTCTAATGTAAGTGTGTATATTTGATGATATAAATTGATATATACATCTTTGAATAGTGATTTTTTGGGATATAAAATTTTTATGTTACAATGGTACGTAGGATGTATAATTGAGGATGTATATTATATATTTTTCATTATCTTCAATATTCTTACTTATTTGAGGTGGAAATGATAGTTAGATTTATCACATTTTCATCCATTCTTGGTTTAATTGGAAGCTTGGGTTGTATATTTACATCTCCAACTCATCGAGATGTATTTTACAACCCAAGATACATCTTAGATTGAAATGATCCATTTAAAAATATGAGTGTGTATAATGATAATTGGACCATATACACACTCATATACATATTCGCTAAATGAAGCTGGCTATCAATAATCAAGTGTCGCTAATTTTTGAATGGGCCTAAAGCTCACATGCAATTGGCCCATTCGATTTTTCAGGCCAGTTTGTTTACGTTTTCTGCGATTTAAAATGGCTTCCACATTCGACCTCATCTGATGCCCAAACTTTTGGCCCGTCACTGATTATAGTGGAGAATGAAGTTCACTGTACAGAGAAAAAAACAATTCCGCTAGGTATCCTGAATTGAAATTTCTCAAGTTTTTTCAATTTGATTTGGCATGGTGAGTCAACTGATGAACTGGCTTAACACGAGATCCAAAATTGGAAACTTCAACTATAAATTTTATTAACAAGCCCAATCTTCACAATACAAAATAATAATATGCAACAACCAATTAACAATACTTTATACTTTCCCACAATTAAAACAAACAACAAATTAATATACAAATCACACGAAAAAAATAAAATGAAGAAAATTAATAGACTTGTAGGGAAAGAAAAAAGAGAGAAAAAACAGTTTTAAGTATCGGTGTCACAATAAGCCCTCTCGAAAGTCCTGGACTTAGAAAAGAACAACACCGGGGAACATGAGACCTTCAACGTTTTATGTCTCAACTTGAACACTCCAGCCTTAAACCTGATCCTTGCCTTAAATTTGACATACACTTTCATCTCTCCCGATGCCCTATCACGCCTCATGTCCCGAGCCGCGCCTTGCGACAGCGATATGTCCCGAGCCACAAGGTTTGTTCTTAGTCGAGTCACATTCTTGCGAGGTTGATGGAAGGGCTCGAGAGTATTGAAAGCAATGGTTTGATGACGGTCATAGGCCAGTGAGACCTCAATTGAGTTATAGTATAAGGAGATCTTACCGTTCGGGTTATGAGCTCTTATGAGGAAATCAAACGAGCCATTGAGATGGTTGTTGTTGAGGTTGAAGTTGTGGACTGAACCATCTTCAATTGTGTAATTGAGCTTCTTAGGCTTGATTGCTAGCCAAGTAATAAGCAAGGCTAGACCCACGATGACAATGAGTGCTAGAATAACTATTGCAATGCACCGGACCGGATTGAACGCGCCTTGCCTCACTGGTCGCGCCGTGTCTGGCCGATTGTCAGCCATTTTTATGGATGGTCCTGTCTTGGGCTTGATCGGGGACGAGGAGAGTTTTGTTTTGGAAACTAGTGTTATTGGCTGCCGAGCCAATTAAAGACTTTGGTTTGACGGGTTCGTAATTGCATGGCTTGTCTGAAGCTATTGCACATATGAGAATATATTAGCTCTGGTTAATTTGAATTTTGTATTTTCTTCTTAGCCTTTTGAATTTTTAATAAAATACTTTTTCGCTTTAACATTTCTTGCATGAAACTCAAGAAATCTGACATGGTGTTGTTCTTTTCTTCTGATTGAATGCTGTAAAGATTCATTACATATTGTTAAAACTAAAAAGCATTAGATTCGCCATATTGTGCATTTAGTCTGCCTATGTGTGTATGCCACTTCGAACTAAATTAATATGGCAGAAAAAATTGCTGCTCTTGTATATAATAGAAGCTTCTCACATGCGGACATCCGTAACATTCTTGTTTACGGACTCCATTTTTACAGAAATCAAAGGATGCTTCTATAATATAAGACCAGACCAATCATTAAGGACTCGGAGACTTCACGATTTGTTTAGAAAATAAAGTCTATAATTTTAATCCAATAATTATTTAAGAGACGTGCCACATACATATATATATATATATTATATGTATTTTTTTTAGTTATATATTCCTTACTTTTCTCTACTTTTGGAATTGGAATAAATTGTGCATAACGGCTCTACTGAATGTAAAGGGTAAGCTCGCATTAGTACCCCAAAGGCATCAAATTACTTAATTATATATCGCCACAACTTTAATTCGATTGGATTACTTCATTGCACGATCCCCCTTTTCCTTTTGTTCTTCAATTTAATTACTTAAAACTATTTGAAATTATTAATGGTCTAGGCGCAGATTAATAGTTCATTGTTGAAGCACTCAAGATAGACTTAACCTTAATGAAAGTCCATAAAGATTAGTATCTTGATTAGAATTGTGATAAGACGAAACACTCTATTGGCATCATATTCCTACTAGTCCGGAATTCAACCCATGATGATTAAGTGCTACCAGCCCAGGTAGATGATAGAAGCTGGCCCAAGAAGAGCAGCCTGTGAAGAAATAATTAGGTTCACGCAAGAGGAGTCCAAGTCCAGGAAGAAGTGTGCAGGAGGTGTTCCTACAAATGTGAATCTAGTAACCAAACATGGACACGTGGCATGAAGTTGTGTAAATTATGGTTACTATCAAGGGAGCTGCCAGTTATAATATGTGCCTAGACGTGGAGGCAAAACGTGAGACATGGGCGAAACTGATGGAAGATAGGCCTTAAGTAAGGTAGTAGACGGAAGGGAGAGAGGATCAACGAATCAAACCAAAAATTCAAGAACAATCAACTCAAGCACAATGCATAGAGCCCAGACTTTCATTATTTTTCAAGCAATTCCTTTCAATTCAATCTATAATCTCAATATGTCATACATTAGGATATTACATTTGTTTTTGAACTACTACTATCAAGTATCAATGTCAATCATCGTTGTGTAAATCTGCACTTGGTGTCATTCTACTTTCATTTCTATTAATCTCAACGAAGCGCACCTTTCAGTAAAGTTGGGAAACCTAGAATTACTAAGGTTCAAGATAATTCGTACATTTGTTTGATATTAGTTAGATAGTAATTGGTGTAATTTTATTATTTGACAGTTTGAGATATTTTAATATCTGCACACCTGCCACACAACGCCATTTTGGGCCAACACACTCCTATATGGATTGAGGTTAGTTTATCAAGATAAGATCTATTACTCTAATCTAATCGTATGTAAAGTCTATCCTAAGTATCTATATATATAAGAAATTAAGAAAATAGTTTTACGTAGAATACTTTTTCTAAAGCACATTAACTCAAGAATTTGATACTTCCAATTCTTTCAAAATGGAGAGAACAATCACATGCATAGCGTTATAGCTAACTTTGTTCTTTGTAAAACAGGTATTTGATGTTCTTAACTAGGTGCTTAGTCTGGAACTTTGTATAGGACTGTGAAAAAAAACCCTAACAAAACCAAAACCCACCAATTGGTTGGTTTTTCTCCAAAAAAATTACACATTTTTTGGTTAAAATTGACTGAAAATTTGACATAATCAACTAAACATTTGACCAAAATATGTCAAAAAAATCAATCTTTGACACCCTAACTTGGTAACCGTGAACTGTCAATCCACTCTTTGAGAAGTAAGGTCATCCACAGCAGACACTCTTAACAGATTCTCTTAATTCCAGTAAAATAACACTTTTCCATAAATTTACAGTTTTCGAAACAGTAACACTACACATCAGATACTCTAAACCATACTCTAAATCATTTAAATATTTATTTTTACAATCATTTTTATTGACTTAAAATAAATCTATTTTACTATTATTATTAAAATCAATCCTTACCATATTAAATAATAATTACATGATATTTATATTAAATAATTTGTCTCATATTTAACATTAACAAATAATTGCTCAAATATGTGATTGAATGTGGTTCTTGGAATAATTATCATAATACTGAACAACTTTTAATCCAACCGTTGATCATGAATATTAAAAGTTTATAACAAGACTTTTGTTTGACTTATGAGAGCCATCTCTCTTTTGTCTTCTTTGTCCAAAATCCCTTCCACTATCAGTAGCTGCTGCCAGAGATAACTAAATTGATTCATCAATCTGTGATCAGTTAATCAATTAACTGGTATTTTATGATTGTTCCAGCAGCGAAGCACAGAGAGGCAGTTTTGAAGGAAGTAGACCCATGTCTTTTGAGACCCATGCCAGCAGCGAAGCATAGAGAGGCAGAGATGGTGGAGGACGGGGAGGGCATTCTTGGTGGACGATGATTGCAGAAGCAAAGATGACGATGACTGTTCACTCGATCTTCACTGGGCGACGATGACAAGCTTGAGAAGACGATGACTGTTATGGTAGAGAGATATGAGGTTAGCAGTCATTGGGCGACGATGAACAACGATTTTTTTAAACAAAAATAACACAATCGCGCATGAACAGTTCTACGCAACTCCTCGCGTGACACTGTAGCAAAACACTAGATTCCAGTAGCAAGTCCAGTAGCTGACGTGAGAATTTTTTCCACTAAAAGACAAAATGTTTACTCTAATCTAGTGTTCCAGCACCCACATACAATATTTGATGTGGGTGGTGAACACTTATTCACTACGCATATGATCTGATCTAATCTACATAGAGTATTGTAAATTTGTAATCAGGACGATTGTTTCTAATTTGGACAATAATCCATCTCTCTTTTTTCACGCCTTAGATAAAGCTATCTTAATTCACATGTATGTCATAGTTTTGGGTTGATGACTTGACATCTGCTAAGTAATTCCAGATGCACAAGCATCTTATACTACTGCCCCACTGGCACCTGCCACAGAGGCCGTAGATTTTTCATAAGTGAGCATCCATAATGATGTTTGTTGGGCTATCAAAAACATATTTTGAATTTCACTTTTATTATATAAAAGTATATTTTTCAGTGTAATCAAATCAACATAATATATCATTCAATTACATCAACAAAATATATTTTTCAATATAAAATTATTATCCAAACATACTATTATTTCATTCATTCATTTCATTTCTAATAAAACTAATGTAGCCACATCATCAGTTAAACACACATCTCAATATAAAATTATTATCCAAACATCTATTATTTCATTTATTTATTTCATTTCTAACAAAACTACATCCAAATCAATAATGAGTTATATTTCTTTTACAAAAATCAAGTCACATACTGATCCACATAACCAAAACACATCTTTCAATATAATCACATCAACAAAACACATATTTCAATATAGATACAAAAATAAAAACTTAGAGTGTGTTTGGATATTATTTTCTTTTTTAGTTTTTTAAAACAATTTTGAGTATAGTTTTTAGAAACACTTTTTAAGAAAAAAACTGTTAAAAAATTCATTTGGGTGATATTTGACTTTGTTTTCGGAAACTGAAAAATATGAAATTAAAATTGAAATTTAGTCAAATGAAATTGAAATTCATCCAAATAAAACTCAAATTTATCAAAATCAAAATCAAATTCATCAATCGGGTCAAAATGAAGGTGATTTTGGGTCAACACCGGAGCAAGGTCTTCCGGTGGCCGGACGACGATGCCGGTGGAGAGAGGCGTTAATCCATTGGGAGTGAGAGAAGAGAGAGAAAAATAAAATAAAATAAATTCATTTGAATTACAATTATGCCACTTGAAAATCCTACAAAACAACAAAATGTTGTTTTGATTTTCTAGTTTTTAAAAACTAAAAACTGAAAACTGTTTTTAAAAATAAATACTCAAAACAGTTAGCCAAATGAATTTTAAACAATCATTTGATTTTTCAAAACAGAAAACAGTTTTCAAAACTCTAACCAAACACACTCTTATATATTCTCATAAGTAACAAAAACCCACCATTGTGTGGGTGCTCATATGTAATCCCAATTGGGCCTTTGTTGAGCCTCAATATTAATGGGGCGCGTGAGGTGTTTACTTGAAACAGTTGGAGAGTCAAAATGTCGTTTAAAATATTAGCGGGGGAGTAAAAGATGCAATAAAGGACGGAAAAGGCGAGGGCACCAAGCAGAATTCAGATGTGGAGCAATGGAAGTGGTCGCGCATATCCTTTGGAAGATTCGATGCGGCCAATCACTAAACTCACATGCACACAGATACACCCAACGCTCCCTCTCCTCCTCTCTAGCTCCTTTATAGTTTATATATACCTTCCCTCTCTTTCTCTCAATCAATAACCTCTCCATGGTATGAACTAGTAAGTCTCTTCCGATTCAGCCCATCAAGGCCGAGCCTCTTCGGCTTTGGTGGGCTTCAGGGCTTGAGGCGGAGAGCATGTACTGGCCTAATTTATAAGGCGATGACGAGTTTGATTTGTTTTCGGAAGAATTAAGGAAGGCAGTACTGGAACTTGTTGGAGGGGCCAGTCTGTGTTCAGCGTACAGGGCAACCTTAAATCCTTTGGCAATTATCTATCTGGGTCTTTCTTCCCAGGTTGTGATCGTGACAAGACTCGGAAGCCAGAAGTGCTATACGAGTAGATTGTCTATATTATTGTATTTGTGTGCTTTTCATTCTTCTCATAGTAGGTTTGGACAATTCTTGAAGTAGGACGGATCTGATATGTGGGAGATGGAATTGTATTGATAAAAGCTCGATTTGTAGAGCTTATACTATACTTTTTGAAGCTTTAATATTTCAATTTCCAACTTGAGCCGCACTCATGAACTATGCACTGCGTTGGTTCAAAACGATTTAAATTTGAACATATTTTTGTTGTTGTTGTTGGGCCCGGACTGCAGGCCTGCTAGATCAAATTTCAAGGCCTGCTACTATGTACCAGTACCTTTTACTATCATTCTATGCACCGACGCAGTAACATTTGCAATCCCCGAAGCATGTCTAATGAGACCATTGACAATAATATTCGATAATGTATGAACTTATGTATTTTTTCTGATATAAATCAATATGTGATTTGATTTTTTGTAAAAAATGTGAAATCCCGTATTATTTTGGTGTAATTTTATATTTTTGTTGGAGAATTTAAGAGACACTTAACATGTAAAAAGTTTTCTTAATATATAAAATATTTAGAAATTTATGTTTTATTGATGTGACTGTATTGATGTACGTGTTTTGATAACATAAATGATTATATCACTTGATTTTTTGTGTAATAAAAATGATATCTAGCTGAAGGAATAAAATTTTTGATGAGTGTTATGATGCTCAATGCCTAGTAGCTACATGGCACTATACCAATACCTTTGGGGCAGATAACCAAATTCGTGTAATCATGTTTCTAAAGGAGAATTTGGATTTATTATCTCTAAGGCATCTCCAACAAGAGAATTCATTTTGGGTATGCAAATAAACATTTACCTATCTTGAATAGTTATTTGCATAACACTTTTTACTTTTTGACTTCAACAATGTGCATGTAAATTGGATTTCTATTTTTTTTCCTATATTTGGAGTATTAAGGATGATGATGCACCATAAAACAAATACATTGAAGTCTTATTCAGTTGTACATCCATATCAGTTCTTAACCTTTGAACTTACATTAGCAGGGCATTTTGGTAAACCTTAGAATTGCAAAGAGACCATAGACCTCATCGGCTGCAACATGTATTAAAATTGAAACACCAGCAGGTGCTAACAATAGACTCGTCTTCCTAAACAACAAATCCTCATGTCTCCATATCGGCAAAAATTGAAGCAAAAGAAGACAAAAGATACTAAACATAAACCAGAACAGAAGCCATTCAATAACATTGTCCATCCCAAACATAAACCATAACAGAAAGCACCAAAAATAAATTCACCATGGTATGATAAATTACCGTACATATTGACGAAGAGATTCAAAAAAAGAAATCCCAGCAACATGAGTTCTGTATAGAGACAAAATCCTAGGAGAGCTCGTAGTTGTTTGGGGAAAAAGTAGCTCTGGACACAATATTGAGCCTAAGGAAATTAAATTTGTATCAGTTGAGGTTGTTATAATGAATATAGTCTATTTGTAAAAGGTCTCAATGGGGAGAAAGAAGCCATCTTGGGGCCTTGTTCACATCTCTCCATCTTATGCATCAAAAGGTTCAAGTAATCCATATTCTCCACCCCCTCCCTTGAAAGGACATCGGTAAGTTTGCATTAGTTCAGCTAGAGTAAGGAACCAAGAACGAATGCTTTCAGTGGTTCTCCTAGGCAGCAAGTGACTACAGAGACCAAATGGAGTGGAAAAGGAAAAAGAACGAAAACAATCCAATTTCACCAGACCAAATTGGAAGGGAGGATAAGTGGTACCTGTCGATTGCGCAAGACGATCGTAGAATGGAACCCGTGTATGAAGAACGGAGTGGATGAAACAAAATCATTATGATTTGGTTATCATTTCAAGCTCAATCGATGGTTTTATGCTCAATTTCGGCTGCTATGACAGAGATCATTCATTGTTCGGAGTCGTTGGGCAACCGCTATTTTTTTTTTTTTTTTTGATAAACAGGCTTAGCCTAGAGATAAAATAGAAGTAAACCTCACCAATGGCGGAGGAACACCAATGTACAATAAAAGAGACTAGATCCTTCAAGGAGAAGGATGAAAATACAAAAACAACATATAGAAAGAAGGCAAAACATCATTTGCCAGCTGCATAATATACTGAAAAAAGACTACAAAGTACTATACCCCAAACTCAATGAAGTCAATTCACCCAAACTTTGCAGTCATAAAACCAAGCCAGACCTTATAATTTAGAACCAAAGTGTGAAATCTGATGGTCTCCTCGTTCCCTCCTTTGCAAGTAAATCTGCCATACCATTTGCACACCTACTGATGTGTTTGAGTGTTATATTATGCAATCTAAGTTGGCACAAGCCAATAGAGTTTGCTAACTTGTTTAGTTTCCATGGATATTCAGCCATCCCCATCACCCAGTGATAAGCATTTTGCGAGTTCGTCTCTATCATAATATTCAGCCCGTGTAATGCAGGATGAGATAGAGTCAACTGCAGTGCTTGATTAATTGCCACTAACTCCGCCTCATTCGACTCACAAATCCCTGCATAGCAAGAGAATAAGCACTTTATATATCCATTAGAATCTCTGAGTATTCCTCCTGCACCAGCTCTTCCAGGTTTACCAAGCGATGAGCCATCAACATTCCATTTTAAAGTTCCTGGATCTGGGGATATCCACCTGCATCGAATAGTCGGCATTGCTCTTCCAATGTTACTCCAAACCTTTAAAGCATTCGTAGATTGTTGTAGTTGAGAACACTGGTAAGGAAAATGAGGATCCAGATTGTGCGCCCATACATATAACCTAACAAAAATTAAATTATACACATTCAGCCAATCTGCCACCTTGTGTTTGAAAACCACCTCATTCCTCTCAATCCATATAGACCATATGATTATGAAGAATAGTAGTTTCCAGATTTTGATTTGAAAGTGGCCACTGGTAATCATGCTGCACCATTGCATATAGAGAGCATCAATTGATCCCTCTGGAGCCCACTCAAAACCCCACCATTTGACTATATTGTACCATAATGAGCAAGGCCCTTCACATTGACAAAACAAATGATCTGTCGATTCCTCACTGTTAGAACATAATGGACAAACATTTTCTGAGGCCAAGATGATATTCCTCCTTACAAGTGAGTCTCGGGTTGGCAGCTTTCTTTGTAGTAAAACCCATGCAAAGATTTCCACTTTTGGAGGAGCAAAACCATACCATACCGTAGACTGCAAGCTAGCTACTGCTGGAACAAATATTGATTGCACAAGTTTTGTATAACATGATTGCACTGTGTAGTTCCCTTGTGAAGTGAATTTCCATACCAACTTATCATCTCTAGATGGGCATAGAGGGATAAGAGAAATGCAGTTTTTCAGTTCTTGTAATTCACCTTCCTCCCAACGGAACATTCTTCTCCTCCATTGTAAAGACCAATGCCATTCAAAATGTGACCATGCTCCCATCTCCGAAACAAAACTACTTTGCTGCTTTGAAATACTGTAAAGCCTTTCAAACAATTGTTTAAGAGGAACAGTTGAAGCCCATTTATCATGCCAAAATTTAATTTGACGTCCATTACCCACAACCCAACCTATGCCTTCATCAAATATCATTCCAGGCTGAGAATTGGTATCTGAGATAAGATTATGGATACACCTCCATGTGTGTGAAGCATTAGACGTGCATGGGACAATACTTGAATTTCCTGTAATCCAACCCCGAGTATATTTTCCTGAAATCACGCACCTCCATAAAGCATTTTTTTCATGCAGATATCTCCATGCCCACTTCATGAGCAAAGCTTTATTTCTTACTCCTATTCGGCCAATACCCAGACCACCCTCTTTCTTCGATTTGACCACCTCTTCCCATTTGACCCAATGGAGCCTTTGCTTGGATGCCGAACTTCCCCACAAAAAATTCCGTTGCAAGGATTCTAATTTTTTTATCACTGCAGATGGAGCTTTGAAGAGAGACATAAAGTAGATAGGCAAATTATTAAGGGCAGCTTTGATCAAGGTCAATCTTCCTCCTATTGACAATTGTCTTCCCTTCCATAAGGCCAACTTCTTGTTGAATCGATCAATCACCGGTTTCCATGTTTTTAATTGTTTGTAATTTGCCCCTAAAGGCATGTCTAGATATGAAATAGGCAGTTGCTCAACTTTACATCTGTGTCTACCAGCCATCTCTTGAACCCACTGCGTACAATTACCCACTGCTACAAGTGCACTTTTATTGAAATTTGCTCTGAGGCCCGACATCACCTGAAAGCATCTCAGCAGTCGTTTTATCAGTAAGATGTGCCGCTCTTTGGCCTTGCAAAATACTAAAGTATCATCTGCATACTGTAGATGAGAAATAGACACCTCATCCTTCTTGACATTAATCCCTTTTAGTAGCCCAGCTTGTTCAGCTTTTGTGAATAGCTGATGCAGCCCTTCTGCCACTATGTTAAATAAGAATGGGGAGAGAGGATCCCCCTGTCTAATTCCTCTATGCATAGGAACTTCTGTCGTAGGCGATCCATTTACCAAAATCGAAATTCTGGCTGTAGATAAACACTCATAGATCCAGCCTCTCCATTTAGAACTGAAGCCCATCCTGGACATAACTGTGTCAATGTATTCCCATCGTACCGAATCGAAAGCCTTTTCCATGTCAATCTTGAAGATTAGCCCATTCTTTTTCCTCTTTTTGATCAAGTGTATGAGCTCATTTGCAATCAATATATTATCAAGTATTTGACGACCTTTGATAAAAGATGATTGAGATGAGCTAATAATGAACGGCATTGATGTCTTCAACCTTCTGGCTAGAACTTTAGATACAATCTTATAGAGGCTGTTGATAAGACTGATTGGTCTGAACTCATTTAACTTGCAAGCTCCTTTCACTTTTGGTATTAAGGTGATGAAAGATGAGTTAATCCCTTGAGGCAATTTTCCAGATGCAAAAAAATGATGAACCATGGCACAAATATCATCACTCAATACATCCCATGCTTTTTTAATGAAGTTGAAATTATATCCATCTGGCCCCGGTGCCTTAGTTCCTTCGCAATCCCATATGGCTTTTTTAATCTCTTCATTTGTGCACTGCTCTTCCAAAGATGCAACAATCTCTGGAGGTAACTTCTTGAAATCCAGCCCATCCCAACTTATATTATTCACAGCTGGCCGACTGAAAAGATTTTCATAGTGCTTCAGCACCTCTTGCTTTATTTGCATAGGATCACTAACAATTCCCCTCTCAAACTTTAAGCAGGACAACTTATTCTGATTACATCTGATGCATGCCGTAGAGTGGAAGAAACGTGTGTTTTTATCCCCCTCAAAAGTCCACTTCAATCTAGACTTTTGATTCCATATGGACTCTTTCAACTTACTAACTTTCCATAACTCTGCTCTGAGATCATTCACAATATCACATTCAGTTGAAGACAAAGTTCTTTGTTCTGCCTCAAGATCCCATCTATCAATCTCAACTTCAATCGCTTTCACCTTTGTGTCCACATCGCCAAAAACTTCAGCATTCCACATCTTTAGCAATTGCTTTAGTAGTTTAAATTTTTTAGGTACAAGATGTCCAGTTGGGAAGTGATCAGAGATCTTTTGCCAAAAAACTCTAACAGTGGTGGGGAACCAAGGATGTTGCCACCAGCAGTCCAAGGATTTAAATGGCCTTGGACCCCAGTTTATTTTTTCAAGCTCCAGGAAGATGGGAGTATGATATGATAATCCTCTGCATAAGCCCCACATTTTTAAATCGGGAAAAGTGGTAAACCAATCAGCTGTAACGAATGCTCTGTCAATTCTACTATGACTTCTAGAGTTTCGCCAAGTATATTTCCTTCCAATCAATGGCAGATCCATTAACCCAAAATTTGATGTGAAATTAGCAAGAGCAGTCATACCTCTCGTAACTCCAACTTGCCCTGATCGCTCAGTTGGGCTTAGTATCTCATTCATATCCCCTAACAGCAGCCATGGTGTTGATCCGTGGAGCGAAACCGCAGCCAAATCTTGCCATAAGACCATTCTGGAAGCCTCATCATTTGGACCATATACAGCTGTAATGCAGCAGTGGAAATTGATAGGAACTAATTTTGCTTCGAGTGATAGCCATCTACTACCTTTAACTACATCAGACACTTGCACAGATAGCGGGTTCCAAATTACTAGAATTCCACCAGATCGCCCATTGCTTCCAATCGCAGACCACTCAGCCTGATACTGCCCCCAACAGCTTCTAACAATTTTGTCAGAAATTTCCTCCAATTTGGTTTCAATAATAACAATCACATCAACTTTCTTTTCTACTAACCACCTTTTAACTGCCTTCTTCTTGATAGGTCTGCCTAACCCTCTGATATTCCATGATAAAATTTTCAACATATCAAAATAAGACACCAACCAACTGCTCCAAGTGATGTAGTAGCTTACTGCTTGGTCGCAGCCTCCATTACTTCCCTAGTAACAATCTCTTCCATTTGCTTGCACAACACATAGTCATTCGTTTGATCAGATAAACCAAGTGTTTTCCATACTTCAAGTGTGGCTTGCACTTCATCCTCGCAATTTTCAAGGCTATTATCAACCATACCAGCTTTACTGGTTTGTTTCCCCATTAATTGGTGACCCATTTTATGCTTCTTTTTGATCCTCCTCTCCTCGTCCGCAACCCTTCTACATTGCTCCAAAAGTATTTGCTTGAAAACAACCTTTCTACTATGGCTTTTTCCCCTGCCTTTCCTCCTCTTATCTTGCGAGGAGATCATGACATAATTTTCAAAACCCGGTGGAATACTGGCAACTGAGTCATCAGAGGCAGATTGCAACCCTTCTATGGATGTATTTTCATTTGAGTCTACCACCATACAATTTTTGCTTTTTTCTATCTCAGTTTGTACGATACCCATTGGGCTCATGGGCTTAGAGACAGTGTCAAAATTATCAAGGCTAACAGTCACCATTGGCCCACCACCTTTAATTTGATATAACCCATCACAATCATCACAGTCTATACCCTGAGCTACACTGTCACTAGGTTGCCCCAAATAGGGACTGAAACTAGCTGGTTGGGATACGTCTTTACGAAGAGTTTCTGAATTGTTTGAATTTTGAAATTCCCCCGCTTTTGCACTTTGACTCTCAGCCAAGTGCGCCACCGTCGAACTCCGAACTCCTTCCTCCGCATCCTCTTCTACGGCATGACTCCGACTCACTTCTCCAATCACATCTTCATCTTCAATATCCTCACTTCGCATATGCGCTCTGTCCTCTACAGCCACCCTCAGGTCATCATTTTTCCACTCTCTAGACCCTTGACATAATCCAGATTTATCAACCATAGGGATTTCTGGAAGTTTATTGAATGGAGTTGAGTAGAAACAGTTATTGGGCTCTTCAATGACACTGATTGAATATAATTTATCCTCCACTTCAAGTTTAAACATTTCTTGTATGAAAGCCTTCTCAGTGGTAGAGATCAATACTCTCCCAATATCAATACGTTTTTTCTCTACTGTATCCGAGTCAGTGGTAACATATTGTCCCCATTTTGCGGCCATATCCATGAAAACCTCATTGTTCCAGACATGAAGCGGAACACCTGAGAAGCGCAACCACACATACCGTTCCCTGCATGTAGCAGTCTCATGCCATGGTTTTATCAGGCTGAACCATTTTCCAAGCCAGTGTCCCTCTACCAGGGTTCTAACCATCTCTTCCTTGGTTATGAAGGTTAGTAGAACTTGACATCCCCCCATCGGCCTTGCTTCCACTTGAATATCCTCATGCTTTAATATTTCCTCCATATTTAGAAGACTATTGAAATCAGTGAGATACGCTACCGCTGATCTCTGTAGCCAAGATGCTTCCTCTTCCCTTACTGTTGCCACTATTCTTTTCTCTTCATGTCGGAGGCTCCGAGTCGGATTTTTGTTTAGCACATGCTGTCTCTTTTCCGGCAAGCTTGGCCAATTCCCTTGAATCACCTCCGAATAGTTACGATCATCAACTCTTTTTGAAGCAAAAAGGCTTACATTATGCACTTGTGTAACTGGCCTCTTCTCCTTGTCACCACTTCTCACATATTTAGCAAAATTCGCCATCATTTTATAACTACCAAACCATGTGTCTTGAATAGCTTTGAGGAGAGCATCTGTCCCTTGTCCTTCGAATCTGATGAATCCAAAACGTCGCCCTCTCTTGTTCAGCCTGCGTGCAATATAAACATCTTGCACCTCTCCAATTCTACTCATAACACGCTTGAGGACAAAGCTGTCCACCCTCTCCGGTATATTTTCAAAATAGATGTTGCATGTTTGTGGCGCTTTGGGGTTTTGGCTTAAAGGATTGGGTATGGGATTGTGAGTATGGGATTGGGTTGGGATACTGGAGGTACTGGTATGGTTGGATGATGAGGCAGGGGGGTTAGATTTGAGAGGGATTGTGTTTGGGTAGGTAATTATGGCTCGGCTCTTTGCAACATCATATGATATTATGGGGTCTGAGGTTGTTGGGGTTTTTGGCTGAGGTTGGTGATGATGGTTGGCCGGAGTTGGGTTAAGGTAGGTGTATCGGAAGTTTGGCCTGGTGTCGGGAGACATAGGGAGAGTGCCAAAGTGTGATATAATGGTGTTCGAAGAACCGCTATTTTTTCCCACGACACTTTTGCAACTTGCTGAAATAGGTCGCATCTTGGGAACTCAATATGAGGTCACAAATTTCTGACCCCGTATGCCTTTGTTAAGAATTAAAAATCGTGGTGTTGAAGATACATATCAACAGAGAATGCAGCCTCTATTGGAAATGCCCTAACAAAATATTGAACGTTGACACGATTATCATAATTATTAGAGTTCTAGAAAGATCGTCATCACAGAACCGTTCAAAATAACAGAACAGTTGCAAAAGCGAATTTTTCGTGTGAATCAGTATCAAATCTTCAAGCGGACGTTTGAAAATCAAAATCGAAAATCATTCCATATTCTACAAGATAAAATAAAAAACCCACTTAAGAAGACATATTTACTATTTCACCCCCACAAAAGTATCTTTACTCTTCTCTAGCGAATTCTCCAAACCCTCATTTTCTGCTCTCACCACTATCTTCACTTTTTTCCCTTCTGCATTAGTAGTTGCATACTTGCATCCTCGTAATCAATCAATCTGTGTTTGTGATAGATCGAATATCCAGTGAATTCCGATAGAAAAAAGAGTTGAGAAGTGAAGTATGGGTCAGATCCAGTACTCTGATAAATACTTTGATGATACCTACGAGTATAGGTAAATTTGGTTTCTGTTATTTTCGTTTCATTGCGATTATAACGTTTTATTTCATGATCTTTTTATTTGTTGGGGGTTGATTTTGCCAAGATTACGAGGATAATTGATTATGTTTGGGGTACGTTGATGGTATCCGCGCAGGCATGTGGTTCTTCCTCCCGAAACAGCGAAGCTGCTCCCGAAGAACCGACTTCTCTCTGAGGTGAGAAATTTTGGCTTTAATAACTCATCGTTCTCCTTTTTTTTTCTCGGTTTAAATATACATTTTCTTCGTTGGATTAAGTTGTTATCGAATGTAGTTTGTGTTTTCTATACCGTTTTTGTTTAATTGAATGAAAATAAGGATATCGATCATACTTCCTGGAATTCTTTCAGTTTAATTGTGTACGATAAGAATCATCGTTATTATGGATTGACCTCTTTGTTGTTGCTTTGAAACTAAAAGGTTTGAGTAACAACTTTAACATATTGAAATGACGTTTACATCTCTTTTCTCAATAAAATTAAAGTAAATGATGTTTACATCACTTCTTGGTTGACTAATTTCTTTTCCTTTTGAGTGTATTGTATGGGATGGCTTTTGATATCTTCTTGAATATCTGATCTGCTTCCGGTTTTTGTATTAGGTTAAGAATGATTTTGTGTTCCCAGGTCAGTGGAGAACTTAAAATGTCTGTCAGATTAAAAAGCCTAATGTTTTAATAACTTATAAAAGTGCCTGTTTCCACATGATTTCGAGAAATGTGAAATTATTGCTTTTAGAATTTAGGATGTGGATGGAGAATATGGAAATTAAAAAATAGTTTTATCATTTGTGGCGAATTTGTTCATCACATTCGGTGAAAGATGATTAGATTCCAGTTCAGACTCTTACAGTTTATGAAATCTTGACGAAGAGTAGAGTCTTCCAACACAAACACACATAGTAAGATTGTACTGCTCTCTTGTTCTGTTTACCTATCTAGGTGCTTTACTTACGACTACCTTACACAAAGGTACAAATGTTGTGGATTGACTTCATCATTCTCATGCAATCACCTATTGTGATTCCTCTGTTGGGAGAGCTCCCATGCCCCTTGTTAACAACTATTTTACTTTTGAGACTTGTTCTCTGTTATATGTTAAGTTTTTTAATGAGGAATCCTATTCCTATTCTCATGCATATGCAGGGATTCATCCCCTTTGTGCACTTTAGATTTTTCTCTGTGGTTCTAGATATACGAGTCCCCAAGTGACCTTTAGTGAGCTCAATTTGGAAATGTTGAGATTTGGTTATGTTCAATTTCTGATATTCCGAGTAATGACTTTTAACATTTGTATAATGCAATCCTAATTCCTTAGACACTGTGATGTGGTTTGGCAGAACGAATGGCGTACTATTGGTGTTCAGCAGAGCCGTGGGTGGGTTCACTATGCTATTCATCGCCCTGAGCCCCATATTATGCTCTTCAGGAGGCCTCTGAACTATCAGCTGCAACAGGAGAATCAGGCTCAGAAAAATTTGCTTGCTAAATGATCTTTTTAAACTCTTAATATCTCAAGAAAAATTCCATGGAAGTACTTTTGGGTTTATGCGCTGCATAAACAATTGAATATTCTGGAAGTCCTATTTTATTGTAATGTTTTCTTATGGAGAATTGAATCTTAGACTCTTATGTTGTTTAAAGATGTGGCTCATTAGTATGTCATATGGGCTACTTTATTAAATGTTTGCGTGTTTACTTCTAGGGTACTGCTTATGTTTTGTGGAAGAAAAATGAATTGAGTCCATGCAGTTCTTTCTGGATGTTCTGTTATTAAATAGCTTACATGTTTGTATTTGTGTTTGCTGACAATTTATTAATTATGTGGATTTAGTTTCTTTGAATGGCAATCTACTGAATCAGCTACAATAAAGTTTTCACATTCTGATGTCTGATGAATGATATTCTGATAAGTATTTATGTTTTACATCAAAATGTACACACTTGTATGCACACACATGTTATTGCATTTGTTGCTCGACTAAAGAAATCATATTCTCTTGTACCGTTTCTTATTCGCTTTAGAAAGTAGGAAAAAAACTACCACACTGGAATTTTGATATATATTTAAATTGCAGTGACATTTTTTGTTCATATTCTCTCTTTTTTCCCATAGATAAATGGCTGAACCACTTAAGTGGTAGCAATGACGAAAACATGCAATCTGATTGTTGCTGCTGGCCTTGTGTCTTTTGCTGCTGCGGGCTTAGCATTTCCCTTTTACTTGGCGTAAGTAGATTTCTTTCATGTGGATCCTTTTAAGCATACATCTCAGTGCATCTGCTATATAAATATGCATTTTCTCAACAGCACTTGGTCAATGTCTGTGATTGACTCTTCAAAGTCACTGCCACCCCAGGCTACATTCTGGGGGCGGTACATTAACACAGGATCATGTGACATTGGGCCTGACACCCAGACATGCTCTAAGAAGTTAATGGTTTTTGAAATATCTGCTCTTGGTGTAGGTAATCTATGCACTTATTGCATGCATTTGTGTCTGTGGATGATTTTTTTTGACTTGGCTTATCTTTTGGTCTGATGGCCATGTACCTCGAGTATTGCCAAGACAATCTTATCTTAGATTGTTTATTGGCGAACAAATATGCAATGAATCTTCTTTTGGAGTTTCTGAATCATCCACAGTTGGGATCATTTCAGGGAGAGTTTCTAATACATGCTTTCATAGTTCGGTTTTCTAACTCTTATGGATCAACCAATAGATTCAATTCCTTTTGCAAGGAAGTAAGCTTTTATTTATATACCTGTTTTTACATTTGTTCCACTTCCACCATACTGGAGAGCATATGAATCCTTTTTTCATCGTGTAGGCGTCTTTTAAATACTTCCTGCAACACAGTTTTTTTGACATCCTAAAAATCTAATAATGATAAAGGGGGCACGAGTGATATATTGGTGGTAGTTAACTAACTATGTATGTCTTAGAAGTCTATGCTTTATGTTGGTAAAATATGTTGTTTTGCATTTTCTATTCTTTGTCAACTAATTATTGTTCATTTTGTTTAATGTTGAGGATTCAGATAAAAGAATCTCAGGCAAGTGATGGTTGAAGCCAAGATAAACTATCAGAAGATTTTGAGGGAATAAGAGGATACACCGTCTAATATCTTTCTATGTACGTCTTCTGATACCCTTTTCTTTTCAAGGTTTCACATGTGTAGCTTCTGGAAGAGGCTCAAGCCACTACATCTCATGGTATTGTACTCTCTTTGTGTGCATATCTCATGTTTTGTAGTCTGCCTTTGTGTGTTTCCACTTGAGATCATTAGTAAATGATCTTGGTACCTAAGCCATAACAGCTCTTTGTACTTGGTACAGTTTCCTGAGTTTGCACTTCCTCTCCACCTTGGTGTTTACAGTAGGTATCTCCATTTTTTTGAGTTCACTGTTAACAAACAGATAAGATTTGTGTTTGAATATTTGAGTCTAGCATCAATTTGGACGTTGATCCCCGGCCCCCGCTGAAGAATTATTCGTTATGACCCCTCTATAAGTTTGTGGTCAGTTCAACCTAGGGATAGGTTTGTGATGCTAACAACTTTGCCATACTGAATTGGTTCATATTGGCGTGTTTGCTTTATGTAATTTGTGTTTGACGAGGCAATTTATCTGTAGCAATGTAATTGGTGGAGACTGGAGACAAGTTAGATTCCACTGATCACATTTTAAACCTTCCTGGACTCGTATTATAGTCACGGTACATCTGATATGGACCTTAGTCTTTCATGTTCGGAAATTGATATGGATTTCTTAAGCTAGGTATTGGCCAGCTACAAGCTATGTGATATGGGTATATAAATAGTCTTTGGTTTTGACAAATGTTAAACTTGTCAGAAGTTCTTATTTAGTGTATATGGGTGCTGTATTTTTATGAACTCGCATTCCTAATTAGTGCTGGAATTCATTTGGCATCTTTGATCGAGGCATCCAAAGTTTTTAAGATGAAATGCAAGTTCTTTTACGTAGTGTCTAATGAATCTCTGTGAATTGCCAATAAAAATTATCCACGAATAAATTCCGAATTAGAAAGAAAAGGTAAATTCCGAATAAAGGGGCCTTCTGACGCAACTAGAATTGGCCGCAGGGCCCAATATAGGTGAGGTAGAAAGCCCAATGAGATCGACCTGATGGGCCTCAATCTTAATGAAAAAAGCCTCCGGGCCTAGTAATGTTTCTGACCCAATTAGAAAAGTTCTGCGAGGCCGAATGTAGGGGAGGTACAGCCCAATAAAAATAATGTTCGAGGCCCAATAAAGTGGGCAGTTTGAAACCAATAAAATAAAATGGGCCTAGCCCAATTAGGAAAGTTCACCAAAGTCGCAAGCCCAAAAAAAGAAGCAGCTCTGAGACCCAAAAAAGTGGGCCTTATGAACCAACAAACACGGCCCATAAGGCCCAATGAGAAAAATGGCTTGGCCCAATTAGGAAAGTTCAGCAAGGCCCAGTATAGGCGAGACAAAGCCCAATGAAAATAATCTATTAGGCCCAATAAAGTGGGCCGTATGAACCAACAAAATTGGCCATTAGGCCCAATGAAATAAAATGGGCCTCGCCCAATTAGAAAAGTTCAGGAAGGCCTAATATAGGTGAGACAAAAAGCTCAAAAACATGGGCCGCAAGCCCAATAAAAAGCTTTAAGGCCCAATAAAGTGGGCCGTATGAACCAACAAAAAAGGTTAGTTAGGCCCAGTAGGATTTAATAGGCCTGGCCCAATTTTATTTTGTTGAGCAAGGTCCAATGCAATATGCGTGAGACATAAAGCTCGATAAAATAGGCCATAGGGCCATTAAAATAACCTTCGCGGCCCAGTAAAGTGGGCAGTTTGAACCCAATAAAATAACATGGGCCTAGCCCAATTAGGAAAGTTCGCCCAAGTCGCAAGCCCAAAAAAAGAAAAAGCTTTGAGACCCAAGAAAGTGGGCCGTATGAGCCAACAAAAACGGTCCATAAGGCCCAATAAGAAAAAATGTGCTTGGCCCAATTAGGAAAGTTCAGGAAGGCCCAGTGTAGGCGAGACACAAAGCCCAATGAAAATTAGCTACAAAGCCAATAAAGTGGGCCGTATGAACCAACAAAATTGGCCATTAGGCCCAATGAAATAAAATGTGCCTAGCCCAATTAGAAAGTTCAGGAAGGCCTAATATAGGTGAGAGACCAAGCCCAATAAAGTGGGCCGAACGAGCAATTAATACATAGAGCTCAATAAGATGGGCCATAGGCCTATTAAAAATAACCTTCGCGGCCCAGTAAAGTGGGCCTCATCAGCCAACATCTTATTGAGCCCTCCTCGGTGCACTTCTACTGGGGGTGCCAGACTGCCAGGTCTCAAGACCGAATAAAAGTACCCCCATTAGATTTTGTACTGTCGATTTTCAATGGCTTTGGGCTTCATATTTGACCATTACCAGTCGTCTATAAACTGGCAAATGGTGGGTTTTAGATTTGATATCTCATATTCGCATAAATACTTGGGCAACTAAAACGAACCGAGTCGCAAGATCCTAACGATTTAGCCTAAATAGTTGATGCTTTTTAGGTTAATAAGTTTTTGCTTTGAAATCTCTGTTTTTCTGTCCTTTTTATGATTACACAACCGTTGGAGGTAGTTGTCAAATCGACAACAATAAGGCTATTTTTCCCAGCTATCGCACTTGCTACATCACCTCCTCCTCCATGAAAAGATCTAGTCCACCGAGGAACCTTCACCTGCGTCCTGAAAACCATGGATAACAATGTTTAAACATACCGATAAAAAATAATGAACCCAAATCAAAAATAATGAAACCTTCCAAAATGGAACGACAAAAAGTGCAAAGGATATTTAACTATATTAGCCAGTAGATACTGAAATAAAATGCACATGATCATAATCTTAGCAACAATACTAAACCATAAATGAAAGAAAAGAATTCAATCGATCACATAAAAGAAATGAACACGGAAAACAATCATCAAAGAAAGATGTATAGGGCAGATACTACTCTAATACAACCAACCAATAAAGACATTAAATAATGCAGGCTCAGTTTACAATACAGGTTCTCGAACAGATTTTAGTCTCACAACAACATTAGCGAACTGCAGAGAGAGAGAGAGGACAAGTGTCTCGCGTCTCTCTGCTGTTAACTCTGTAGAATTTGAAACAAACAAAACAACGCTTCACCTGAAACATGGCATACTTTTAGAGTTTTAGGAGCTCATCTCCAGCTGCAAATTAGAATTGCCTGAGCCCCTGGTCATAATAAATGCTTGTAAAAGAAATCATGGAATAAAAATCCAATCATGTGACCACATAGTGATGGAAAGAAAAGGTATCCAAGACACATGTAGAAAGGTATTATATGCTGTATACATGTATACCATTTTTGCTTTCTGACTTCACTGATCTGCCCATATTTTTCTTTCTAGGCTTCATT